>JAZKJV010000839.1:0-600000 GCA_037367405.1 Ottelia alismoides | reverse complement strand
CGCTCATCAAAGGACCAGACCCAGGACCCTGTGCCCCTTTGCCTCCTAGTCTATCGTCTGCTAATAGTGTGACGTTGAAGTCACTGCCCACAAAACCATGCCAACTCTGGGAATCTTCTTCTAACATCCAACAACTCATCCCACAAGATCGTATTTGATGAAAATTCTGCAATGACGTACACCGAGGTGACCACAAAGTGGGATTGATCCCTCTTATTAACAAGAACAACTGAAGCCGAGTGAACCAGCAAGATATCATCCAACGGATCAAACAAGTCACCATTCCAAGCAACCACAATGCCTCCCGAACTTCCATTTGCAAGCATAGCTCTGAATTTACTGAGACGGGGTCCTGCAATGGAGCTCCATCTCATTGACTTCCACGAATCAATCTTAGTCTCATGTAAACAAGCCATATCCACCTTCCATGTAGCAAATAACAAGCTGATCGTCAATCGCTTCACCGATTGGCCCAACCCTCGAACATTCCAAGATAGAAGTTTCATTTGGAAACCGTGGAGTAGGCCCCTGCCAACTTCATCCCCACCATCTGTGCAACCATCTTTTCGAACATCAACTCTTCAACGCTCCCTTTTGCCTTCTTGGAGGTGCCCGGATTGGGTCCCCCCTCTACTGCTTGTGAAGTATTCTCCTCCAGGGTCCTGTCATCTCCGTTCTTCCCCTCTCGCATGATGAGGGGAACATCCGCAATTGTTGCATCCCCATTCCCATGTACTTCATGGTCACCTACTATGAAGTCGTGCTCGAGCTGCAAGAATTCCCACTCACTTGCATTCATGCAAATTCACTTTTGTGAGAAAAAAATTCATTTCTTATCCACCATGTGATGCCCCTTGAGAAGGAACTTCCTCTTGCAGGTGCCCTCATGTCCCCTTTCGTACGCAAGTCCCCCTTCCTCTTGATCGACGACGTTTCAATGTCGCACGCTTCTGGGGAGGTGACCCCAATACATGCTCGAGATCCTTCCCTTCACCTACACCCTTGCCATGAGAGTCATTCGTTCAAAAATCCTCAAGATCCCCTACCATTTCTGTCACCTTCCCTAAAACTCCACCATAAGCAGAAATTGCTGGGCTCTTCTCTTGCGATACCATCACCATAGGGGATCGAGGGAGCCGATCTGAAGGAACGTTGTCGCGACCCCCCAAGATGGAATCGGTCGGGCCCGAAACTAGGTGCAATATAATATTTGGGTCCGATGAAAAATCCACCTTTGTCGGATGAGTGGAGGTGCCCATGTTACAAAGAAGGGGGTCTGGCATAAAAAAGGATCTTGATGGGGTTATCGGGTTAAGTACCGAATCCGATAACCCATCCTTTCTCGTAGAATCCAAACCATACTCTTTTGAAGTTGGAATTAAGAAGGCCTCAGCTGTCGAGGTGACGTTATTGGAGCCGAAAAGGAGGCACTGAAGAATGAGGTGGTGATGAAAATAGGGCTTTCGATCTTCGTCTCCGCTGAGCCAGCTTCAAATCCTAGAGATTTCTCATCTCTCGAGATTTTTGCTGCATCTCCCATGCCCTGATTATCTTCGGTGATCGTTCGTTTCGTCTCCGCTTTGTCGTCACGATTTCGAGTGGTCTCGATCAGGATTTGCTTGTCAACCACCTCCTATAGGAGCGGTACTTTTCTCTTTCTACTTAACATCACCGCGCGCGTAGCCGACAACGACTCGGTACCCCTTATGTCTACCACCACATCAGTCCCTTCTCCCAGCTTCAGATCAGAGCAACACAACCCTAGAACTTCACCGAACTTTACCAACGCCTCCCTCAAGATCCCAATCCTCCTGCAACGCAAAGGGACCTCTAAAATTTTTAGCTTCCATGCTGCGACAACATGCTCCGAAACCTCCATCCTAGTATCGGTGCCTTCTCTACCAAATCGTACCTCTTAACTCAAGTGGCAGTCCAACATGCTCTGAAACCCTTATCCTAGTATCGGGGCCTCCTCTACCAAATTGTACCCCTTAACTCAAGTAGCAGTCCACCCTCCAAATCTCCTTCAGTCACCAACTTCGCTCAAGCAGAAGAAAGACCCATCATGCACAAAGGCCCTCCCGACAGCCACACGATGTCAACATGACCACCTCCTGCCACGCACAAGCAAAATCCAAATTTCCTTAGGTCGGAGGCGTCCCCTTCCCCCACAAGCAGGCCCTCCAGAGGTCACTCCAGCAATGCCCCTCACACGAGCCGCTTCAGGACATCATCCACCTCCTCAATAGGCATTTGCATTGAGACCTTCGGTGCCACAACATTCATCGGTACTTGCGACCGAAACTTCACTGACCTAGACCCTCGATCCACGCAGTCCTTGCGACGATGACCCGGATGACCACATCTGAAGAAAGCTGTTGAGAAACAGATGAACCCCTTGAGATATTGTTGCAAATTGCGGAAGCAAACGCATACAAACACGATCAAACAAGCAAGATGCAAAACACAAGGATTTACAAGGTTCACCCATAAATAGGCTACGCCCTTGGGCAGCGGCGATCGGTTTCACTATATGGAGAAAAATGTAATACAAAGGGTACTGAGAAGGTACAGATATGGGATGAGAAACAGGATCGGAATGAGGATTGCAGTATCTGATGGCCCTAAGGCCCTTTTTATACTACAACAGAAGAATACCATTTGTATTCAACAATCCATCCCAACAGCTCTCAGCCAATCAGAAGTCAGGATACAGATCAACCACATCAGCAACCCAACAAGTGGTTAGGATTCAAGTCAAATTAACAACCTCCACCTTGAATTGAATCCTCATATAGTAGAATGAACCACTACTATTACTCCACCATGAGTTGAATTCTCCACTAGTAGAATTAACCACTGCTAGACTCCACCGGAGTTGAATTCTTATATAGCAGAATTGACCACTATTATACTCCACCATGAGTTGAATTCTCCACTAGCAGAATTAGCCACTGCTAGACTCCACCATGGTTGAATTCTCATATAACAGAATTAACCACTGCTATACTCCACCATGAGTTGAATTCTCCACTAGCAGAATTAGCCACTGCTAGACTCCACCGGGATTGAATTCTCATATAGCAGAATTAACCACTACTATAATTCACCACTTGAAATTCAGATAACAGGAATCAAGGAATTATAAACAATATTCACCTTGAAATTTCTCCTCAGAGAAGCTTTGCCAAGCTTCACCATGCCGCCGCCAGCCCCTCCTTGAGGCTACTGCCAACTGTCGATATTGAGCAAGTCCAAACAATGCTTGAACTTACTCCTAGGAACTGTAGACCCTTGCAAGGCATATAGGGTCTTCTACTTGTTGCCCTTGATGACAACAATCCCAGCTTTGGCAACTTGCATGACTCCACCTGCAGCGTTGTACCTATATCCTTTAGAGTCCAAGACTCGAAGGGATATCAGGTTCTTCCTCAAATCGGGAACATGTCGTACTTCTGTCACAGTCCTCACGACTCCATCATGCATCTTGATCTTCACAGAGCCGATCCCTACAATCTTGCACGTTGTATTACTCCCTGTGATGACGTTTCCACTATCTGTCTTCTCATAGGTGCAGAACCAATCTTTATTAGGAGTCATATGGTAGGAACAACCTGAATCAAGAATCCATGTGTTATCCGTCGTCTTCTGATCCCCGTGACGGTGAGAACGAAATCATCTTCAGAATCTCTGCCACTTTGAGCCACTGCAGCAATTGTGGCCTTCTTTGGGCATTCTTTCTTCCAATGTCCAGGTTCCTTGTCGTAATTGCAGATGTCCCTAGCATTGTAATTCTTGGACTTCTGCTTTCCATTCTTTGTGTAGTCAGAATCGGTACGCCTCTTCTCATGAGTCAACCAAACCTGCAGCATTAGTGTCTTGCATCCCAATAGCCATATGTCAAAGTTCACGCGTATACAGACTCGCACGAACTTCCTCTAGGGTTATTGACCCTCTTCCCACAGTGAACGATTGAACAAGATTTTCAAATGATAATGGAAGAGAAACCAATAAAATCAAAGCAGCATCCTCATCTTCAATATTAACATCTATGTTTCTTAAATCCATCAACAATGTATTTAAGCGATCTCGATGTTCTTTAAGAGATGTACCTTCCTGCATACAGAGAGAGAACAAACGTTGCTTCAAGAGCAACTTGTTGGTCAGAGACTTAGTCATGTATAGACTTTCGAGTCTCAACCACAGACCGGCCGCGGATTCCTCATCGGCAACCTCTGTGATAACTCATCCGCCAAACACAACATGATCGTCGAGTGCGCCTTCTCTTCCTGCACCATCAACTCGGACGGTTCGAGTGCCTTTGCCCGCTCTTGATCTAACGGTGCCCAGATGCCCTGCTGCTTCAGAACATGGCATCAAATTTCAGCGAAATTCGGTCGAATTTCTGTCGAATATCGATATCCAGTCGAAATCGAAATTCGACCAAAATGACCGAAATGATCGAAATATGGGGGTCCTAATACAAAAAATGACCGAAATGGTCGAAATTTCGGTCGAAATTCCACCGAAATTCCATCGAAATTCTGTTTTGGTCGATACCGAAATGGTGTCCGAAACCGACATTTAAGTCCTTGCTTCAGAAGGGCGTGCATCTTGATCTGCCATAGACTGAATCCATTCTTCCCCGTGAACTTCTCGATCTTCAGATTGTGTGACGTCATCTTACTGGATGATCCTGACGGAACTCGAAGCTCTGATACCAGTTTGTTGCAAATCGCGGAAACAAACACACACAAACACGATCAAACAAGCAAGACGCAAAACACAAGGATTTATAAAGTTCACCCGTAAATGAGCTATGTCCTTGGGCGGCGGCGATCGGTTTCACTATATGGAGAAAAATGTAATACAGAGGGTACTGAGAAGGTACAAATATGGGATGAGAAACATGATCAGAATGAGGATTGCAGTACCTGGTGGCCCTAAGGCCCCTTTTATACTACAACAGAAGAATACCATTTGTATTCAACAATCTATTCCAACAGCTCTCAACCAATCAGAAGTCAGGATACAGATCAGCCACATCAGCAGCCAACAAGTGGTTAGGATTCCAGTCAAATTAACAGATATGGTCGGAGGCGTCGCACCAATAGCTCTACGTGCTCCCTCCACTTGTGATCTTGGATGATTGGATTCACTGCTTCACCGCACTCCACGACCCCTCTCCTGCCAATTCCTCCATGACCACATCTTTTATCCTCTCCTCCTTGCTAGGGGATGTGGCATTGTCTCCTCCCCCGTCACAGGTGATGCTCAGCTCATTGATCAAAGGATGATCCTCTCCGCCTTTCTCACCTCCCGCTCCCCTGCCTTAGCCCTCTCTCTGTATTGCTCCGATTACCCCCCCTTAAAAATCAAAATATATAGCCAACTAAAGACTTCAAATCGCAACACCTTTAAAGACTTTAAATCTTCTCTATAAATCTTCTCCACATGATCTCGATGCTTTGAGCTATATCTTTAGGAATAATACTTCTTTGCCTTGATATTTCGCTTTCTCTATACCTTTTGTTCTTTCACCATCTCTTCATCCTGAAATCAATCATGCTACTAGAATGTTAATGTGACTTGAATCCTCACTACTTGTTGGGTTGCTGATGTGGCTGATCCATGTCCTGGCTTATGATTGGCTGAGAGCTGTTGGGCCAGGATTGCTGACATGTCTGATCTGTGTCCTACCTTCTAATTGGCTGAGAGCTGTTGGGCCAGGATTGCTGACTTGTCTGATCTGTGTCCTGCCTTCTGATTGGCTGAGAGCTGTTGGGATGGATTGCTGAATACAAATGGTATTCTTCTGCTGTAGTATAAAAGGGCCTTAGGGCCATCAGGTACTGCCTCCTCATTCTGATCCTGTTTCTCATCCCATATCTGTACCTTTTCAGTACCCTCTTAATACCTTTTTCTCCATATAGTGAAAACGATCGCCGCCGCCCAAGGACGTAACCCATTTACGGGTGAACCTTGTAAATCCTTGTGTTTGTGTCTTACTTGTTTGATCGTGTTTGTACGTGTTTGCTTCCGCGATTCGCAACAAATTGGTATTATAGCTTCAGATTCCGTCAGGATGATCCAGTAAGATGGCGTCACACAATCTGAAGATCGAGAAGTTCACGGGGAAGAATGGATTCAGTTGTGGCAGATCAATATGCGAGCCCTTCTGAAGCAGTAGAGCATCTGGGCACCATTGGATCAAAAGCGGGCGAAGGCACTCGAACCGTCCGAGTTGATGGTGCAGGAAGAGAATGCGCAATCGACGATCATGTTGTGTTTGGCGGACGAGATTATCGCAGAGGTTGCCGATGAGGATTCCGCAACCGGTCTGTGGTTGAGACTCGGAAGTCTATACATGACTAAGTCTCTAACCAACAAGTTGCTCTTGAAGCAACGTCTGTTCTCTCTCCGCATGCAGGAAGGTACATCTCTTAAAGAACATCTAGATTGCTTAAATACATTGTTGATGGATTTAAGAAATGTAGATGTTAAGATTGAAGATGAGGATGCTGCCTTGATTTTATTGGTTTCTCTTCCATTATCGTTTGAAAATTTTATTCAATCGTTTATTGTGGGAAGAGAGTCAATTACTCTAAAGGAAGTTCGCGCGAGTCTGCATACGCGTGAACTTCGACATATGGCTACCAGGAAGTAGGACTCTAACGTTGCAGGTTTGGTCATGACTCATGAGAAGAGTCATGCCAGTTCTAGTTACACGAAGAAGGGAAAGTAGAAGTCCAAGTTGAAGAATCACAATGCTAGGGACATCTGCAATTACTGCAAGGAACATGGACATTGGAAGAAGGACTGCCCGAAGAAGAAAGGGAAAGCTACGGTTGCTGCCGTAGCTCATGGAGGCGCAGATTCTGAAGATGATCTGGTTCTCACCGTCACGGATCAGAAGACGACGGACATTACATGGATTCTTGATTCAGGCTGTTTCTACCATATGACTCCCAATGAAGATTGGTTCTACACCTATGAGAAGATAGATGGCGGAAACATCATCTTGGAGAATGATGCAACGTGCAAGATTATAGGAATTGACTCTGTGAAGATCAAGATGCATGATGGAGTCGTGAGGACGGTGACAGAAGTACGCCATGTTCCTGATCTGAAGAAGAACCTGATATCACTTGGTGTCTTGGACTCTAAATGATACATGTACAACGTTGAATGTGGAGTTATGCAAGTTGCCAAAGGCGGGGTTGTTGTCATCAAGGGCAACAAACAGAAGACACTGTACGTCATGCAGGGGTCTACAGTTACCGGTTCTGTTGCAGTGGTGTCCCAAGTCGAAAGATCAGAGTCAAAATTGTGGCATATGCGGCTGGGACACATGAGTCAGATGGGGATGAATATCCTCATTCAGAAAGGCCTCATCGGGGACCTCAAGGGATTCAAACTGGAGTTCTGTGAGCATTGCGTGTTGGGAAAACAACACAAGAAGCAATTCAGTAAAGCTATCCACAGGACGAAAGAGACGCTCGACTACGTCCATGCCGATTATTGGGGTCCTTCACGGGTCCCATATTTGGGAGGTGCCAGGTATTTTCTGTCTATTATTGATGATTACTCCAGGATGGTGTGGGTGTACATGATGAAGCACAAGAGCGAGGCATTTCAGACCTTCAGACAGTGGAAGATCTTGGTGGAGAACCATACTTCTACGAAGGTAAAGCGTCTACGTACAGATAATGGACTGGAGTTCTGTTCGTCAAAGTTCAATGAGTTCTGCAAAGAGGAGGGTGTTGCGAGACATCTCACCGTCAGAGATACGCCACAGCAGAACGGAGTTGCTGAACGAATGAACAGGACGCTTCTGGAGAGAGCAAGGTGCATGCTCTCTAATGCTGGACTTGGTAGAGCATTCTGGGCTGAAGATGTGAATACAACTTGTTACTTGTTAAATCAGAGTCCCGCATCTGCTATTGGTTGCAAAACACTCATGGAGGTATGGTATGGTAATCATGCTGATTGTTCTATTTTACGAGTCTTTGGTTGTGCTGCCTATTATCATGTTAATGAAGGAAAGTTAGAACCAAGGGCAAAGAAAGGGGTGTTTACAGGCTATGGTGCAGGAGTAAAGGGGTACAGAATCAGGTCCCCTTCTGAGCATAGAATTATTGTTAGCAGGAATGTTACTTTTGATGAGAATTCCATGCTTCACTCGAGTAGTAAGTCTATTGATGTAGGGACAAGTGATGATGCGCCCGAACAGGTGGAGTTTGAACTAACACCAAGTAGTGATCACGCTACTTCTGATCAAGCTGTTGCTGAACGGCCTGAAGTTGAGCAACCAGAGGAGAGGCAACCAAGTGTTGCTACTGATCGGCCTCGTAGGGAGATACATCCACCGCAGAGATATGGATTTGAAGACATGGTTGCATTTGCACTACATGTTGCGGAGGAGATAGAGTCTCCAGAGCCCTCCACTTACAGGGAGGCAATATCTGGTGCAGAATCCGGGCAGTGGATTGCTGCTATGGGTGAGGAGATGGAGTCTCTTCATAGGAATCAAACATGGGAGCTTGCCAAATTGCCAAAGGGGAGGAAAGTTGTTGGATGCAAATGGGTCTTCAGAAAAAAGTCAGGAATCTCAAGCAATGATGGCATCAGATACAAGGCACGTCTAGTTGAAGGGTTACAGTCAGAAGGAATGTGTGGATTACAACGAGATATTCTCTCTCGTTGTAAGACATACATCCATCAGGATGCTACTAGCTCTTGTAGCACATCAAGACTTGGAACTGGAGCAGTTAGATGTGACGACAACTTTCTTGCATGGTGAATTCGAAGAAGACATTCTTATGAGCCAGCCGGAGGGATTCATATCTCAGGGCAAGGAAGATCATGTGTACAGATTGAAGAAGTCCTTATGGGCTTAAGCAGTCTCCTAGGCAGTGGTACAAAAGGTTTGACAGCTTCATGATTGATCATGGGTTCAACAGGAGCCCATACGATTGTTGTGTTTACCACAAGAAGGTGGAGGATGGCTCCTTCATTTTTTTGTTACTGTACGTCGACGACATGTTGACTGCTACCAAGCAGAAGAGTACCATAAATGATCTGAAGAAGCTCCTTAATTCAGAATTTGACATGAAGGACCTTGGTGCAGCAAAGAAGATTCTAGGGATGGAGATAATTAGAGATCGTGCAGAAAAGAAACTTTTCTTATCTCAGAAGAACTACATTGAGAAAGTTCTAATGAGATTTGGGATGTCTAAAGCAAAGCCTTTAGATACTCCATCCACTTCGAACATTCATCTTTCATTTTCTTTCGCACCACAGTCAGACACGGAGAAGGAACACATGTCACGTGTTCCCTATGCTAACGCAGTTGGGAGTCTTATGTATGCCATGGTATGCACAAGACCTGATATTGCTCATGCTGTGAGCATTGCTAGCAAATTCATGGGCAACCCAGGGAAGGAGCATTGGCAGGCAATCAAGCGGATTTTCCGCTATCTGAGAGGAACATCAGACATTGGCCTTATCTACAGAAGTGATTCAGAATGTTTAGTTGCTGGATATTCAGACTCAGACTATGCTGCAGATGTCGATAGAAGGAGATCAATGACAGGCTATGTTTTCACTTTGGGAACTTCGGTCATCAGTTGGAAGGCTACCTTGCAACCATCAGTTACTTTGTCTACTATAGAGGCAGAGTACATGGCTTTGACAGAGGCTGCAAAGGAAGGCATCTGGCTAAAGGGCTTAGTTGGAGATCTCGGTCTTCAACAAGACCAGGCTATAGTATATTGTGACAGTCTCAGTGCGATATGCTTAGCCAATGATCACGTGCATCATGAAAAGACCAAGCACATCGATGTCAGATATCACTTCATTCGTTCTGAGAAAAGGATCAAGGTAAAGAAGGTCGGCACAACAGATAATCCAGCCGATATGTTCACAAAGACGGTTCCTGTGAGTAAGTTCAAACATTGTTTGGACTTGCTTAATGTCGATAGTTGGAAGTACCCCCAAAAGGGGCTGACGGCGGCATGGCTAAGCTTGACAAAGCTTTTCAGAGGATTCAATTCAAGGTGGAGATTGTTAATGTGACTTGAATCCTCACTACTTGTTGAGTTGCTGATGTGGCTGATCCATGTCCTGGCTTCTGATTGGCTGAGAGCTGTTGGGCTAGGATTGCTGACATGTCTGATCTGTGTCCTGCCTTCTTATTGGCTGAGAGCTGTTGGGCCAGGATTGCTGACATGTCTGATCTGTCCTGCCTTCTGATTGGCTGAGAGCTGTTGGGATGGATTGCTGAATACAAATGGTATTCTTCTGCTGTAGTATAAAAGGGGCCTTAGGGCCATCAGATACTGCACTCCTCATTCTGATCCTGTTTCTCATCCCATATCTGTACCTTTTCAGTACCCTCTGTAATACCTTTTTCTCCATATAGTGAATCTGATCGCCGCCGCCCAAGGACGTAGCCCATTTACAGGTGAACCTTGTAAATCCTTGTGTTTGCGTCTTACTTGTTTGATCGTGTTTGTGCGTGTTTGCTTCCGCGATTAGCAACATAGAAAAATACAAAACATAGTCGTAAGCAAAATCTAAGCCACTAGCACTCACCTCCCTCAACTGCTACTCTATCCACCTCCCTCCCCAATCCTTCGCCGCTTTCCCTACAAGTTATCATTCCACATGATTTTTGCTATACACTGGAGTGGTTTTCATTGGAGTGGTTCATCTTACTATACATTATCATTCCACATGATTTTTGCTGAGTAAATCAATCGCACACAAATTCACGGATTTAAGGGCTTCATCTGTAGCAAACTACGACTTTGGTCGCAGATTGTTTGCACTATGTTGAAAAAACATAGAATCATAGGATTACAAATACCTTTCTGATAACCATAACCCTGTGATTTAGGGAGCTTATATAGGTTCCTGTAAGGAGATGGATTTGGCGATTATATATTTTGCTCAAGAGCATTAAAAAGTGCACTACCTGCCCTAAAATCGACTTATTTTAGCTTGAGCATATGCGCAACAGTCTTGTTTCTACTCCACAGACGAATTAGTAAAATATCCCGTTGTCCACAACTGCCTTTTTATATTTTAGTTGATAACTAAAGTCCAAGATTTCAGTGCATCCGTTTGATTTGCTCGTCAAGCTTGTCGGATTCGAGCTCATTGACATTGTATATTTCTTGAATGCTTGAAGGCCAGCGAGGCAATCAGGAAGGAGTACGACAGGAAATGCTTTCAGCTGAGACACCAGTTTGCACGTGATATGAATGCCCAAGTAATAGACAAAACTCGTGCCATCGTAAAAGATTTGCATTCACAAGTACGGGTTGCTATACAAGCAGTGGATTCAATATCAAGACGAATCGAAAAGTTGCGGGATGAAGAGCTGTTGCCTCAAATTGTGGAGCTTATACAAGGGTAAGTAGCATCCACTGTCTTTAAATCATCGATCAGTGTATCTAGTTATTTTCTGGAGGTCTTTATATGTTAGACTGTTTGCATCGCATATATGCAGTTCGTTACTATTGCATGCAAATTCGTTCAACTTGTAGGTTGATCCGTATGTGGAAAGCGATGCTCGCTTGCCATCATGCTCAATATATCACAATCTCACTCGCCTACCAAGTGAAAAGTACCAGTGCAGTACCGAGGGGCGAGTCATACAGGCAGGTACTAATCCACCTTCAGAACGAGATGGGCTGCTTTGCGTCAAGCTTCGCAATGTGGGTTGATGCACATAACGCATACGTCGAAGCCCTCAATGCATGGCTTCACAACTGTATCCTACTGCCCCAAGAACGTTCGAGAAAGAAAGCAGTCTTCTCACCCCGTAGAGCAATTGCTCCCCCCATATTCGTCCTCTGCCGAGATTGGTCAGCCGGAATCAAGTCCCTGCCATCCGAAGAGCTCTCGGATGCTATCAAAGCGGTGCTGTCAGAGCTGCAAAACAATTTCACTCCAACAAAGAGCAAGAAGCCGGAGCCAGCGGTCAACGAGGAACTGGCCAACGGAGTGCCTGCGGGGAACAAGCAAGATGAGAAAAGCGAGAGCGTCCTGAGCTTTGTCACGCTTCAGGCATCATTGACAAAGATGTTCGACCGACTGACCAAGTTTTCTGAGGCTTCACTGAAGATGTACGAAGAGATCAAGAAGTCGAGCGAGGCGGCACGTGATTCGTATGCGAATGGGTGGGCGAGGTTGATCACTTGATCATCATTATGATGCAATGCCTCTGTTAGAAATGTTTCAGTTGTGTGTTCTGGTTTACGGAATTGGATGGTTGTTGGTTCCTTTTTTTAATGTCATAAGGGTTCTAGAATCCCTTTTTTTTGCTTGGGAAGATTGTCATGTGGGGGAACCGATCGTCTGCTGTAAATGCCATTTACAGCAGGGGCTGTAATGGACGAGGAACGTCGAATGAGGATCTGACGACGCTCCTACGGGGCCGGGATAGGGGGCTCGCATTTCGAGGTGAGGGATAGGTGATCGGACGGCTGTAGCCCTTACAATAAAGTCTGCTGCAGCAGGGGCTACAACAAACGATCCTCTGTGTCATGTGTAGTGAAGTTGCATAGATTTGTTGCTTTTAAGAAGTTGGTTTCAGCCACTTTTGCTTTCTAGTGTGGATCAATTGAAAAGCAAGTAATGAACAAATATTACACTTGTGCCCCTCCAAATGTTTCCATTAACACTCACGCCCCTAACTTTTGTGCAATTGCACTTTTGCCCATTTACTCCTTCAAAATTCATAGTATTTCTCTTGTGTTAGTGTAATATGGGAGCAAAAGTGTGGCAATGGAAGGACACTACAGTAATTTCTTAAGAATATAGGGTCACAAGTGTAACTGCAAAAAAGTAAGGGGCTTAAGTATTATTGAAAAAACTCGGATGGGTACAAGTGCAAGAATCCTTGTGATTTGACTGTAATCCCTGGACTTTTTCCTCTACCAAATTATTTCTATTTTTTAGAGGGAATTTTACCCCACAAACATTATAAATTTTGCCAATTAACTCCTCGACCGTTGAAACGACCTAATTCCCCCCTCGACCTCATAAACCTGCTACCCTTATCTCACACACCTCGTGGTTAACCCCCATCCATTTATCCACTAAAATTGATCGGATTCCGTTACATTCTTTAACATTATACCCATCTTATTTATCAAAATTACATTGAGTGTCCCTTTCCCTCACCTTCCTCTTCATCACACTTTTCCCACTCATCATCCACTCCTCGGCCTTCCCCTCATCCTTAGCTCCGTTGCGAGGGCGATCTCCTCCTACCTGATTTCCCCTTCCTTCTCCAGGCCTGTCACGAGGGCATGCTCCTCCCCGTCCTCCGCCTCCCTGAACTCCCCCTCCTCCTCCAGGTCCCCCATGAGGGCAACCTCCTCCCCGATCTCCACCTCCCCAACCTCCCCCTCCTCTAGGTCCGCCACTTGGGCGATCTCCTCTTCCAGGTTCGCCACGAGGGCGATCTCCTCCCCAACCTTTGCCTCCCAGACCTCTCCCTCCTCCTTCGGTCCGTCGTGAGGGCGATCTCCTCCTCCCCGACCTCCACCTCCTCTTCTAGGTTCGCTGTGTGGGAAACCTCCGCCTCCTCGACCTCCTGTTCCTCCTTCAGTTTCGCCACAAGGGTGCCCTCCTCCTCAACCTCCGCCTCCCCGACCCCCTTCCTCCTCCTGGTCTGCCGCGAGGGCGCCCTCCTCCTCCCCGACCTCCGCCTCTTCCTCCAGGTCTGTCATGAAAGCTCATGTTTGATTTGGTAGGAGAAGAGGATGAAGAAGGGGGTAGGAGAAGAAATGAGAGAGGGAGATTAAAGATCCATTGTCTGATTTTCTTTGGTTAGATTAACTCAAGTTTAACCCAAGTAATTGACTCCAATAAAGTTAAAGTTGACGGTAGGGTCTGTGGAGTAAGGCGGAGCAAGTTTACGAGATCGAGGGGGGAATTCTGTTGCTTCAAAGGTTGGCAAAGTTTACAAGGTTGACCCCTTTTCAAAAGAAAAGAAAAGAACTTGTTCCTATCTTGGTATATGATTTATCCTTTTTTTGTATTTACTTATAAGATATGGATATGAATTTTCAAGTATAGTTGTATATATAAATGTTGGTTAATTTTTTTAAAAAAGATACGAATGTGGAAATAGTTTTATAATTTGCCGCAAATATAGGCAAACGTTTGTAATTATTATGCAGTTTATATAACTATAATACAATCATATTAAACTACAACAATATATATATATATATATATATATATATATATATATATATATATATATATATATATGAGGATGGGGAGTATGCACCCTGGTGCATGTAATTTTACATGCACCGAGGCTTATATCTCTCACATTTTTTTATTTTTTGGAAAAATATCACTGTGTATATTCATCTATATATCCCTCCAATATGCCATTCGAATTTCGTCAGAAACAGAGACTCATATGCCCTCCATCTATAACAGGTCGATTACAGCAATTCTAAGACCGTTAAAATTATCTGTTCTAGATGGAGGGCATAGGAGTCTCTGTTTCTGACGAAATTCAAATGGCATATTGGAGGGATATATAGATGAATATGTACGGTGATATTTTCCCAAAAAATAAAAAAATGTGTGAGATATAAGCTCCGGTGCATGTAAAATTACATGCACCAGGGTGCATACTCCCTTCTCTCTCTCTCTATATATATAAAATCCAATATTTGAAATCAACTTTGCTTTTTTCTCCGTCCATGTACCAAGTACTTGTCCACCTTCGTTATTAGCTCATAAAGTTTAATTTAAGTAATTCAAATTAATAGTTTATATTACAAATATCAAAGTAATTTAGTGAATATAAAAAAATTAAGAATGATAGACATTATATATCGTATAAATATTTAAATATATTCAGGTCCTTCATTACTTGATGAATAATTCATACATGCCCGACGATTTATCCATCTCTGAATTACAAATTTATATATTTAGAGCGTATAGACTTTCAAATATTTGACACCGTATACTTCTGATATCTACATCCATATAAAACAGATGCATATATGCTAATATATATTTTCGTCTACCTAATGATAGATAAAGAAAAGGGATTTTTACGCGGCAGACCCTATAAACTTTGTCAATTACCTCCACGACCTTTGAAACAACCTAATTCCCCCCATCGACCCCGTAAACTTGCCAACTCTTACCCTATGAACCCTCCGGGTAATCTGTTTGATGCGCGTGAGGGTTCTTGGGGTAATTTATAGGGTCGATGGGGTAATTACATTGTGTAAAAAGTTGTAGAAGTAATTTAAAAAGTTTATAGGGTCTGCCGGGTAAAAATCCTTAAAGAAAAACACACAATTAGTAGTGCATATCCTTCCTTGTTTGGTTTGTAGATGGATAATGAAGGAAAAATTATTGTAGAATAAGCGCCAATCGTATAGCGTGATCATGATGTGACCATCTTATTTCAGAATTTTTTATTCTACCAATTTTTGTTTTTATTTATGGAAGGTCTAAAATACATTTTAAAGGGACTCTTACACTTGTACCCTTTCGAGTTTTCCCATTAACACTCATGCCTCCAAGTTTTTGCAATTATATGTACTTGTGCTATTATATTCTTTTAAAATCCAAGTATTCCCCTTTCATAATTGATAAGTGCAATATAGGAGCATAAGTATCGTCACGGATTGACACTACTTGTAACGTCATGGACTTAGGTCATCGTTCCATTAAGGGAGAGAATTGACCTTGACAATTTATTAGGTTCGGGCTCAAATAGACCCCTTAGGCCCTTAACAACCAATCAAACTGCCTAAGCTCAAGTTGTCAGGTAGTAATCCCCACCACTTATAACCCACACTCACACTTCATGAATTTTAGATGTGGGAGGGACTATGTTTGAGGTTGGAGTGTTACAACCTCCGATACATATATTCGTAACGTCCTCGTTGTGACATGACCCATAATTATTCTCAGTGATAATGGTGGATGCACACTCCCGACTTAGATCCCTTCAGATAGCCTTTTTCATTATCAGAGAGAACTCGCTTTGATACCATTTGTAATGTCATGGGCTTAAGTCCTCGATGAGTTAAGAGAGAGAACTAACAATGACAACAACCACTCAAATGCTTGAAATGAACTCAATTCAAGCAAAGAAGAGAGAGAGATATTTTTCTCCAATAATAATATCATCTTCTTACGGATGGAAATACTGAATCCTGCAAATGATCAGATAACTCCAAACACTCGCGATCTCTTTCCAATTATTGGGATTGCGAAATAAGCTCGAGATGTCGTCGAGATCTCCCTGTCGAGGAGGGGTCAAAATGGGAAGGGAGAACAAAAAGTAAGGAGAATTGGAATAGAATATAATAATATCATATCAGATGAGGATATCTTTCCGTGTGGGGATTTGAGAAGTGATTGATGGGAAGTGCACGATATATTATTATTATTATTATTATATAATACTAATAGTGGTCCACTGATTAATACCCCTACTTCTACGCTATCTTTGTGCTCAACTAATTGGGGCTTGCTTTCCTAGGTTATGGAAGCCGATCCTCTGTTTTAAAGGAAAACTACAGCAGGTGTTGTAAAGGATGGGGAGTGTTGGATGAGAATCGAACGGTTCTCCTAAGGGGTTGAAGATAGTGGACGTGTATTTCGAGATCGAAAAGGGTGATCGGACGACTGTAGGGTCTGTAGCAGAGTCTGCTGCAGCAGACCCTACAACAGAGGATCTCTCTACGTAGGTCATATATATTGGGTTTAAGTATATTTTGCTTGGGGAGGTTTCTAGGATTTGTTTGCTTGGTTGTTTGGACAAAATGATGAATAAGATTTCTCTTACTATCCCTCCATCATAAGCCACATGTAAAAAAATATAAATAACTATCACTTATCTAACATAGTCGGAAACTGAACATAGAATAACATATAACTACAACTTATTCCTCCTTATACTCTCCCTCCAATGGAAATAAAAATAATGACGCCCTCCTTATTCTTCTACCAAACGACCCATAAGGTTTTTTTTGTGTGAATAATAGATGTGACATGTTATTGTTTGTGAGTGGTAAAAAATAGGGCATAACATATCTGTTCCAACTCTAGGATTGAAGAGCAACTGTGGAGTAACTCGGTCCTAAACATAAGGTGCATTTCGGATAACCGACTTACCCTCGGGTAAACCGACTACCAAACAGTTAGAGGGTTAACATAGTAGAGGAGTAAACCTTTTCTGTGATGTAAGCTTGTGAGTATGATGTTTGTTTGTTTTGGTATCTGCATCGAGATTTTTCGTTGAATCGAACTTATATTAGAGTTTAAGAGAATGAGTGATTTTTGTTCATTTAATACTTATTGGATAAGAGATAGAAAGGCGGTATAAGATAGAGAAATGATACAAGTTGATTGAAAGAAGAAGAGGGGAAAGGAAAGTGAACAAACCAACAATGTAATTTCATAATAGGTTAAATTATTTTTAGGTGTAACCTTATGATGTATATTTGAAATTGTTTTTTTTTTGACGTGGTAAGTTGGTGGAAAATCGTTTTTCATATGTTTAGGTGTTTCGAAGTTAGGTCTGTTATCAAGTGGCTTTTGATTTGACTTCTTAGATTTGAGAAGAATGATTGAATTATAATAATTGAAAAGAAAAGATGCGGTGATAAGATATGGGGCATCTTTTTTGACTAAAATAGCATATGCGTTTTTAATCACCACACGTGTTTTCTACATGTTCATGATCATCTATGAGTCATATAAAAAGAGAATATATTTGTCATAGCATTTCATTTTACTCTAACCAAGTAGCCTTGTAATTTCTAAAAGTTGCTTCATAATATATATATTATATATATATATATATATATATTATATATAGGGACCCTTTCAAATGAGGTGGGGTCTCATAGTGATTATAGAGAGCCATCAATAACTACGGTTAGATTAAGATCGGAAGGTCCGGATCAATACCACTATCGTTATATGAAATGGTTTTGACGAAATAACATTTCTATATATAGAGAAAACAAACGTGCGATTTTAATGGGACAGTAGAGAAAAAGCCGGAAGTACAAATTAGGCAAAACTACTTTCTTAATAATAGACGCCAGGACTGCTAATGTATATAGCCATTTTCAAAATAGTTCAAAAATATTAATTTTTTGATGTAGTTTATTGAATAATACTTTAACAAGTTGCTATTGTATGAGATTTTTTTGAAATAAAACCATTATAATTACAAACTTTTGTTAACATTTTGTTTTTTAAAAAGGCGGCAGTGAGGGAAAAGGGCGTATCTACAAAATAGGGATAACTAATTTATTAAAAATAGACGCAAGAAGCTCTAATTTATATATTGATTGTCAACAACATTAAAAAAAATATTTTTTTAGAGATTGTTATTTGAATAACACTTTAACAAATTGATATTTTACGATACTTTTTTGAAATGAAGCAACTAAATTTAAAAGAAGTTGATCATATTTGTTGGATTTAAAAGCAAGCATGAGGATTAGTTAAATAAAAATTCCAATCCTAATGAAAACGATGTTTTAATACGATCAATTTGCTTTTTTTAATAATGAAAATATGTTTTAGATGATAAAAATTATTAACAGAATATTAAAAAGTTGGTTGATAATTTAAAAAATTGACAATAATTTGAAATTGTTACGTATAATAATACAAAAACTATGATATGAAATGAAATAACATATACTACTTAAATTTAAAATTTAATAGTATTTATTTAAAAGATGATGGCCTCAACAAAGTATGCTATGCTTTTTCAAAATAATAATAAAAATATAAAATTTGAATTTAATTTCTTATTAAATATTAAATTCTCATTATTTTTTAATAAATGTCGTTCGAATTTTACGAATATGTGAAGATGTTTTGAAATATCTTATAGATAATTACAAAAATTTCTTACATTGTAAATTACAATTCCTATTACATGTTCCGACTTTACATATATAAAATTCAAATCCATCTTAAAATGGAAAGCATTGATTAGCTAATTAATATAATGTATCGACGGCTGATTATTATTATAATAAAAACATGGAAAGTAATAAATTACTTACGTAAAGGGAGCTCTCATTCTGCTCCGACATTTCCGCCCAAAAAAAAGAGAGACGGTTGTGGCTGGAGGAGGCCAAACATCGATTAGGTCTGTCGAGCGAATCAGACGAAAGAGGATGAGCAGAAGGAAGGATACGACTGCGGCGGTGAGTCAAGAGGGGAAGGATTCCGCCTCTCGCATTGCTGGTAGGAGGATGATGCGGAGAAGGTAATGATTTAAACTTTGGACAGTACATTAGATTTTTTATTTTTTAGGGTTTCAGTATGGTTTCGAAATAAAATATTTGGGGGAAACATGATTTATGAAGGTATTATAGAAGTTTACATGGATATCTCATTATAAGGTCATCTATAAGTTGATTTTACAAAAATAATGAGCAAAAGTAATATCTTTCTGTTGTCTTTTCATTACGTGAAATAGTAAAAATTTGATAAATTGGAATATTTATGATGGAAGAATTTTGATTATTGATTTCTGGGAAGCGATAAGAATGATTGTTAGAGAATAATGCATGCTAAATGTAAATACATTCAACATATAACTTTAGATAAAATATAAGTAAGTTAAGAATAAAATATTAATCGTTTTGATGCAGGTTAGAGATATCTTCGTCTGAATCCGACTATGAGGATTTTGACATTGGATCAAATGCTGAGTTACCTATATCCACTAGATCACCTGAAGGAAAAAATGTGCATGATCATTCTTTGAAGAAACAAGAGAGGTACTTAAAGAACATAAACATTAGATTTAATTCGATTTCCCGTTGATCTTTTTTATTTTAAATAATTGAAACTTGTTATTACAATTAAATTTCAGAGATGAATCACACACGAGATGAATTGAATATGAAAACCACACAAGACTCCGAACAGTGTAGAAGAAGAGAGATGTTTCAGAAATACGGAAGTATGGATTAAATTCTATAATATTTATTTTGAATTTGAATCATATATTTGTTATAATACATATTTGAATATAAATTTTAATTCAGGCAAAGGCTACGTGCAACATAGATGTTTCATAGAACATTTCGTCCATTACATAGATGGGCACAGACCTACTCCAAAACAACAATCTCTTATATCAAAGACGGCTTTTTCCAAGACTTATCAACATAGGGAATATTGATATAGAGCGGAAAAATTTGCAATGGCTGGTGGAGAAATACCAAGGAGGGAGGGATTTCCGATTTGGAAATAAGGTTGTGACATTCAGCGATGATGATGTTGGTATCATACTTGGTTTACCAAGTACAGGATTTCCAGTTACATTTAGGGGGAAGCATATGCCTTGGAAAAGTTTGATATCAACTGAGCTATTTGACAATGGCATGGTTTTCAACAGGAGGAAGCTGATTCACGTGTTGATTGAGTACTATGATCGGGATGATGATAACTCTGTGACCATATATGTTGCATGTTTGATTTTGTTCATGTTTGCCACGTTCCTTTTTTCCCAGATTGTGCCTATTCTTTTCCAAAGGAATTGCCTTCACTATGTTGAGTCATTAGAGGACACAAGATACTTCAACTGGTCAGATGCTGTTGCTAGGATGATATTTGTCAAATATGGACGATGTCTTTCATAGGATTCAACAGCGAAGAAATGGAGCAGCACGCATAACACTGGGCTATCTTACAGGATGCGTAGCTTGTTTATACGTAAGCTATTTCTTAGATTTACGTTATAAAGATTTTATTAAATATTGTTCTAAGATTGAATTATTTTCAGGTGTGGATGCTTGAATACTGTTGCAAAGAGCTAGTTGTGAGTCGCGATTTGAGACCAAGAATTAGGAAGTGGAGTGGAACAATAAAAGGGCTGTCAAGGAGATTGGTTTCATTAGGCAATGACCAGGTATTTATATTACATAAAATTATTAGGTCCTATCGTAAAGAGATAAATTAAAATTTCTAATAAATAAATTGATATGTAGATACTATGCAATGCTTTAGAATGAATTGTTTAATGAACTGTTAATAAACTGAACTTTATTGATTTAAACCAGATCTTGCCCAACATTCATCCAACAAAGAATGAGATAGTGAAGATAGCACCTGATGAGTATGTCTTCCCTTATGAGAAGTTCCTCTTAAGTGGCTTTTCTGTGAGGAGACCAGAAATAATAATTGAAGAGGTCATCCCAGTTCCATTAGATGGTCCACTGAAGAGAGGACGTTTCAAGAAGGGTGTGTTTCATGCAATAGTGAGTGATGATGGTAAAGAAACTGAGAATGAAAAGAAAATTTCAACAAAAAAATGCTGTCAGTGTGAATCTTTGAAAATAGAAGTAACAGAGTTAAGAAATCTGATTGTGCATCTTAGAGGGGATTCATAAAACACAGACAATGACGGTATGATTGTTTGGTATGAGACTGAGATCATGAATTTGAAGATGGAAAATAAAGAGCTTAAAGAAGAAATCATGAAGTTGGTGAATCATGTAGAATCAACACTTAGTGAACCGTTGGTAGAAAATGTTGAAAAGCATGTTTCAAGCATTACAGTTACTGGAAGCATGATTGAGACATGTTATCAACAAGGTAGGGATGATAAGGATACTTGTGAAAAAAACACAGAGAAAGATATGCTTGAAAAAGAACAAGCTGACATATCTTTTGAAGAGAAAAGATGGAGATGAGGAAAAAACTGGAACTAATAAAATGGTTGAGGAAAGATTCGAGATGGTTCACGAAGAGTTGCCGAACAATGATGTTGAGAATGCAATGGATATACCTTCATTTGACCTTGAGTTTAATGAAGAAAGGAAAACATCATGTTCACTGATTAGTGAAACACCAACCAAAAGGAAGAGGGAAAAGACACAAGTAAATCCAAGCTCTCTAGCAAAAAGAGTCAAGGAAAGGAGAGAGGCAACGAGAACAAGAACAGAAAATGCAAACAAGGATCAATTTAAGAACAATGATCTGAAGAATAAATCGACAAAGAAGTCATCAAAGAATGCATCAAAGACGTCAGAACTTCATGATCATGCTGACTTGGAATCAGAGGTAAGAAATTAACTAAGAAACTATATAATATATTTATATAACGTTAAAATTTTTTCTGTGCAGTACCTTTGCGACGCTCCGACAGATTTCATAGGATATGAATTCATAACATCTGAAGAGAGGGAAATAATTCAGAGTTTCCTGAGAGATCCAGCTGACAAGTACAATTCTTTTTTTATCTTACTACTGCTTCAATGATTATTATATGTTAATAAACTATTGGTTAACCATATAATTGCAGGTTAAATGCAACTTATCATTCGCCGTACAAGAGTTACTGCAAAGGGAGAGAAATACATAACTTCTTGTACGAGAAAATGATTGAAGACTCGGTATGTTTATAGCTGTTCTCTATTACAAATAATGATATAATGAACAACTGTAATTATGACTAAGACAAATATTTAAACAAATGTCTGAACCTTTGTAGATAATCGAGATGTATATGGAAATTGTTTGTCATAATCACCGTAAGGACGAAGGCATAATTCCATTCATATTCACTTCGATTTACAAAATGGTAAGTCAGTGAAAAAATTAATATATAAAGGTATAAACAAATATGATGCAAACTAACATATTACATCTAAAAATGAACAGCAATTCTTCATCAACAATGTTGAAGCTGGAACAGAGGAAGAGTTCAACAACTTGGAGAAATTATATGATGACCCTGATGATCTTATTGGCTTATCAAAAGTATTCACGGTCATTCATAAAAGGAATCATTGGCACTTGCTTGTTACAGATTTGGAAACAATGAATTTTTACTCTTACAACTCAATGAAAGGCAACAAATTCCACAAGAAGGATCTTTACAAATGGGTATTGAAAATTTAAATAGATCTTAAATTTATATTATATCATTCTATTATTTTACTTATCTAACTACAATCTTAATTTCAGATGGGATGGATCAAAGAATACTTCAGCACAACACACTTGGGAGATAGCGTTTTCAATTGGGGTCTAATATTTGTTGAAGACTGCCCTCAGCAACCACCACAAAGCTTGGACTGTGGAGTCTATGTCATGAAGATGGTCGAGTACTTATGCGAAGGAAAAGCACTAAACTTCAGTTACGACGACATCCCGCGATTCAGAGCAGAAATTGCTTGCCAGCTGTTGCGAACTAGCAGGGTGGAAAATTCCAGTTTCAAATGATGCAGCACCTTAACTTAGTTTTTTATGATACATTATCTATGTGTTATCAGTAGTTGGACAATGGATAGAAACAATGTTACTCTATATATTTTTGATTCAAAAGTTAGCATGTAGAACTTATTGAATATTTTGGGCCATTTTTTACCTTTATGATGAAAATGGTTATTGCTTTCTGCATTTGTAATGAATTTGAGATTGAGGGAAATGACAATGTTTGTAATCTGAAGAAGTATATATCATTAAGATATATTACAATGTTAAATAATTGTGAATTATAAACTGTTAAGATAACAATACATCTATACGTTATACGTTTTTTACAGTAAATCAGTGGAAGGACCACTAAGTTCAGGTGATTAAATGATGTTGATAGTTTATATCATTGTGCAATATATAAGTTATATATGAATGTTGAAATGATTCATACAGTAATGTTATATCATTGTGAAATATAACCTTTTTAGAATAACCATAGATCTAAATGTTATTCTTTTTTAAAAGTAAATAATTAGAAGGACAAAATAATTTCAGACGAAGAGGTGCTGTTGAATACAAAGTACATGTACAGAATTGGAAAAACAAGCACATGTACAGAATATGGTTCGAAATTTGAATACAAAGTACCTTATTAGATTCCTGTCAAAAAACCAATACACTAAACTTTCAGCCATGATATACATTGATTGGAAAAACAAACACATGAACAAAATATATAGAAAACAGTTGAATGCAAACAAAACAAACATTAAAAACTAAACACTGTTTTATACAGTAAAAGTTCAAAATTTGAATACATTGTTTTCATTGTAAAACATTGTAAATGTCCTATAAAAACAATCTATGTTTGCTCATTGTAGCTGAATATAGCTGCAGTTTGCTGATAACAGTATCTTCATGGAATTTATGAAGCCTCTTGAGAATTTTAAGCAATTCCTGAAAAAAAAACAACAATTCTATGAGAATAACATCAAATCTGACCAAGTATACTTTTGAAAATTTAAATGAAATGATAAAATAATATATAATACAAAGTACCTTATTAGATTCCTTTCAAAAACCAATAGACTACAAATATAATGTTAGGAATCAGTGTCTCCGGAGCTCATTGATGAATCACTGAGAAGAATATCATTAAACATATAAATGAGCTTATTAATGAAGATTATATTAACTAAATAATAACTAATTGAAACATATAAATAATCACCTGTTAGAAGTTTGCAACTTGTTTGAAGGACAGTTGCGAGAGCCGTGACCAACATTGAACTTGCCACATGAAAGCTGATTGCTTGGATGTAGAAATATTAATATCAGTCATTGATTTCACAAGCAACTTCGTAGCCCTTGAAAACCTTCTATTCGGTCTCAAATAACGTCGTTTAGAGGGCGTTACAAGGTTGTGGTTATGATCTTCACTGAATTTAACAACAATCCAGTCACCTTCTTCACGCCTATGACGAATAGCAAGCATTGCATTGCATCCAGTTCTAACTAAACCAACTCTACGTTCTTCATGATAAAATTCAATATCATCACTGTAATCGCTATCTACTGAAATACGTACTTTCTGATTGCTCTTAAGAGTCGAGAAACCTTGTTTCCAGCAAACAAATTTCTTAAAAATAACCATCTTTTCCTTTGTTACTCTGTTAACACCGTGACGAGTACTACTCTTTCTAACATTAAATCCAACAATAGTAGCATAAGACTCATATAACTGGTATGCTTGTTCAATAGATCCAAAAGTCATTCCAATGATTGGAGTATATGGATTTTCATATTCAGTGGACCTTTGCGGTGTATGGCAGTCTTCTGTAAATAAAAAATAATTATAGACAATATTATTGACTTTATAACCTTTTCTGAAATTTATATAATTTGATATGATTTAATGTACTTCGAGTTAGATATTACGGCTCAGCTGCAATTGATAACGTACTAAAGTATTGAAGTTGTTCAATACTTATTAATATAATGATCTAAAATTTAAATATATATGTAAGTTATTAAAATAAAATGCAAAATTTCAAAATATTTACTATATTCCTAAATTTAACAAAATTTTGAAAAAAAAATTACGGAATTATTCTATGAAGATGTCATTTGCGAAAAAGAAAATTGTAACATCTAAAGAGTATAATACGTTAAAATACTGTTGAACGTATATAAATTAAATATTAAAATAACTACTGTTTTATTAAACTATTATTTTTTATTTTAAAAAAATATTATCAAATTTAAAAAAATACTGGTTATTTCAAATTAATTTCTGCCTAAAGTAAATACATTTAATAATTTGTAAAGATTACCAACAATTTCAAATATATATCGAATATTATTAAAAAAAGAATAATTACTTTAAAAATGGGTTTTAATTAAGTATTATAGAAAACATTGAAAAAAAATAAATTTATGAATTTCTTAGAACATCTATACAAGAAAAGAAAACATTCTGTACGAACCTTGGAATTCATGATCTCCATTACTTCGTTCAGAAGGACCATCCAGTAGAAGGTGCGCTTGTTAGGAACATAAAAAATTCAAACAAATTATTTAAAAACAAACATGGAAGAATGATGAATACCCATTCATCACTCTTTATTCTTATATTTTAGCTACAAAAACCTATGCAAATGCATGTAGATATGTGTAAATAGGAATAATTAGCAAAAGCATGCATGTTTGTAAATACTTATAATTAGCATGTTTTTGTGCAAAAATAAAAGAATAAAGATGAAAAAGAAAAAAAGAGGGAAATATTTAGAATAAATATTGAGCAACCTAACCCAAGGGAGGGCTCAGCATGGGCCTGACCGCATAAAAGCCAAGTAGAGGGAGATAGGGGCTCATGTGTATATATATATTTATAAATAAATAAAATTATATTTCCCTCACCCAAAAATATGCTTGTATATATTGTGTATATATTTAGAAAATACTAAAAACAAAATAAAAATTTAAAAATTAAAAAGACCAAAAATATCCCTTCACCATGTACATAGACCACCTTCTTTAATTATTTAACCTTATAAATAAATAAAATTATTTTCAGAACTTTTTGTAAATATTCTATGTTATATATTGTAAATAAAATAAATAAAAAGAATTAAAACAAAAAGCAAATAAAAATAACAAAAATTAAAAACACAAAAATATATTGTACATATACCATGTATATAGATGTACATATCTATTTATTTTACCTATATACATAAATAATAAAAATAAAATAAAAATAGCCTTTTATTCCTCATTTTATTCTATAAATAAATAAAATATAAAATAGGAATAAAAATGTATAAAAATAACTAATTAAAAATCAAAATTAAAAACCCTATATTGTATATATACCTATGTATAGCTATACTATGTAAATACCTTATTTTTATTTCAAAAAATTAATTAAAAATCACAAAAAATAGAAAAAAATATTTTAAAAATATTTCATGTTTTAAGTTTTTGAAAATTCGGTCAATTAATGGCCCAAAAAAATCAAATAAAAACTTATGGCTTGGCGGGCTCTAATTGGTCCACGGGGGATTGTTGACCCCCGGTCAACTCTCCCCCCAGGACCACCAGAGCCGGGTGTGTCGCGCCCGACCCGATTTCACCATTTTCCACCCGCCTGACCCGGCCGCCATTTACCCAAACCCCGGGCTCCGATTAACCTCAGACCATCCAGGACCCTCGCCCGGGGTGGGTTTGGAGGATCCGAGTTCCGTGCCACCCGCCCGACCTCCTTCTTCTCGGACCCTCTACCATATTTAAAGTCGTGACCGACAACCTATTCACGCCATCTTTGATCTTCCCCTCGGCGCCTGTGAGCTCCTCCATCATCCCTGAGTGACAGCCGTGGATCCTTGGAGTCGCAGCGAGGCCCGGGCAGCCGGGAGTCACTGATCCGGTGGTAATCGCCGCCGTGCACCGCCACGAGCGCGCTCAGCCTCGGAGAAGCGACGCCCCCTTGCAGGCAATGACCAGAAGCACGCCGAGCTTCAGCCCAGTCGACAGCAGCCATCAGGTAGCTTAGTTAGGCCATAGATTAGCTTAGTTTTCGATTTTTCGCATTTCAGTAGTTTAGCTCCGCCGCCGCCGCCAGCCGTTTCCGTCTATCCATCTGACCATCCGACCACGCCACCACCTTCACCTGACCCCTCTCCACCTGCTTCACCCCTTCATTCCCCCTGGCTCGCCCCGGAGCAGGGTACCGGCTCTCCTCCCTCCGCCGCTCGTCGGAGAGCTTCCATTTCACCGCACCAACCACCTTCCGCCCGCTCTGACGGGTCGAGGCAGTTTGCCCTCGACCCCTCTTTCTTCTTGTGCAGGTATCTAGGCCTATCGACCTCATCTGGAGGTCGGAACTTCAGAGCACAGCCGCTCCAGGTCGTCGACGTCGCCGGAGCTTTCAGGAGCTTCTCGCCTTCATCGGAGCAGAGCATCGTGTGCGGGGCTTCACGGTGAAGTTTCCCCGCACCTTCGGAGCATCGGACGAGGCCTTACGCGCACGCAGAGGGCCAGCGAAGTTCGCCGGCCGCCAGTTCTTCCAGGATCGTCGTCCACCGTCAGATCGGCCTCGAGCTCCAGTTTAGATCTCGCCCGTTCATCCACGGAGCCGCACGGACCATCAGATCTCCAGAGGGTTGATCATCACCGTTGAGCCAGCGAGGTGAAGCCACAACCCATCTCAGCCATCCGATCGAGCACGTGGCTGCACCTCGACCATCCGATCCGAGCCCGGACTCCTTCGCAGCCCCACAACGCACCAGAGCCGTTGGATCTGACACGTGGGAGCATTACAGCCATCGGATCGATTCGAGGGTCCCCTTTGGTGTGCGGCGCGTCAACTCAACCGTTCGATCTGCCACGCGTCGCGCATCCGTCCCTCGACATTAATAAAAGGGTAATTTATCTTAGGCCCCCTCGTAGTTTGTGTTTTTAATTCCAGTCTTGTAAATATTTTATGAATTTTATTTACGTAGGGTAAATTGCACATTGGACCTCGTGCTTGTTGATATTCGCATTTATACCCCTGTTTGTGTGAGCCACGTGCTTCGTCACGTGTACTTTTGGTTTATTTGCAGTATTAGTCCTGTAGTTCTGGTTGGTTTATGAATGAATGAATACTTTTTGGTAATTGCATCGATACCCCTGTGAACGTTTTATTTGAGCATGTGCGGATTTTAGTGGGTTAATTGCATAACCGTCCCTGGACTTTTTGGTACGAGTTACCAAAAGGTCCTAGGACTTGGTTTTTATTACCAGAAGGTCCCTGAGTGCCCCAGGCACGCGCCAAGTGCGTGACTTGCTGGGTTATTTGCACCTGGACCCCCAGATCTTCGGGTATTTGCACTTAAGTCCCTGTGCACTATGCCCTCTTTTTGATTTTGAATAAAATATCAAACCACCTCCAAATTCGATGAAAATTTGACACATGGCTCCTGCCATGTTGTTGGATTTTTGAGAATTTTTGAGGACATTTTTGATTTTATTTAGTATTTTTAAAAATTCAAAAACTCTCATTTTAGCTACTGTCTAGATTTAAAAATCCCAAAAAAATATAAAAACACCCCCAAAAATTCTAAAAAAAAATTAGGTTCTGTTTCTTGTGTGTTGTTTGAATTTCTAGCCAATTTGGCTATTTTTCATTGAGTAAAAACCCTAAAAATCTAAAAACACCTAAAAACTCATAAAAATTATAGTAAATAATTTAAAAACCCAAAAACAATAATTTTGGTGCCCTAATTTTCCTTATTTCATCTAGTATACAGGAAAATTACCTCCAGGCCCCTCTGAGATCCTTAGATATTTTATCTTTGGGTTTTGGGCCTGGCTGGACAGGACCTTGTCTTTTTAGCACTGTTTGATTTTTAGAAAATAAAATACACCTTGTAAAAATCCCAAAAATTCACCAAAAACACTTAAAAACCTAAAAAACATAAAAACAATTTTTCTTGAATTTTTGCTTGATTTTTGGTGTTCTAAATAAATTGCTCAAGTGTGCTTTTATTTGCTTTCTTTTATTTTCTCATTATATTAAAAATTCAAAAAAATATAAAAACTATTAAAAACCACTAAAAATCCTTGTATTTTATTTTATTTTATTTTTACTACTTCATAGGCCTCTGGACAACCCGTGCTTCTTGTGTTCGACCCTGGGTGCTATACCAGGTTAATCTCATAGCGAGGCCGCTTTCTTTTGTGCTTGATTGATTGATTTGCTCGAGTGGTCTGATTTTTCTTGATTGAGTGACTCTGAGTGATAGAGGTCGCAACGACCTATTTAGTACCTTTACCTCGTTCGCTCGGGTCGCTTATCAAAATGGCGCCGTTGCCGGGGAGCACGGCTTAGTAGTATTTTTGTCTTTATTTTCGTTTTTGTTTTCGCGGTTTTTCGCGGCTCTTCGGAGTCCGCGGCTTTTCGCGGCTTTTGTATCTAGTTTCTTTTTGTTTTATTTTGTCTTATTTTGATTTTCTTTTATTTTTATTTTTGTTTTATATTGTGTGTTTATTTTATTTTTCATTTTTGCATATATACCCTGACTTGCATTTTCATTTCTTTTTCTTTTCATTTGATTATTTTTACTGGTCTGACCACTCTTTTCTCTGTCTTGCGAGGGCCCGAGGACCGCGGAGCAGACTTTAGAGGAGCCTGAGCAGCCGAGGAACTTGGAGGCGGCTTCCTTCTGTACGAAGCCGCAGGAGAGAGCGAGAGGAGAGAGTTGAGTGGGTGAGGTATTAGGATAGATTTTTCATTCATTATTATTATTGTAATAATACATGGACTTGAACTCTTGGTCTGTTTGGACACTTGACTACCGTAGCGGGTCTGTTTCGCCGAGCACCGGTGTGCTCGGGGGACCCATTAGGACCTCGCAGTTTTTCGCGGCTTTCTTCGCGGCTTTTCTTTTTCTTTCTTACTGTCATTTTCCGGTTTTTTCGCGGTTTTTGCTCGAGCCCCTAGATTTAGGACTTTCTGGTGATTGTGACGTAATTAAGTAGGATCCACACACCTTAATGACATATCTGTTCCTATAGACCGTAATTGGACCTACTTAAAATAAATAATAAAAATAACCGACTCGCTAGCTTCCGTAGCCTACGTGTCGTAGCTCGTCCTGTAAAGCGCTTACTCCTACCCCCGATTTGTCGGACAGGGGAGGGACGGGCCAAGACCGGACCCTTTGGCTTGGAGGTCGGTGACCGGTTAGACGGTTCTTCGCTAGAAGTTGCTCGTCTAGGACTCGGCTTCCCGCTGCATCATTTAGCTTAGTTTTATTTCTGTCTTTTATTTTATGCGCGGATCATATTGCATGTAGAGAGCTGGAGGCAGGTACGCATTTCTGACTTTGCATGCATCATTGATTTCTCGTGCATCGGCTTTTTCGACTTCTCCCCCCTGTTTTTGACTTAATAACCAGGAGAACCGAAAAATTCGTTAGGCGTTTCTTTTTATTGAAAAATACTGATGAATACCCATTCATCACTCTTTATTCTTATATTTTAGCTACAAAAACCTATGCAAATGCATGTAGATATGTGTAAATAGGGTCAATTAGCAAAAACATGCATGTTTGTAAATATAGATAATTAGCATGTTTTTGTGAAAAAATAAAAGAATAAAGATGAAAAAGAAAAAGAGGGAAATATTTAGAATAAATATTGAGCAACCTAACCCAAGGGAGGGCTCAGCATGGGCCTGACCGCATAAAAGCCAAAGTAGAGGGAGATAGGGGCTCTAGTGTAAATATTTGTAAATAAATAAATTATATATATTTTCCTCACCCAAAAATTTGTTGTAAATATTTGTATATATTTTGTATATATTTAGAAGCTATTAAAAACAAAATAAAAACTTAAAAATCAAAAATCCAAAAAGAACCTTTCACCATGTACATAGATCATTACCCTTTACTTATTTCACCTTGTAAATAAAGTCATTTATTTTCAAAACTTTTTGTAAATATTCCATGTTACATATTGTACATAAAATAAATAAAAAGAATTAAAACAAAAATCAAATAAAAATTACAAAATTAAAAATACAAAGACATATTGTACATATACCATGTATATAATGTATATATCTATTTATTTCACCTATGTATATAAATAATAAAAATAAAATAAAAATAGCCTTTTATTCCTCATTTTATTCTATAAATAAATAAAATATAAAATAGGAATAAAAATGTATAAAAATAACTAATTAAAAATCAAAAATCAAAAATCAATATATTGTATATATACCTATGTATAGCTATATTATGTATATACCTTATTTTTATTTCCAAAAATTAATTAAAAATCACAAAAAATAGAAAAAAATAAATTAAAAATATTTCATGTTTTAAGTTTTTGAAAATTCGGTCATTTAATGGCCCAAAAAAATTCAAATAAAAATTCAAGCCTTGGCGGGCTCTGATTGGTCCACGGGGGATTGTTGACCCCCGGTCAACACCTCCCCCAGGACCACCAGAGCCCGGGTCCGCTCACCCGACCCATGTTCTCGGATTTTTCTCTTGATGACTCGAATCCCTTTTCGCCCCAAATCCGGGTCCGCAATGATCACGTCACATCCGAGAGCCTCGCCAGAGCTTTCGCCTTGGGATCCGCGCACCAGCTCGCCCTACCCGCACCCTTCTTGCCGGACCCTTCACACTATATAGCCTGAGCTCCGCCGCACTTCACTCGCATCTTTGGCTCTCCACTCTCACTCCCGTGACCTCCATCGCATCCAGTGAGGTGACAGCTCCCGTTTGCCGGTGTTGCAGCGAGGAGAGGGTGGCCGGACCATTGATCCGGCAGCTTCGCGCCACCGTGCTCCGCCACTCAATCGGAGCTCGAGCCTCAGGCCTTGACGCCCTTCGAGGCGACGACCAGGAGCTAGCCAAGCTCCACCACAGTCTTCCGCATCACCCAGGTACCCATTTAGCTCGCCCATTTAGCGTAATTTCTTGTTTCGCCCAAATCGCATCTCCGACGAGTTCCTCTGATTCCGGCCACATCGAGTATCGTTTTGATCATCGGAACCCACGCTCACATTCGCCACTCCCTCACGCACGTTCTTCGCCCAATCATTCAACCCAGCTCGCCCCGGAGCTGGGATTCGAGCTCCACCATCCTCCGCTCGCCGGAGCTCATCCGCCCCGACGCATCGATCACCCTCACGCCGCTTCATCGGGTCGAGGCACTTTGCCCTCGACCCGCGAAGCTTCTGGTGCGTTTTGCAGGTCAAAAGGAGGGCATCTGAGCCACCCTCACATCAAGGCCAGGAGCTTGAAGCCGACGACCTCGCCGGAGCCCCTCCAGGGCTCGGCTGGATCATCTGAAGCTACCAGCAGCTGCGGGACGCCATCGCCTATCTTCTCCGATCCTTGGAGGCAGCTGAGGAGGCCCCCAGCACACACACGAGGTCGGCGAACCTCGCCGGCCACCTGTTCTTCGAGGGACCTCCAGCACCGTCCGATTAGCTCCTCCGCTCCAGTTGCTATCTCGATCGTCCATCCACGGAGGAGCAGGCACCATTGATCACTTTGAGGAGCTGATCTGGACCGTTAGCGCTGAGGAGAGAGGCACCTGAGCCCAGCCCCGTTCGATCATCCACGTGGCCTCCCTCAGAGCCGTCGATCGGCCCACGTGCGTAGAAGAGAGAAGCGCCAGCTCATCGAGACCGTTGGATCCTCCACGTGGCGCGAATCTGGCCGTCGGCGCAATAAGGGGTAAATTACTTAGGCCCCGTCTTAGCTTTTTGTTTTACGTGTCAGTCCTGTAAATACTTTAGTAGTTTTATTTACGTAGGGTAAATTGCACTGTGGACCTTGTGCTTGTTTTTATTTGCATTTATACCCCTGTTTATGTGAGCTCACGTGCTTCGCCACGTGCTTTGTTTGGGTTATTTGCATCTCTTATCCTGTAGTTCTGTTGGGTTATTGAATGAAAAGAAACTTTCTGGTATTTTCTTTTATACCCCTGTGAGCATTTTATTTATACATGTGCGTGTATTAGTGGGTTAATTGCGACCGAGCCCCTGGACTTTTTGGTACCAGTTACCAAAAGGTCCAAGGACTTATTTTTCTTACCAGAAGGCCCCTGAGTGCCCCAGGCACGCGCCACGCGCGTGACTTGCTGGGAAAATTGCACCTGGACCCCCAGAGTTTCGGGTATTTGCACTTAAGTCCCTGTGCACTGTGCCCCCTTTTGATTTTTGAATAAAATATCAAACCACCTCCAAATTCGATGAAAATTTGACACATGGCTCCTGCCATGTTGTTGGATTTTTGAGAATTTTTGAGGACATTTTTGATTTTATTTAGTATTTTTAAAAATTCAAAAACCTTCTTTTTAGCTACTGTCTAGGTTTAAAAATCCCCAAAAAATATAAAAACACCTCCAAAAATTCTAAAAAAATTAATTACTGTTCTTTGTGTGTTGTTTGATTTTCTAGCCAATTTTGGCTATTTTTCATTGAGTAAAAACCTTAAAAATCTTAAAACACCTAAAAACTCATAAAACCTATAATAAATAATCTAAAAATCCAAAAACACCTAAAAACTCATTTCTTGAATTTTTGCTTGATTTTTGGTGTGTTAAATAAATTGCTCAAGTGTGCTTGGTCTTGTTTTCTTTAATTTTCCTTACATCTTAAAAATCCAAAAAAAAAAGTATAAAAATTATTAAAAACCACTAAAAACATTTTGTTTTGCTTTTATTTTCATTTTTACTACTTCGTAGGCCCTAGGCCAACCCGTGCTCCTTGTGTTCGACCCTGGGTGCTATACCAGGTTAATCTCATAGCTAGGACCGCTTGCTTTGTTTTGTTTGATATTCGATTTATTTCGCGGTTCGATCTTTTTCTTGATTGAGTGACTCTGAGTGATAGAGGTCGCAACGACCTATTTAGTACCTTTACCTCGTTTGCTCGGGTCGCTCATCAGAATGGCGCCGTTGCCGGGGAGCACGGCTTAGTAGTGTTGTTTTTATTTTCGTTTTTATTTTCGCGGCTTTTCACGGCTCTTCGGAGCTCGCGGCTTTTCGCGGTTTTTGTATCTATTTTCTTTTTGATTTATTTTGTTTTATTTTGATTTTCTCTTATTTTTATTTTTGTTTTATTTTGTGTGATTATCTTATTTCCATTTTTGCACATATACCCTCACTTGTATTTTCTTTTATTTTTCTCTATTATTTGATTATTCTTTCTGGACTGACCGCTCTTCTCTGTTTCTTGCGAGGGCTCGAGGACCGCGGAGGCGACTTTCGAGGAGCCGGTGCAGCCGCGGCACTTGGAGGCGGCTTCTTTCTCTACGAAGCCGCAGGAGAGAGCGAAAGAGAGAGAGAGAGTTGAGTGGGTGAGGTATTAGGATAGTTTTATTTCATTTCCTTCATTATTAATTGTAATAATACAGGACACTTCTGAGATTGTTTGGACACTACCGTAGCGGGTCTGTTTCGCCGAGCACCGGTGTGCTCGGGGGACCCATTAGGACTTGCGGTTTTTCGCGGCTTTTCTCGCGGATTTCTTTTTCTTTCTTACTGTCATTTGCCGGTTTTTCGCGGTTTTTGTCGAGCCCCTAGATTTAGGACTTTCTGGTGATTGTGACGTAATTGAGTAGGATCCACACACTTAAGGCATATCTGTTCCTATAGAACCGTAATTGTACCTGCTTAAAATAAATAATAAAAATAACCGACTCGCTAGCCTCCGTAGCTTACGTGCCGTAGCTCGTCCTGTAAAGCGCTTACTCCTACCCCCGATTTGTCGGGCAGGGGAGGGACGAGCCAAGACCGGACCCTTTGGCTCGGAGGTCGGTGACCGGTTAGACGGTTCTTCGCTAGAAGTTGCTCGTCTAGGACTCGGTTTTTTCCCGCTGCATCATTTAGCTTAGTTTTAATTCTGTCTTTATTTTATGCGCGGATCATTTTGCATGTAGAGAGCTGGAGGCAGGTACACATTTCTGACTTTGCATGCATCATTGATTTCTCATGCATCGGCTTTTTCGACTTCTCCCCCCTGTTTTTGACTTAATAATCAGGAGAATCGAAAAATTTGTTAGGCGTTTTTGTTTGCTTTGAAAAAAACCTAAAAAGTGAAATCATAAAATTGGGACTGCTAAAATTATTGACCTTAAAACTCGCTCGCCCTAAAAATTCTGTCTTGGGGAGAGCAACCCCCTCATTGCTTGGTTTGTATGCGCGAGAGAGTGACCCGCACCCTAGGTAGAGCCCCCCGCGGCTAAACCCGACTGATTACCGACTCTTCCGTGCGGGCCAGTCGGTTGGGGTTAGCAGCGGATATCCCAACAGGTCACGTAAGCGCTCTGATATCTTGAGTGTTCACCAAAATAAAATCGACAAGATAATTTGACCGAACTTTCACGGTCTTCAGCTCGCGTTGCGTTGGTGAACCGGGGGTTTGTTTTCAGATCATAGTTTTTCCAGATCTCATCCGCACTACTCGCCAGATCAAGATGATGGGTAGACGATCTCTTAGGCAGCCTCTGGCTGCACCGCTTTCGGGCGCGTCTACCTCATCATCTAGGTTGGCTCGCGAGAGCTCAGACCCGCTCTCCGAGCCCGAGTACGACTCCACCCTGTTCCCCCTCGACCCCCTTTCTGACCTTCCTGAGAGACATGAGCCCGAGGAGAGACTGATTCATTTGACGGCACCTGAGTTGGGCTCATTTGATTTTGCAGACGTCGAGATGGCCGGAGCAGGCAGTTCTGATGATCACTCCCGTAGACCAGAGCATATTGTACTAGACCAGGGAGCGATCAACACCACCCTGATCGCGTCACTTGATACAGTTCAGCAGCAGCTCCGCGATCAGGGAGCTTTCATGATTGAGATGAGGCGTGAGTTGGAGAGGCTCAGAGCAGAGAGAGATGCGCAGAGCGAGCCCGAAGAGATCCCCGATGAGGCACAGGCACGAGCCGCAGCAGCAGCAGCAGCAGCCGCGGCCGCCGCCGCAGCGGCAGCAGCCGCAGGAGGAGCAGGACCACCGAGACCGATGCGGGATCTACACAATCCCGGATCTACACTGATGCACCATTGGGTGGTGGTTCCAGCTATCGTGGGGGACTTCAAGTTCCCCCCGAACACCTTGCAGATGCTCCCTCGGTTCCATGGACTTGCTACAGAGGAGCCCCACCTCCACCTCCAGGAGTTTCTTATGATATGCAGCACTGTCCACGACAGACATGTGGACCAGGACACGATCAGGATGATCGCATTCCCCTTTTCACTGGCAGATAGAGCAGCCACCTGGCTGAAGCATTTGGGGAGATTTGTCTATACCTGGGAGCAGCTCCGCACCGAGTACTTGAACAAGTACTATCCACTCGGGCGGACGAATGCAGCGAGGGCCCTGATTAGTAACTTCTCCATGTTCCCCAACGAGCAGTTCCACGAGGCTTGGGAGAGGTTCAGAGAGCTTTTGGACAGATGCCCGCATCACGACATCACGAAGCCGAACCTAGTTCAGAGCTTCTTCAGCGGGTTGTCACCAGAGCTACAGGGCCTGGTGAATGCTTCTTGTGGCGGGTCCTACTTCGCCAAGGACCACGACCAGGTCTGGGCTATTTTTGAGGAGATGGCAGAGAACTACATGGTGATGTCCCAGACCCGGCTCTACACTCAGAAGACCCAGCCACATCAGCCAGGACCCGTGCAATACCAGAGGATAGCACAGGTAGATGCAGGTCCTTCCAGTTCGTCCGCATAAAAGTAGCAGCAGCAGCAGCAGAGTCATCAGCTGCGGACATGGGTATCATCAGCGAGAAGTTGGACCGCATGGAGCTGATAGAGAAGAAGCAGTGCCAGAGCATAGCGCAGATGGATCAGATGGCACAGGTCTTGAGCGACATGAAGACACAGCTCATGTGTCTCCAGGAGGCATAGACGGCTTCTCAGCCCCGTCTTCAGTCGCGAGGCGACGCCGGCAGCAGCAGCAGCTCGTCCCAGCGCTCCAGCACGCCAGTGCAGCCTAGACAGGTTCACCTTGTACAGGCGGAGCCGTACCAGCAGCCGCAGCCCACCTACCAGTCCCCACCATCTCCAGAGATGCAGATGGTGGTCTACCAGCCGGACCAGCCTCTGGCAGTACTCCCGCCAGCCCCCTTTGATGCCGAGCCGTTGATGGATGTCAACGGGATCTGGTACGACCGTCCCCAGCCTGGGATCCGACGAGACCATCCCGGATTCAGGTGGGGGAGTGGTGGTGCCCAGCCCCAGCAGCAGCCGTCAGGACAGGGAGGGCAGTACTCCCATCAGAGAGACCAGCACCAGCCGCAGCAGCAGCCCCCAACGTATCAGCAGCAGTCAGCCTACGGTCCTCGTCCCTATCAGCAGCAGGGACAGCCTTGGAGACGTGAGCAGCAGGCTCACCAGGGATACCAGCAGCACCCTCCATCCTACCCCTCTTACCCATCACAGCAGTTCCAGCAGCCTCACCCGTAGAGAGGCCACCCGTCGGGCTCCCACGAGAGCCCCGCTTTGGATGATATCGCCCGCCTCCTCACAGACTAGCAGGCCACATTCAGACGGGAGGTGGACGAGTTCCGCCAGGAGATGCGGGACCTGGTGAGAGGGAAGGCCGCCATACCAGCCCAGATAGAGCCCAATCCGAACAGCCTCAAGAGGAAGTCTGAGCAGGTAGTACATACTGAGTCAGCCACTCCTAGTGACCCATTTGATGATACATCTTCGGATTTATTTGATGCTGATTTTGTCACACTTAGGAGCGGTAGGACCCCAGCAGGCGGCGGCGCCTCATCTGAGCACCATCCCGAGGCGCCACAGGAGGAGGAGGAGAGCGGTACTGAGGCCGCTCCAGACGATGACAGTGGTACTGAGGCCACCAAGGATGCTGATCCCACCGGCGGTACTGAGGTCGCCGCTTCACCAGATCTAGGAGGTGGTACTGATGCCACCCATTCAGCCGAGCCAGCCAGCGGTACTGATGCCGCACGACGTCTACCTTCAGCAGCAGCAGAGCAGCCAACCCGTGGTGGTACTGAGGCCACCGGTGTTAGTATAGAGAGAGCTGATGTTTTTCCTCGTGTCCATGTATCTCAGAATTCTGCTATGAATAAAGGAAAAGGTTTACTTTCTTTTGGTCCCACTGTGGTGCATGATGTATGTGTGGATCCGGTCCTTGAACCGTCTAGACCTTTTCCTAGTCCTTCATCTGAGAAGGACCCAGTGATCCCCTTCCCTAGAGCCCTTCAGATGGGGAAGGGGAAGAAAAATGATCCAAAAAAGAGAGAGCTTGAGGAGTTCAGCCAGAGCATGATAGATCGATTTCACATTCAGCTGACCCTCCAGGAGGCTTTGCAGCACATCCCCCTTCTCCAGAGATCTTTGAGAGAGAGGACTACAGTCAGGAGGAGGAGGAGGAACCACACTTCAGAGATCCATGTGCTGACCAAAGCCACATGCTTTGCGATCCAGAACCGACTGCCAGCCAAGAGGCCAGATTCAGGGGCCCCGTATGTCAGATGCCAGATTAGTGAGCAGTGGTTCGACCGTACTCTTCTAGATAGCGGATCGTCGATCAACCTTCTTCCGGCATCCCTTCTCGACCGCTTCGAGTTGGGCACTCTTCGACAGAGCAGGACAGTCCTTCAGTTCGCTGATCGATCTGTCAAGAGGCCGAAGGGGTTATTACGAGACGTTATCGTCACGATTCAGGGTCTGCAATTCCCCGTGGACTTCGTAGTGTTGGACATGGAGATCCCTGAGTCAGTGACCGATACCCCCATCATCCTTGGTCGTCCGTTCTTGGCCACAGCCAAGGCGGTGACTGATCATGATAGCGGGAAGGTGTACTTTCGCATCCAGGGCGAGAGTATACAAATAGAGACGGTCGAGGACTATAGAGCCAGATTCAGATCCCGCTCAGATGCGAGCACCGATTCCGAGCAGCTGACAGACGCAGAGCCAGACATCCACCAGGACTGTGATTTTGTGATCACAGATGATGAGGCAGCTTGGGCAGACCTTGAGACACAGACCACCCTCTCACTTTCAGACACAGCTGAGGCAGAGAGGATAGCAGAGGAGAGTCTGGAGAGCACAGACCTGGTTCAGGATACCATTGCGGCAGCGGAGCCGGTCCTCGATCGCAGCACGATGACTAGTGGTGGTGGTGCTGATGCCACCTTGTTTCCCGGTGGTACTGATGCCACCGTTTCTGATACAGATCCCTCGGATTCAGAGTCTGATTGGGCCGATTGCTATGATCAGATGCCAGACTTGAGTCCAGTTGAGCCTATTGATGAGGAGGAGGTAGATGCAGAGCCGAGCAGAGACAGTGCCGTAGAGCCGCCTTCTCCCGATCCAGTTTGCGAGAGTATGCTTTCACTTTCCCAGGCAGATTTGGCAGACCTTGCAGCTTTCACTCAGTTTCTTCCGCAGCCAGATTTGCCGGCACCCAGCATTCCAGAGCTGAAGCCGCTCCCTACTTCGCTGAAGTATCGATTCCTTGCGGGCGAGCCTGAGATGTACCCAGTCATCATCTCCGCCGAGTTGACTGGAGAGCAGGAATCCCGTTTGATGGGGGTTCTTGAAAAGAACCGCAAGGCGATCGGATGGAGCGTAGCAGATCTCCATGGGATTAGTCCATCAGTGTGCTCCCACCATATCTATCTCGAGGATGGGGCGAAGCCGTCGCGTGAGTTCCAGCGGCGTCTGAACCCCAACCTGAGAGAGGTTGTCATGAAGGAAATATCAAAATGGTGGGGTGCAGGTTTTATTTATCCCATTTCTGACTCCAAGTGGGTTAGCCCCTTGCATGTGGTGCCCAAGAAGACGGGCGTCACGACTGTGATCAGTGAGTCGGGAGAGGAGATTGCTACACGAGTACCCACCTCTTGGAGGGTTTGTGTTGACTACAGGAGACTCAACCAAGCCACCAAGAAGGACCATTTCCCCCTGCCTTTTATTGACCAGATCATTGAGAGACTGGCAGGGAAGAGCCATTATTGCTTCCTGGATGGGTATTCAGGCTACAACCAAGTGGCCATCGCTCCTGAGGACCAGGAGAAGACCACCTTTACCTGTCCCTTCGGCACATACGCTTTTCGACGCATGCCATTTGGGCTATGCAACGCCCCTGCGACTTTTCAGAGGTGCATGCTGTCGATCTTCTCGGACATGGTAGGGGAGTGCTTGGAGGTCTTCATGGATGATTTCTCGATCTACGGCGACGGATTTGATTCTTGTCTTGACTGCCTAGATCGAGTACTTCAGCGATGTATTGAGTATCACTTGGTGCTATCTTGGGAGAAGAGTCACTTCATGGTGACTCAAGGGACGGTGCTTGGCCACATCATCTCCAACAGGGGCACAGAGGTTGATCCGGCCAAGGTTGATGTCATTAGGAAACTCACACCGCCATCCAATCTGAGGCAGTTACGGTCATTTCTGGGGCACGTTGGTTTTTATAGGAGATTTATTCAGGATTTCAGCAGGATTGCCTGACCGTTGACCGACCTCTTGACGAAAGACACCGAGTTCCTTGTCGATGACAAGTGTCTTTCATCGTTTGCTACTCTCCAGCAGTGCGTGATTGAGGCTCCTGTCCTCCAGCCACCTGATTGGTCTCTCCCATTCGAGATCATGACGGACGCCTCCGATTTTGCCGTAGGGGCAGTGCTGGGATAGAGGAGGGATGGAGTACCATTTGCTATACACTATGCTAGCCGCACATTGGATTCCGCCCAGCGGAATTATACAGTCACAGAGAAGGAGATGCTAGCCGTAGTGTTTGCCCTGGATAAGTTTAGATCATATATCATTGGATCTAGAGTGACTTTGTTTACAGATCACACCGCCATCAGGTACCTCATGGCAAAGAAGGATGCCAAGGCCAGACTGACTAGATGGATCCTTCTACTCCAGGAGTTCGACATTGAGATTAAGGATAAGCCTGGAGTCAAGAATGTGGTGGCGGATCACCTCTCCCGATTAGAGCAGCCTGAGGATTCTGAGCAGATTGATCCTATTAGAGATACCTTCCCAGATGAGGCGATCCTTGCTATCGCCTCGCTCCCATGGTACGCCGATATTGTGAACTTTCTCGTTGCTGGGAAAGTCCCACAAGATTGGCCCAGGCAGAGGCTTGAGACCTTCCTAGCGAAGGCCAAGTCTTACCATTGGGAGGATCCCATCCTTTACCACGAAGGAGGGGATAGCGTCTGGCGTCGGTGTATTCCTCAGGAGGAACACCATAGCGTCCTCACTTACTGCCACAAGCTTGAGGCAGGAGGACATCATTCTGGGAGGAGAACGGCACAGAAAGTGCTCCAATCCGGCTTGTGGTGGCCTACCCTCTTCAAGGACTCAGATGAGTTCGTGAAGAGGTGTACTGACTGTCAGAGGATGGGCACTTGTGGACAACGTGATATGATGCCGATGCAGCCCATTCACTTCTGTGAGGTTTTTGACGCATGGGGCATCGATTTCATGGGTCCATTCCCTAAGAGTCAGGGATTTGAGTACATTCTGTTGGCCGTGGATTATGTGAGTCGTTGGGTGGAGGCTATCCCCGCCCAATCCGCTGATGCTAGGACAGTTTGCAGATTTTTGAGGAAGCATATCATCACGCGGTTCGGGGTTCCACGAGTTCTTATTTCTGATGGGGGATCTCACTTCATCAATGACCAGGTGAAGGCACTTGCTAGCGAGTTCGGCATAGATCATCGTGTTGCTACACCATACCATCCACAGACGAATGGTCTAGCCGAAGTGTCGAATAGGGAGATCAAGACTATTCTGCAGAAAGTCGTCCGCCCTGACCGAAAGGATTGGTCGCAGCTTTTGGACTCGGTCTTGTGGGCATATAGGACGTCTTTCAAGACACCTTTGGGCACATCTCCCTTTCGCCTCGTATATGGCAAGCCATGCCATTTACCTGTTGAGCTGAGGCACAAGTCACTTTGGGCAGTTACAGACATACTTATGGATCCAGATGGTATAGGAGACCAGAGGAGGGCAGAGCTAGCTGCCCTGGAGGAGCTTAGAGATTCAGCTTTCTCAAGCAGCCTACATTATAAGGAGAGAGTCAAGGAGTGGCATGATTCTCATATCAGCCACAAGCATTTTGAGATTGGACAGAGAGTATGGCTGTTTGATGCGAGGCTTAGACTATTTCCAGGGAAGCTACAGAGCAAATGGAAAGGACCTTATCTGGTTCGGAAGGTACACGACAACGGTAGCATCGACATATCTGAGTTGTATTCTGAGAGTACCTTCCGAGTGAACGGCCAGCGGCTCAAACCATTTCTAGATCATGAGCCGCGGGTCGTTGATATTGCCCCTATTCATTTTGCGTGAGATGTGGTCTTTGACTCACATCTAATGCATCTCACGCCTGAGTTTCACTGATCTCCCGCTGTATATAGATCCAGATGTCCATATCATCACATTCTTAGTCCCACATCCCTTTCTTCATCTTGTGATTATGCTATACTTAGGGTGCACTTTACCCTAAGTATAGGGGGGATGTGAGACCTTTCGGGTATATCTTTTGTTTCTGTCTACCCCTGTTTTGCTGCCTATACTTAGGGATATCTTACCCTAAGTATAGGGGGGGTAGACCCTGTACATTCTCCACTCGGTTTTCCCTTCGTGTACAGCCTGCTATACTTAGGATTACTTGATCCTAAGTATAGGGGGAAGACCCGAGTCCTTCTTGACTTTTCATTTTCCTTTTGTATAGCCTTCCTTTTCACTTCCCTATACATAGCACGAGTTATGTCTTCTTCATCGCTCTTGACTCCGAGGACATCGTTCGAGCTAAGTATAGGGGGGTGTGTATATATTTCATATATACTTTAGCCATAACTCGTACTTTGTGTGAGTGTGTTAATAAATAAAAATGGCTAAAAACCACAAAAAGTAAAAATTTTCATGTACATAATCTTCTTTTATTTGCACATACATAGCTAGTGTACAAATTATTTTTGTAAAAATGATTTCAAAAATCTTTTGTGTGTAAAGCTTGTGTAAATATTTTGGTATCAAAATTATGTATATAGTACAAAATTTTTCCAAAATGTTTTGAAAATCAAAAGTTTGCAAAAATCTTGTGTAAATGTGTGTAAATATCTTTTTGCAAAACTTGCACTTCAAGCATCATCATTCATGATTTCAAAACATTTTTCAAAAATTTTGCATGATTGTAAAATAGTGTGTAAATATGCATCTTTTTGTACATATGTATATAGTTTTTCTGGATGATAGTTGACATTTAAACTAAGCCTGGAATCAAATTGAGAAATGGAGCTTGATTAAGATCTTAATCCACCTAATTTCTAAGAGGAACCTTATAGGGCTTAGGTTTAAGACTTTTCAGGTCCATGGTGACTTAATTCTTTGAGTCCACTAGGCTATGATCACATGTCATCTCAATGAGCCTAAGTAGAGCACTTAACAACAACACATGACTCATATAGATTATGGCTTTACTTGGACAACCGCACTATGCACCGAGCTCTCTACGGATGAGGTGGTGAGGAGGCAGTCTTCCTTGGCTTGGGGTAGCATATGAGGGTAGTACTTCTAGGCGGAACCTCTCTTCTTCATTTAGTGAAGGAAGTGCGTCTCAACTTGGTCTGGTTGCCATGAGGTCTAACGACGGGAGTTGTGGGTTGCAATAAAGCTTCAAAAGAGGGATAGTCTACTGGCTCAAGAGGAAAAACTCCTTGTATATATGCTGCACATGTACATGTTGTATAGATGCACTCGAAAAAAAAATGTGCAAAAAGAAAAGAACTCCAAAAAAGTGGTGGGGCTGAGAGAAAATGATAATCCCACCGGAGTATGTATATAAGTGCAATAAGCAAAGCTTGGTTTCATGATCCACCTGTTGTAGCTTGCAGCAGGGAGACTTGGCTACACTGGTCAAGCTCCCAAGGGTACTTGGCTACACTGGCCTTGACCCATTCTCTTCTTCCCCCTCTTCTTGAGCCGGTTGTACTTGAACTTAGAAGGGAATACCCCGCTCCTCGAGGAAAGAGTGGCCAGATTGAGGTCATAGAGTTACCTTGTTGGGGAGGGTTGTCAAGTTGCCATTTCTGAGGTGGAGAGCTTAGACCTCACTTTCACAGGACAAGAAAAGATTCATGGTCTTCAGGGTTTGTGATTGATGACTTGTTCTGATCTGGAGCATTGAGGAGTCTTGGTTATAGAATAGTGGAACTTAGAGGCTGTTAGGTTTTAAGCTTAAGTCTAAATAAGGTTCCGACACATTAATAATCCAAAAATCTGATTAAGCTCCATACCTCAATTTAATGAAGGCAAGTTTAATAATCAACCTTGATCCATGTACATTCTCTTTTTCTTTTTCTTTTTCTTTCTTTTTCACTTCTTTTTCAAATAAGTGTTTGCTAAGGGACTAGCAAAGTATAGTATAGGGGGGTGATGAATACCCATTCATCACTCTTTATTCTTATATTTTAGCTACAAAAACCTATGCAAATGCATGTAGATATGTGTAAATAGGGTCAATTAGCAAAAGCATGCATGTTTGTAAATATAGATAATTAGCATGTTTTTGTGCAAAAATAAAAGAATAAAGATGAAAAAGAAAAAGAGGGAAATATTTAGAATAAATATTGAGCAACCTAACCCAAGGGAGGGCTCAGCATGGGCCTGACCGCATAAAAGCCAAAGTAGAGGGAGATAGGGGCTCTAGTGTAAATATTTGTAAATAAATAAATTATATATATTTTCCTCACCCAAAAATTTGTTGTAAATATTTGTATATATTTTGTATATATTTAGAAGCTATTAAAAACAAAATAAAAACTTAAAAATCAAAAATCCAAAAAGAACCTTTCACCATGTACATAGATCATTACCCTTTACTTATTTCACCTTGTAAATAAAGTCATTTATTTTCAAAACTTTTTGTAAATATTCCATGTTACATATTGTACATAAAATAAATAAAAAGAATTAAAACAAAAATCAAATAAAAATTACAAAATTAAAAATACAAAGACATATTGTACATATACCATGTATATAAATGTATATATCTATTTATTTCACCTATGTATATAAATAATAAAAATAAAATAAAAATAGCCTTTTATTCCTCATTTTATTCTATAAATAAATAAAATATAAAATAGGAATAAAAATGTATAAAAATAACTAATTAAAAATCAAAAATAAAAAATCAATATATTGTATATATACCTATGTATAGCTATATTATGTATATACCTTATTTTTATTTCCAAAAATTAATTAAATATCACAAAAAAATAGAAAAAAATAAATTAAAAATATTTCATGTTTTAAGTTTTTGAAAATTCGGTCATTTAATGGCCCAAAAAATTCAAATAAAAATTCAAGCTTGGCGGGCTCTGATTGGTCCACGGGGGATTGTTGACCCCCGGTCAACACCTCCCCCAGGACCACCAGAGCCCGAGTCCGCTCACCCGACCCATGTTCTCGGATTTTTCTCTTGATGACCCGAATCCCTTTTCGTCCCAAATCCGGGTCCGCAATGATCACGTCACATCCGAGAGCCTCGCCGGAGCTTTCGCCTTGGGATCCGCGCACCAGCTCGCCCTACCCGCACCCTTCTTGCCGGACCCTTCACACTATATAGCCTGAGCTCCGCCGCACTTCACTCGCATCTTTGGCTCTCCACTCTCACTCCCGTGACCTCCATCGCATCCAGTGAGGTGACAGCTCCCGTTTGCCGGTGTTGCAGCGAGGAGAGGGTGGCCGGACCATTGATCCGGCAGCTTCGCGCCGCCGTGCTCCGCCACTCAACCGGAGCTCGAGCCTCAGGCCTTGACGCCCTTCGAGGCGACGACCAGGAGCTAGCCAAGCTCCACCACAGTCTTCCGCATCACCCAGGTACCCATTTAGCTCGCCCATTTAGCGTAATTTCTTGTTTCGCCCAAATCGCATCTCCGACGAGTTCCTCTGATTCCGGCCACATCGAGTATCGTTTTGATCATCGGAACCCACACTCACATTCGCCACTCCCTCACGCACGTTCTTCGCCCAATCATTCAACCCAGCTCGCCCCGGAGCTGGGATTCGAGCTCCACCATCCTCCGCTCGCCGGAGCTCATCCGCCCCGACGCATCGATCACCCTCACGTCGCTTCATCGGGTCGAGGCACTTTGCCCTCGACCCGCGAAGCTTCTGGTGCGTTTTGCAGGTCAAAAGGAGGGCATCTGAGCCCCCCTCACATCAAGGCCCGGAGCTTGAAGCCGACGACCTCGCCGGAGCCCCTCCAGGGCTCGGCTGGATCATCTGAAGCTACCAGCAGCTGCGGGACGCCATCGCCTATCTTCTCCGATCCTTGGAGGCAGCTGAGGAGGCCCCCAGCACACGCACGAGGCCGGCGAACCTCGCCGGCCACCTGTTCTTCGAGGGACCTCCAGCACCGTCCGATTAGCTCCTCCGCTCCAGTTGCTATCTCGATCGTCCATCCACGGAGGAGCAGGCACCGTTGATCACTTTGAGGAGCTGATCTGGACCGTTAGCGCTGAGGAGAGAGGCACCTGAGCCCAACCCCGTTCGATCATCCACGTGGCCTCCCTCAGAGCCGTCGATCGGCCCACGTGCGTAGAAGAGAGAAGCGCCAGCTCATTGAGACCGTTGGATCCTCCACGTGGCGCGAATCTGGCCGTCGGCGCAATAAGGGGTAAATTACTTAGGCCCCCTCTTAGCCTTTTGTTTTACGTGTCAGTCCTGTAAATACTTTAGTAGTTTTATTTACGTAGGGTAAATTGCACTGTGGACCTTGTGCTTGTTTTTATTTGCATTTATACCCCTGTTTATGTGAGCTCACGTGCTTCGCCACGTGCTTTGTTTGCGTTATTTGCATCTCTTATCCTGTAGTTCTGTTGGGTTATTGAATGAAAAGAAACTTTCTGGTATTTGCTTTTATACCCCTGTGAGCATTTTATTTATACATGTGCGTGTATTAGTGGGTTAATTGCGACCGAGCCCCTGGACTTTTTGGTACCAGTTACCAAAAGGTCCAAGGACTTATTTTTCTTACCAGAAGGTCCCTGAGTGCCCCAGGCACGCGCCACGCGCGTGACTTGCTGGGAAAATTGCACCTGGACCCCCAGAGTTTCGGGTATTTGCACTTAAGTCCCTGTGCACTATGCCCCCTTTTGATTTTTGAATAAAATATCAAACCACCTCCAAATTCGATGAAAATTTGACACATGGCTCCTGCCATGTTGTTGGATTTTTGAGAATTTTTGAGGACATTTTTGATTTTATTTAGTATTTTTAAAAATTCAAAAACCTTCTTTTTAGCTACTGTCTAGGTTTAAAAATCCCAAAAAAATATAAAAACACCTCCAAAAATTCTAAAAAAATTAGTTACTGTTCTTTGTGTGTTGTTTGATTTTCTAGCCAATTTTGGCTATTTTTCATTGAGTAAAAACCTTAAAAATCTAAAAACACCTAAAAACTCATAAAAATTATAATAAATAATCTAAAAATCCAAAAACAATAATTTTGGTGCTCAAATTTTCCTTATTTTATCTAGTATATAGGAAAATTACCTCCAGGACCTGTTGAGATCCTTAGATATTTTATCTAAGGGTTTTGGTCCTTGCTGGACAGTACCTCATCTTTTTAGCACTGTTTGATTTTTAGAAAATAAAATATACCTTATAAAAATCCCAAAAATTCACCAAAAACACTTAAAAACTTAAAAAACATAAAAACCATTTTTTTGAATTTTTGCTTGATTTTTGGTGTGTTAAATAAATTGCTCAAGTGTGCTTGGTCTTGTTTTCTTTAATTTTCCTTACATCTTAAAAATCCAAAAAAAAACTATAAAAATTATTAAAAACCACTAAAAACATTTTGTTTTGCTTTTATTTTCATTTTTACTACTTCGTAGGCCCTAGGCCAACCCGTGCTCCTTGTGTTCGACCCTGGGTGCTATACCAGGTTAATCTCATAGCTAGGACCGCTTGCTTTGTTTTGTTTGATATTCGATTTATTTCGCGGTTCGATCTTTTTCTTGATTGAGTGACTCTGAGTGATAGAGGTCGCAACGACCTATTTAGTACCTTTACCTCGTTTGCTCGGGTCGCTCATCAAATACCTAAAAACAAAAACAATAAAATCGGGACTGCTAATCATACTTGACCTAAAAGACACTTCACTGAAAATCTGTCTTGGGGAGAGTAACCCCCTCCTTGTCTGGTTTGGATGAGCGAGAGAGTGCTCCGCACATTAGGATAGAGCCTCCGATCTTTTCTTGACTGATTACCGGCTTTCTGTACGGGACAGTCGGTTGAGAGAGATTCGGACACCTATTTACCTCACGTAATCGCTCTGATAGACTGGATGATCACCTAAAATAAAATTGACAAGATAATTGACCGATCCCTTCGGTCTTCAGCTCTGTGTGCGTAGGTGAATTGGGGGTTTGCTTGTTCATCTTGTTTGATTGCCAGATCCCTTCGATCTTGTTCCCCTCCCTCACCTCCCTTCATTTCTCTTCTCCTTTACCCCTGGATGATGGATCCCCCTCACTTTGAGCCGACTCTTACGGCTTCTTCTCCGTCTTCTGACCATCACTCCAGTCCACCTTCTAGGGAGGTTGGATCTCCGACCAACCTCCCGCTCCCTCCCTCCCTTTCATCTCATCACTCTGGGCATGCTGTGCTAGACGTCCGAGGATACCAGCTAGAGAAGATACGAGTCCCAGACGATGCTGTTGCTGAGTTGAGAGCGCACTCCGTTGGTGATCCGAGAGAGCAGTGGAGAGTAGCAGACAGATCCTATTCCAGAAGGATGGAGGAGCAGATAGCACATGGAGCTCAGTCAGCTTCTACACTAGGGCCATTCGTCTTGGATTTGGATTACGTTCAGCGACTGCCGACATTTTCAGGAGAGGCGCACGAGGAGCCTTATCTTCACCTGTCAGCCTTCGAGGAGCTTTGCAGAGCACAGAGATATTCAGACGTCACTGCAGAGGAGCTGATGAGCAGGACCTTCCCATTCACGCTTCACGACAGAGCCATGAGGTGGCACCGACGATTGGGAAGGACATTCGAGACGTGGGGAGAGCTACGCCGAGAGTTCTTGCAGAGATACTTCCCTCCACGTAGAGCAGATTTCATGCGGTCTTTGATCATGGACTTTTCAGTTGACCCCCTGGAGCCATTGCACGAGGCATGGCCGAGGTTTCTTGACCTCTTGAGGAGATTTCCAGAGCACGGACTTCCACTTACAGACTTGATAGAGATCTCCATGCGGGGGATGATCGCGGAGCAGATAGCACTAGTGATTACCACATGTGGCAGTTCACACCGCAGTTCTGACATTCACCTTCTGGATACCATCTCGAGGCTACTTTCGCAGAGTTCTTCTACACGAGATGCCTTGGTCGGGACAACACATGTGGACGATGTTGTACCAGTGCGGTGTGTCACTTTACATGGTGATTCAGCTTCTACACACCAGCCCGAGGATTTGGATGATGCCACACCATTGACAGAGGAGATGACTGTGATAGCAGAGGTTCGGACCCAGAGTCTACTTGAGTTCCCGTTGGCCTTCCAGTTGGAGTTCGAGTCAGCCCCAGAGTTCCCTGTTGACGAGTCTTGGATATCAGATCTTCTGATACTCCAGGAGCCGGAGGAGCCCCAGCTTTTGCAGCCGTTGATTCAGACACTTCAGATTCCAGTCCCGGAGGAGTCAGTCTCCTTTCTGCAGAGACATTCTGACAACACAAGATCCCGAGCAACTAAGGCAATCAGGTAACTGAGACGGTCGTTGCGACCTCAGTCACTCGGATGTGTATCAAGAAAAAGATCGAACCGCGAAATAAATCGAATATCAAACAAAACAAAGCAAGCGGTCCTAGCTATGAGATTAACCTGGTATAGCACCCAGGGTCGAACACAAGGAGCACGGGTTGGCCTAGGGCCTACGAAGTAGTAAAAATGAAAATAGAAGAAAAACAAAATGTTTTTAGTGGTTTTTAATAATTTTTATACTTTTTTTGGATTTTTAAGATGTAAGGAAAATTAAAGAAAACAAGACCAAGCACACTTGAGCAATTTATTTAACACACCAAAAATCAAGCAAAAATTCAAGAAAAATTGTTTTTATGTTTTTTAGGTTTTTTAATGTTTTTGGTGAATTTTTGGGATTTTTATAAGGTGTATTTTATTTTCTAAAAATCAAACAGTGCTAAAAAGATGAGGTACTGTCCAGCCAGAACCAAAACCCTTAAATAAAATATCTAAGGATCTCAACATGTTCTGGAGGTAATTTTCCTATATTCTAGATAAAATAAGGAAAATTTGAGCACCAAAATTATTGTTTTTGGATTTTTGGATTATTTATTATAATTATTATGAGTTTTTAGGTTTTTTTAGATTTTTAGGGTTTTTACTCAATGAAAAATAGCCAAAATTGGCTAGAAAATCGAACAACACACAAAGAACAGTAACTAATTTTTTTAGAATTTTTGGGGATGTTTTTATATTTTTTTGGGATTTTAAACCTAGACAGTAGCTAAAAAGAAGGTTTTTGAATTTTTAAAAATAATAAATAAAATCAAAAATGTCCTCAAAAATTCTCAAAAATCCAACAACATGGCAGGAGTCATGTGTCAAATTTTCATCGAATTTGGAGGTGGTTTGATATTTTGTTCAAAATCCACAAGAGGGCACAGTGCACAGGGACTTAAGTGCAAATACCCGAAACTCTGGGGGTCCAGGTGCAATTTGCCCAGCAAATCACGCGCGTGGCGCGTGCCTGGGGCACTCAGGGACCTTCTGGTAATAAAAACCAAGTTCTAGGACCTTTTGGTAACTCGTACCAAAAAGTCCAGGGGCTTGGATGCAATTAACCCACTAAAAGTCGCACATGCGCAAATAAAATGCTCACAGGGGCATAAATGCAAATACCAGAAAGTATCTATTCATTTAACAAACAACCAGATCTACAGGATAAATGTTGCAAATACACCAGGTATACACGTGACGAAGCACGTGGGTCTCACAAACAGGGGTATAAATGCAAATCTCAACAAGCACAAGGTCCAAAGTGCAATTTACCCTACGTAAATAAAATGACTAAAATATTTACAGGACTAGGACTGAAAACAAAAACTACGAGGGGGGCCTAAGTAAATTACCCCTTTATTCGTCGACGGCTGGATGCGCGCCACGTGGATGATCCAACGGTCTCGGACGGCGGGCGCTCTTCTTCTCTTCCGCACTTGGGCCAATCGACGGTGCAGAGGGGGCCACGTGGGTGATCAAACGGCTCAGGTGCTGTGCCCTCTCTCCTCTGTGCCAACGGTCCGGATCATCCACTCACGATGATCGACGGTAGCTGCTCCTTGATGAATGGACGGCTGTGATGCGAACTGGAGCGGAGGGGTTGATCGGACGGTGAAGGAGGATACTGGAAGAACACTCGGCCGGCGAGCTTCGCCGGCCTTGTGCGCGTGATGTAGACCTCCTCAGCTGCCTCGGATGATCGGATAAGGTCCGCAATGGAGTCCCGCAGTTGGTGATGGCTTCAGATGACCCAGCCGAGCCTTGGAGGGGCTCCGGCGAGGTCGGCGGCGACAAGCTCCTGGCCTGGATGTGAGGGGGCCTCAGATGGCCTCCTCTTGACCTGCAAAATGCACCAGAAGCTTCGCGGGTCGAGGGCAAAGTGCCTCGACCCGATGAAGCGGCGTGAAGGTGGACCGTGGGTCGGGGCGAGCGAGCTCCGGCGAGCGGAAGATGGTGAAGCTCGAATCCCAGCTCCGGGGCGAGCTGGGTTGATCGAATGGGCGAAGAACGTGCGTCGAGGGATGGGGGAGGTGATAGTGTGTCCCGATGATTGAGAAGATGTACGCTATGGCCGGAATCAACGGAATACGGCGGAGAGTCGATTTGGGGGTAACCCAAAATTAAACGAAATGGCAAGGCTAGAGGGTTACCTGGGCGGAGTGGAAGACTATGCTGGAGCTTAGCTAGCTCCTGGTCGTCGCCTCGAAGGGTGTCACTGCCTGAGGCTCGAGCTCCTGCTAAGTGGCGGAGCACGGCGGCGCGAAGCTGCCGGATCAGTGGTCCGACCACCCTCTCCTCGCTGCAACACCGGCAAACGGGAGCTGTCACCTCACTGGATGCGATGGAGGTCACGGGAGTGAGAGTGGAGAGCCAAAGATGCGTGAAAATGGGGGCGGAGCTCAGGCTTTATACGGTGGAAGGTCCGGCAAAACTCGATCGGGTAGGGTGAGCTGGTGCGCGGATCCCGAGGCGAGGGCTCCGGCGAGGTTCTCGAATGTGACGTGATCATTCCGGACCCGGAGTTGGGGAGGTTGGCGATCGGGTCACCCGTGGAAAAAGGGGAGAAAACGGGTCGGGCACAGGAGACCCGGCTCTGGTGGTCCTGGGGGGGAAGTTGACCGGGGGTCAACAATCCCCCGTGGACCAATCAGAGCCCGCCAAGCTTTAGGATTTTATTTGATTTTTTTGGGCCATTAAATGGCCGAATTTTTAAAAACATGAAACATGAAATATTTTTAATTTATTTTTTTCTATTTTTTTGTGATTTTTAATTAATTTTTTGGAAATCAAAATAAGGTATTTACATAATAGGTCTATACATAGGTATATGTACAATATTGAGTTTTTAATTTTGATTTTTACTTAGTTATTTTTATACATTTTTATTCCTATTTTATATTTTATTTATTTACAGGATAAAATGAGGAATAAAAGGCTATTTTTATTTTATTTTTATTATTTATAAACATAGGTGAAATCATTAGTTATATACAACTATACACAAGGTATATATACAATATATTTTTGTATTTTAATTTTTGTAATTTTTATTTGATTTTTGTTTTGTTTCTTTTTATTTATTTTATTTACAATATATACAATAGAATATTTACAAGAAGTTTTGAAAATAAATAAATCTATTTACAAGGTTAAATAGATAAGGGGGGTGGTTTATGTACATGGTGAAGGGGTGTTTTTGAGTTTTTGATTTTTAAATTTTTATTTTGTTTTTGATACTTTATAAATATGTACAAACATATTTTTGGGTGAGGAAAATATAATTTTTATTTATTTACAAATATTTACACTAGAGCCCCTATCTCCCTCTACTTGGCTTTTATGCGGTCAGGCCCATGCTGAGCCCTCCCTTGGGTTAGGTTGCTCAATATTTATTATAAATATTTCCCTCTTTTTCTTTTTCATCTTTATTCTTTTATTTTTGCACAAAAACATGCTAATTATAAGTATTTACAAAAATGCATGCTTTGCTAATTATTCCTATTTACACATATCTACATGCATTTGGATAGGTTTTTGTAGCTAAAATATAAGAATACAGAGTGATGAATGGGTATTCATCACCCCCCTATACTATACTTTGCTAGTCCCTTAGCAAACACTTATTTGAAAAAGAAGTGAAAAAGAAAGAAAGAAAAAGAAAAAGAGAATGTACATGGATCAAGGTTGATTATTAAACTTGCCTTCATTAAATTGAGGTATGGAGCTTAATCAGATCTTTTGATTATTAATGTGGCGGAACCTTATTTGGACTTAAGCTTAAAACCTAACAGCCTCTAAGTCCCACCATTCTATAACCAAGACTCCTCAATGCTCCAGATCAGAACAAGTCATCAATCACAAACCCTGAAGACCATGAATCTTTTCTTGTCCTGTGAAAGTGAGGTCTAAGCTCTCCACCTCAGAAATGGCAACTTGACAACCCTCCCCAACAAGGTAACTCTATGACCTCAATCTGGCCACTCTTTCCTCGAGGAGCGGGGTATTCCCTTCTAAGTTCAAGTACAACCGGCTCAAGAAGAGGGGGAAGAAGAGAATGGGTCAAGGCCAGTGTAGCCAAGTACCCTTGGGAGCTTGACCAGTGTAGCCAAGTCTCCCTGCTGCAAGCTACAACAGGTGGATCATGAAACCAAGCTTTGCTTATTGCACTTATATACCTACTCCGGTGGGATTATCATTTTCTCTCAGACCCACCACTTTTTTGGAGTTCTTTTCTTTTTGCACATTTTTTTTTCGAGTGCATCTATACAACATGTACATGTGCAGCATATATACAAGGAGTTTTTCCTCTTGAGCCAGTAGACTATCCCTCTTTTGAAGCTTTATTGCAACCCACAACTCCCGTCGTTAGACCTCATGGCAACCAGACCAAGTTGAGACGCACTTCCTTCACTAAATGAAGAAGAGAGGTTCCGCCTAGAAGTACTACCCTCATATGCTACCCCAAGCCAAGGAAGACTGCCTCCTCACCACCTCATCCGTAGAGAGCTCGGTGCATAGTGCGGTTGTCCAAGTAAAGCCATAATCTATATGAGTCATGTGTTGTTGTTAAGTGCTCTACTTAGGCTCATTGAGATGACATGTGATCATAGCCTAGTGGACTCAAAGAATTAAGTCACCATGGACCTGAAAAGTCTTAAACCTAAGCCCTATAAGGTTCCTCTTAGAATTAGGTGGATTAAGATCTTAATCAAGCTCCATTTCTCAATTTGATTCCAGGCTAGTTTAAATGTCAACTATCATCCAGAAAACTATATACATATGTACAACAAGATGCATATTTACACACTATTTTACAATCATGCAAAATTTTTGAAAGATGTTTTGAAATCATGAATGATGATGCATGAAGTGCAAGTTTTGCAAAAAGATATTTACACACATTTACACAAGATTTTTGCAAACTTTTGATTTTCAAAACATTTTGGAAAAATTTTGTACTATATACATAATTTTGATACAAAAATAGTTACACAAGCTTTACACACAAAAGATTTTTGAAATCATTTTTACAAAAATAATTTGTACACTAGCTATGCATGTGCAAATAAAAGAAGATTATGTGCATGAAAATTTTTAATTTTTGTGGTTTTTAGCCATTTTTATTTATTAACACACTCACACAAAGTACAAGTTATGGCTAAAGTATATATGAAATATATACACACCCCCCTATACTTAGCTCGAACGATGTCCTCGGAGTCAAGAGCGATGAAGAAGACATAACTCGTGCTATGTATAGGGAAGTGAAAAGGAAGGCTATACAAAAGGAAAATGAAAAGTCAAGAAGGACTCGGGTCTTCCCCCTATACTTAGGATCAAGTAATCCTAAGTATAGCAGGCTGTACACGAAGGGAAAACCGAGTGGAGAATGTACAGGGTCTACCCCCCTATACTTAGGGTAAGATGCCCCTAAGTATAGGCAGCAAAACAGGGGTAGACAGAAACAAAAGAAATACCCGAAATGTCTCACATCCCCCCTATACTTAGGGTAAAGTGCACCCTAAGTATAGCATAATCACAAGATGAAGAAAGGGATGTGGGACTAAGAATGTGGTGATATGGACATCTGGATCTATATACAGCGGGAGATCAGTGAAACTCAGGCGTGAGATGCATTAGATGTGAGTCAAAGACCACATCTCACGCAAAATGAATAGGGGCAATATCAACGACCCGCGGCTCATGATCTAGAAATGGTTTGAGCCGCTGGCCGTTCACTCGGAAGGTACTCTCAGAAGACAACTCAGATATGTCGATGCTACCGTTGTCGTGTACCTTCCGAACCAGATAAGGTCCTCTCCATTTGCTCTGTAGCTTCCCTGGAAATAGTCTAAGCCTCGCATCAAACAGCCATACTCTCTGTCCAATCTCAAAATGCTTGTGGCTGATATGAGAATCATGCCACTCCTTGACTCTCTCCTTATAATGTAGGCTGCTTGAGAAAGCTGAATCTCTAAGCTCCTCCAGGGCAGCTAGCTCTGCCCTCCTCTGGTCTCCTATACCATCTGGATCCATGAGAATGTCTGTAACTGCCCAGAGTGACTTGTGCCTCAGCTCAACTGGTAGGTGACAGGGCTTGCCATATACGAGGCGAAAGGGAGATGTGCCCAAAGGTGTCTTGAAAGACGTCCTATATGCCCACAAGACCGAGTCCAATAGCTGTGACCAATCCTTTCGGTCAGGGCGGACGACTTTCTGCAGAATAGTCTTGATCTCCCTATTCGACACTTCGGCTAGACCATTCGTCTGTGGATGGTATGGTGTAGCAACGCGATGATCTATGCCGAACTTGTTAGCAAGTGCCTTCACCTGGTCGTTGATGAAGTGAGATCCCCCATCGGAAATCAGAACTCGTGGAACCCCGAACCGCGTGATGATATGCTTCCTCAAAAATCTGCAAACTGTCCTCGCATCAGCGTCTCGGGCGGGGATAGCCTCCACCCAACGACTCACATAATCCACGGCCAACAGAATGTACTCAAATCCCTGACTCTTAGGGAACAGACCCATGAAATCGATGCCCCATGCGTCAAAAACCTCACAGAAGTGAATGGGCTGCATCGGCATCATATCACGCTGTCCACAAGTGCCCATCCTCTGACAGTCAATACACCTCTTCACGAACTCATCCGAGTCCTTGAAGAGGGTAGGCCACCACAAGCCGGATTGGAGCACTTTCTGTGCCGTTCTCCTCCCAGAATGATGTCCTCCTGCCTCAAGCTTGTGGAAGTAAGTGAGGACGCTATGGTGTTCCTCCTGAGGAATACACCGACGCCAGACGCTATCCCCTCCTTCGTGGTAAAGGATGGGATCCTCCCAATGGTAAGACTTGGCCTTCGCTAGGAAGGTCTCAAGTCTCTGCCTGGGCCAATCTTGTGGAACTTTCCAGCAACGAGAAAGTTCACAATATCGGCGTACCATGGGAGTGAGGCGATAGCAAGGATCGCCTCATCTGGGAAGGTATCTCGGATAGGATCTATCTGCTCAGTCTCCTCAGGCTGCTCTAATCGGGAGAGATGATCCGCCACCACATTCTTGACTCCAGGCTTATCCTTGATCTCAATGTCGAACTCCTGGAGTAGAAGGATCCATCTAGTCAGTCTGGCCTTGGCATCCTTCTTTGCCATGAGGTACCTGATGGCGGTGTGATCTGTAAACAAAGTCACTCTAGATCCGATGATATATGATCTAAACTTATCCAGGGCAAACACTACGGCTAGCATCTCCTTCTCTGTGACCGTGTAATTCCGCTGGGCGGAATCCAATGTGCGGCTAGCGTAGTGTATGGCAAATGGCATGCCATCCCTCCTCTGTCCCAGCACTGCCCCTACGACAAAATCGGAGGCGTCCGTCATGATCTCGAATGGGAGAGACCAATCAGGCGGCTGGAGGATAGGAGCCTCAATCACACACTGCTGGAGAGTAGCAAACGACGAAAGACACTTGTCATCGACAAGGAACTCGGTGTCTTTCGTCAAGAGGTCAGTCAACGGCCGGGCAATCCTGCTGAAATCCTGAATAAATCTCCTATAAAATCCAACGTGCCCCAGAAATGACCGTAACTGCCTCAGATTGGACGGCGGTGTGAGTTTCCTAATGACATCAACCTTGGCCGGATCCACCTCCATGCCCCTGTTGGAGATGATGTGGCCAAGCACTGTCCCTTGAGTCACCATGAAGTGACTCTTCTCCCACGATAGCACCAAGTGATACTCAATACATTGCTGAAGTACTCGATCTAGGCAGTCAAGACAAGAATCAAATCCGTCGCCGTAGATCGAGAAATCATCCATGAAGACCTCCAAGCACTCCCCTACCATGTCCGAGAAGATCGACAGCATGCATCTCTGAAAAGTCGCAGGGGCGTTGCATAGCCCAAATGGCATGCGTCGAAAAGCGTATGTGCCGAAGGGACAGGTAAAGGTGGTCTTCTCCTGATCCTCAGGAGCGATGGCCACTTGGTTGTAGCCCGAGTACCCATCCAGGAAGCAATAATGGCTCTTCCCTGCCAGTCTCTCAATGATCTGGTCAATAAAAGGCAGGGGGAAATGGTCCTTCTTGGTGGCTTGGTTGAGTCTCCTGTAGTCAACACAAACCCTCCAAGACGTGGGTACTCGTGTAGCAATCTCCTCTCCTGACTCACTGATCACAGTCGTGATGCCCGTCTTCTTGGGCACCACATGCAAGGGGGCTAACCCACTTGGAGTCAGAAATGGGATAAATAAAACCTGCACCCCACCATTTTGATATTTCCTTCATGACAACCTCTCTCAGGTTGGGGTTCAGACGCCGCTGGAACTCACGCGACGGCTTCGCCCCATCCTCGAGATAGATATGGTGAGAGCACACTGATGGACTAATCCCATGGAGATCTGCTACGCTCCATCCGATCGCCTTGCGGTTCTTTTCAAGAACCCCCATCAAACGGGATTCCTGCTCTCCAGTCAGCTCGGCGGAGATGATGACTGGGTACATCTCAGGCTCGCCCGCAAGGAATCGATACTTCAGCGAAGTAGGGAGCGGCTTCAGCTCTGGATTGCTGGGTGCCGGCAAATCTGGCTGCGGAAGAAACTGAGTGAAAGCTGCAAGGTCTGCCAAATCTGCCTGGGAAAGTGAAAGCATACTCTCGCAAACTGGATCGGGAGAAGGCGGCTCTACTGCACTGTCTCTGCTCGGCTCTGCATCTACCTCCTCCTCATCAATAGGCTCAATTGGACTCAAGTCTGGCATCTGATCATAGCAATCGGCCCAATCAGACTCTGAATCCGAGGGATCTGTGTCAGAAACGGTGGCATCAGTACCACCGGGAAACAAGGTGGCATCAGCACCACCACCACTAGTCATCGTGCTGCGATCGAGGACCGGCTCCGCTGCTGCAATGGTATCCTGAACCTGGTCTGTGCTCTCCAGACTCTCCTCTGCTATCATCTCTGCCTCAGCTGTGTCTGAAAGTGAGAGGGTGGTCTGTGTCTCAAGGTCTGCCCAAGCTGCCTCATCATCTGTGATCACAAAATCACAGTCCTGGTGGATGTCTGGCTCTGCGTCTGTCAGCTGCTCTGAATCGGTACTCGCATCTGAGCGGGATCTGAATCTGGCTCTATAGTCCTCGACCGTCTCTATTTGTATACTCTCGCCCTGGACGCGAAAGTACACCTTCCCGCTATCATGATCAGTCACCGCCTTGGCTGTGGCCAAGAACGGACGACCAAGGATGATGGGGGTATCGGTCACTGACTCAGGGATCTCCATGTCCAACACTACGAAGTCCACGGGGAATTGCAGACCCTGAATCGTGACGATAACGTCTCGTAATAACCCCTTCGGCCTCTTGACAGATCGATCAGCGAACTGAAGGACTGTCCTGCTCTGTCGAAGAGTGCCCAACTCGAAGCGGTCGAGAAGGGCTGCCGGAAGAAGGTTGATCGACGATCCGCTATCTAGAAGAGTACGGTCGAACCACTGCTCACTAATCTGGCATCTGACATACGGGGCCCCTGAATCTGGCCTCTTGGCTGGCAATCGGTTCTGGATCGCAAAGCACGTGGCTTTGGTCAGCACATGGATCTCTGAAGTGTGGTTCCTCCTCCTCCTCCTGACTGTAGTCCTCTCTCTCAAAGATCTCTGGAGAAGGGGGATGTGCTGCAAAGCCTCCTGGAGGGTCAGCTGAATGTGAAACCGATCTATCATGCTCTGGCCGAACTCCTCAAGCTCTCTCTTTTTTGGATCATTTTTCTTCCCCTTCCCCATCTGAAGGGCTCTAGGGAAGGGGATCACTGGGTCCTTCTCAGATGAAGGACTAGGAAAAGGTCTAGACGGTTCAAGGACCGGATCCACACATACATCATGCACCACAGTGGGACCAAAAGAAAGTAAACCTTTTCCTTTATTCAAAGCAGAATTCTGAGATACATGGACACGAGGAAAAACAACATCTCTGTCTCTACAAACACCGGTGGCCTCAGTACCACCACGGGCTGGCTGCTCTGCTGCTGCTGAAGGTAGACGTCGTGCGGCATCAGTACCGCGGGCTGGCTCGGCTGCATGGGTGGCATCAGTACCACCTCCTGGATCTGGTGAAGCGGCGGCCTCAGTACCGCCGGTGGGATCAGCATCCTTGGTGGCCTCAGTACCACCGTCATCGTCTGGAGCGGCCTCAGTACCGCTCTCCTCCTCCTCTTGTGGCGCCTCGAGATGGTGCTCAGATGAGGCGCCGCCGCCTGCTGGGGTCTTACCGCTCCTAAGTGTGACAAAATCAGCATCAAATAAATCCGAAGATGTATCATCAAATGGGTCACTAGGAGTGGCTGACTCAGTATGTACTACCTGCTCAGACTTCCTCTTGAGGCTGTTCGGATTGGGCTCTATCTGGGCTGGTATGGCGGCCTTCCCTCTCACCAGGTCCCGCATCTCCTGGCGGAACTCGTCCATCTCCCGTCTGAATGTGGCCTGCTGGTCCGTGAGGAGGCGGGCGATATCATCCAAAGCGGGGCTCTCGTGGGAGCCCGACGGGTGGCCTCTCTGTGAGTGAGGCTGCTGGAACTGCTGTGGTGGGTAAGAGGGGTAGGGAGGAGGGTGCTGCTGGTATCCCTGGTGAGCCTGCTGCTCACGTCTCTAAGGCTGTCCCTGCTGCTGATAGGGACGAGGACCGTAGGCTGAGTGCTGCTGATACGCTGGGGGCTGCTGCTGCGGCTGGTGCTGGTCTCTCTGATGGGAGTACTGCCCTCCCTGTCCTGACGGCTGCTGCTGGGGCTGGGCACCACCACTCCCCCACCTGAATCCGGGATGGTCTCGTCGGATCCCAGGCTGGGGACGGTCGTACCAGATCCCGTTGACATCCATCAACGGCTCGGCATCAAAGGGGGCTGGCGGGAGTACTGCCAGAGGCTGGTCCGGCTGGTAGACCACCATCTGCATCTCTGGAGATGGTGGAGACTGGTAGGTGGGCTGCGGCTGCTGGTACGGCTCCGCCTGTACAAGGTGAACCTGTCTAGGCTGCACTGGGGTGCTGGAGCGCTGGGACGAGCTGCTGCTGCTGCCGGCGTCGCCTCGCGACTGAAGACGGGGCTGAGAAGCCGTCTGTGCCTCCTGGAGACACATGAGCTGTGTCTTCATGTCGCTCAAGACCTGTGCCATCTGATCCATCTGCGCTATGCTCTGGCACTGCTTCTTCTCTATCAGCTCCATGTGGTCCAACTTCTCGCTGATGATACCCATGTCTGCAGCTGATGACTCTGCCTGTGCTGCTTCGACTGCAGACGAACTGGAAGGACCTGCATCTACCCGTGCTATCCTCTGGTACTGCACGGGTCCTGGCTGATGTGGCTGGGTCTTCTGAGTGTAGAGCCGGGTCTGGGACATCACCATGTAGTTCTCTGCCATCTCCTCAAAAATAGCCCAGACCTGGTCGTGGTCCTTGGCGAAGTAGGACCCGCCACAAGAAGCATTCACCAGGCCCTGTAGCTCTGGTGACAACCCGCTGAAGAAGCTCTGAACTAGGTTCGGCTTCGTGATGTCGTGATGCGAGCATCTGTCCAAAAGCTCTCTGAACCTCTCCCAAGCCTCGTGGAACTGCTCGTTGGGGAACATGGAGAAGTTACTAATCAGGGCCCTCGCTGCATTCGTCCGCCCGAGTGGATAGTACTTGTTCAAGTACTTGGTGCGGAGCTGCTCCCAGGTATAGACAAATCTCCCCAAATGCTTCATCCAGGTGGCTGCTCTATCTGCCAGTGAAAAGGGGAATGCGATCATCCTGATCGTGTCCTGGTCCACATGTCTGTCGTGGACAGTGCTGCATATCATAAGAAACTCCTGGAGGTGGAGGTGGGGCTCCTCTGTAGCAAGTCCATGGAACCGAGGGAGCATCTGCAAGGTGTTCGGGGGGAACTTGAAGTCCCCCACGATAGCTGGAACCACCACCCAATGGTGCATCAGTGTAGATCCGGGATTGTGTAGATCCCGCATCGGTCTCGGTGGTCCTGCTCCTCCTGCGGCTGCTGCCGCTGCGGCGGCGGCCGCGGCTGCTGCTGCTGCTGCTGCTGCGGCTCGTGCCTGTGCCTCATCGGGGATCTCCTCGGGCTCGCTCTGCGCATCTCTCTCTGCTCTGAGCCTCTCCAACTCACGCCTCATCTCAATCATGAAAGCTCCCTGATCGCGGAGCTGCTGCTGAACTGTATCAAGTGACGCGATCAGGGTGGAGTTGATCGCTCCCTGGTCTAGTACAATGTGCTCTGGTCTACGGGAGTGATCATCAGAACTGCCTGCTCCGGCCATCTCGACGTCTGCAAAATCAAATGAGCCCAACTCAGGTGCTGTCAAGTGTATCAATCTCTCCTCGGGCTCGTGTCTCTCAGGAAGGTCAGAAAGGAGATCGAGGGGGAACAGGGTGGAGTCGTACTCGGGCTCGGAGAGCGGGTCTGAGCTCTCGCGAGCCAACCTAGATGATGAGGTAGACGCGCCCGAAAGCGGTGCAGCCAGAGGCTGCCTAAGAGATCGTCTACCCATCATCTTGATCTGGCGAGTAGGGCGGATGAGATCTGGAAAAACTATGATCTGAAAACCAACCCCCGGTTCACCAACGCAACGCGAGCTGAAGACCGTGAAAGTTCGGTCAAATTATCTTGTCGATTTTATTTTGGTGAACACTCAAGATATCAGAGCGCTTACGTGACCTGTTGGGATATCCGCTGCTAACCCCAACCGACTGGCCCGCACGGAAGAGTCGGTAATCAGTCGGGTTTAGCCGCGGGGGGCTCTACCTAGGGTGCGGGTCACTCTCTCGCGCATACAAACCAAGCAATGAGGGGGTTGCTCTCCCCAAGACAGAATTTTTAGGGCGAGCGAGTTTTAAGGTCAATAATTTTAGCAGTCCCAATTTTATGATTTCACTTTTTAGGTTTTTTTCAAAGCAAACAAAAACGCCTAACAAATTTTTCGATTCTCCTGATTATTAAGTCAAAAACAGGGGGGAGAAGTCGAAAAAGCCGATGCACGAGAAATCAATGATGCATGCAAAGTCAGAAATGCGTACCTGCCTCCAGCTCTCTACATGCAAAATGATCCGCGCATAAAATAAAGACAGAATTAAAACTAAGCTAAATGATGCAGCGGGAAAAAGCCGAGTCCTAGACGAGCAACTTCTAGCGAAGAACCATCTAACCGGTCACCGACCTCCAAGCCAAAGGGTCCGGTCTTGGCTCGTCCCTCCCCTGCCCGACAAATCGGGGGTAGGAGTAAGCGCTTTACAGGACGAGCTACGGCACGTAGGCTACGGAGGCTAGCGAGTCGGTTATTTTTATTATTTATTTTAAGTAGATCCAATTACGGTTCTATAGGAACAGATATGCCTTAAGTGTGTGGATCCTACTCAATTACGTCACAAGCACCAGAAAGTCCTAAATCTAGGGGCTCGACAAAAACCGTGAAAAACCGGCAAATGACAGTAAGAAAGAAAAAGAAATCCGCGAGAAAAGCCGCGAAAAACCGCAAGTCCTAATGGGTCCCCCGAGCACACCGGTGCTCGGCGAAACAGACCCGCTACGGTAGTGTCCAAACAATCTCAGAAGTGTCCTGTATTATTACAATTAATAATGAAGGAAATGAAATAAAACTATCCTAATACCTCACCCACTCAACTCTCTCTCTCGCTCTCTCCTGCGGCTTCGTAGAGAAAGAAGCCGCCTCCAAGTGCCGCGGCTGCACCGGCTCCTCGAAAGTCGCCTCCGCGGTCCTCGGGCCCTCGCAAGAAACAGAGAAGAGTGGTCAGTCCAGAAAGAATAATCAAATAATAGAGAAAAATAAAAGAAAATACAAGTGAGGGTATATGTGCAAAAATGGAAATAAAATAATCACACAAAATAAAACAAAAATAAAAATAAGAGAAAATCAAAATAAAACAAAATAAATCAAAAAGAAGATAGATACAAAAACCGCGAAAAGCCGCGAGCTCCGAAGAGCCGCGAAAAGCCGCGAAAATAAAAACGAAAATAAAAACAACACTACTAAGCCGTGCTCCCCGGCAACGGCGCCATTCTGACAACACAAGATCCCGAGCAACTAAGGCAATCAGGTAACTGAGACGGTCGTTGCGACCTCAGTCACTCGGATGTGTATCAAGAAAAAGATCGAACCGCGAAATAAATCGAATATCAAACAAAACAAAGCAAGCGGTCCTAGCTATGAGATTAACCTGGTATAGCACCCAGGGTCGAACACAAGGAGCACGGGTTGGCCTAGGGCCTACAAAGTAGTAAAAATGAAAATAGAAGAAAAACAAAATGTTTTTAGTGGTTTTTAATAATTTTTATACTTTTTTTGGATTTTTAAGATGTAAGGAAAATTAAAGAAAACAAGACCAAGCACACTTGAGCAATTTATTTAACACACCAAAAATCAAGCAAAAATTCAAGAAAAATTGTTTTTATGTTTTTTAGGTTTTTTAATGTTTTTGGTGAATTTTTGGGATTTTTATAAGGTGTATTTTATTTTCTAAAAATCAAACAGTGCTAAAAAGATGAGGTACTGTCCAGCCAGAACCAAAACCCTTAAATAAAATATCTAAGGATCTCAACAGGTTCTGGAGGTAATGTTCCTATATTCTAGATAAAATAAGGAAAATTTGAGCATCAAAATTATTGTTTTTGGATTTTTGGATTATTTATTATAATTTTTATGAGTGTTTAGGTGTTTTTAGATTTTTAGGGTTTTTACTCAATGAAAAATAGCCAAAATTGGCTAGAAAATCAAGCAACACACAAAGAACAGTAACTAATTTTTTTAGAATTTTTGGGGATGTTTTTATATTTTTTTGGGATTTTTAAACCTAGACAGTAGCTAAAAAGAAGGTTTTTGAATTTTTAAAAATACTAAATAAAATCAAAAATGTCCTCAAAAATTCTCAAAAATCCAACAACATGGCAGGAGCCATGTGTCAAATTTTCATCGAATTTGGAGGTGGTTTGATATTTTGTTCAAAATCCACAAGAGGGCATAGTGCACAGGGACTTAAGTGCAAATACCCGAAACTCTGGGGGTCCAGGTGCAATTTGCCCAGCAAATCACGCGCGTGGCGCGTTCCTGGGGCACTCAGGGACCTTCTGGTAATAAAAACCAAGTTCTAGGACCTTTTGGTAACTCGTACCAAAAAGTCCAGGGGCTTGGATGCAATTAACCCACTAAAAGTCGCACATGCGCAAATAAAATGCTCACCGGGGCATAAATGCAAATACCAGAAAGTATCTATTCATTTAACAAACAACCAGATCTACAAGATAAATGTTGCAAATACACCAGGTATACACGTGACGAAGCACGTGGGTCTCACAAACAGGGGTATAAATGCAAATCTCAACAAGCACAAGGTCCAAAGTGCAATTTACCCTACGTAAATAAAATGACTAAAATATTTACAGGACTAGGACTGAAAACAAAAACTACGAGGGGGGCCAAAGTAAATTACCCCTTTATTCGTCGACGGCTGGATGCGCGCCACGTGGATGATCCAACGGTCTCGGACGGCAGGCGCTCTTCTTCTCTTCCGCACTTGGGCCAATCGACGGTGCAGAGAGGGCCACGTGGGTGATCAAACGGCTCAGGTGCTGTGCCCTCTCTCCTCTGTGCCAACGGTCCGGATCAGCCCCTCACGATGATCGACGGTAGCTGCTCCTTGATGAATGGACGGCTGTGATGCGAACTGGAGCGGAGGGGTTGATCGGACGGTGAAGGAGGATACTGGAAGAACACTCGGCCGGCGAGCTTCGCCGGCCTTGTGCGCGTGATGTAGACCTCCTCAGCTGCCTCGGATGATCGGATAAGGTCCGCAATGGAGTCCCGCAGCTGGTGATGGCTTCAGATGACCCAGCCGAGCCCTGGAGGGGCTCCGGCGAGGTCGGCGGCGACAAGCTCCTGGCCTGGATGTGAGGGGGCCTCAGATGGCCTCCTCTTGACCTGCAAAATGCACCAGAAGCTTCGCGGGTCGAGGGCAAAGTGCCTCGACCCGATGAAGCGGCGTGAAGGTGGACTGTGGGTCGGGGCGAGCGAGCTCCGGCGAGCGGAAGATGGTGAAGCTCGAATCCCAGCTCCGGGGCGAGCTGGGTTGATCGAATGGGCGAAGAACGTGCGTCGAGGGATGGGGGAGGTGATAGTGTGTCCCGATGATTGAGAAGATGTACGCTATGGCCGGAATCAACGGAATACGGCGGAGAGTCGATTTGGGGGTACCCCAAAATTAAACGAAATGGCAAGGCTAGAGGGTTACCTGGGCGGAGTGGAAGACTATGCTGGAGCTTAGCTAGCTCCTGGTCGTCGCCTCGAAGGGTGTCACTGCCTGAGGCTCGAGCTCCTGCTAAGTGGCGGAGCACGGCGGCGCGAAGCTGCCGGATCAGTGGTCCGGCCACCCTCTCCTCACTGCAACACCGACAAACGGGAGCTGTCACCTCACTGGATGCGATGGAGGTCACGGGAGTGAGAGTGGAGAGCCAAAGATGCGTGAAAATGGGGGCGGAGCTCAGGCTTTATACGGTGGAAGGTCCGGCAAAACTCGATCGGGTAGGGTGAGCTGGTGCGCGGATCCCGAGGCGAGGGCTCCGGCGAGGTTCTCGGATGTGACGTGATCATTCCGGACCCGGAGTTGGGGAGGTTGGCGATCGAGTCACCCGTGGAAAAAGGGGAGAAAACGGGTCGGGCACAGGAGACCCGGCTCTGGTGGTCCTGGGGGGGAAGTTGACCGGGGGTCAACAATCCCCCGTGGACCAATCAGAGCCCGCCAAGCTTTAGGATTTTATTTGATTTTTTTGGGCCATTAAATGGCCGAATTTTTAAAAACATGAAACATGAAATATTTTTAATTTATTTTTTTCTATTTTTTTGTGATTTTTAATTAATTTTTTGGAAATCAAAATAAGGTATTTACATAATAGGTCTATACATAGGTATATGTACAATATTGAGTTTTTAATTTTGATTTTTACTTAGTTATTTTTATACATTTTTATTCCTATTTTATATTTTATTTATTTACAGGATAAAATGAGGAATAAAAGGCTATTTTTATTTTATTTTTATTATTTATAAACATAGGTGAAATCATTAGTTATATACAACTATACACAAGGTATATATACAATATATTTTTGTATTTTAATTTTTGTAATTTTTATTTGATTTTTGTTTTGTTTCTTTTTATTTATTTTATTTACAATATATACAATAGAATATTTACAAGAAGTTTTGAAAATAAATAAATCTATTTACAAGGTTAAATAGATAAGGGGGGTGGTTTATGTACATGGTGAAGGGGTGTTTTTGAGTTTTTGATTTTTAAATTTTTATTTTGTTTTTGATACTTTATAAATATGTACAAACATATTTTTGGGTGAGGAAAATATAATTTTTATTTATTTACAAATATTTACACTAGAGCCCCTATCTCCCTCTACTTGGCTTTTATGCGGTCAGGCCCATGCTGAGCCCTCCCTTGGGTTAGGTTGCTCAATATTTATTCTAAATATTTCCCTCTTTTTCTTTTTCATCTTTATTCTTTTATTTTTGCACAAAAACATGCTAATTATAAGTATTTACAAAAATGCATGCTTTGCTAATTATTCCTATTTACACATATCTACATGCATTTGCATAGGTTTTTGTAGCTAAAATATAAGAATAAAGAGTGATGAATGGGTATTCATCAACACTTCTTGGATGCAGACAGTCACCAGGACTCAGCCCAGCAGCCACAGCTTGAGGAGGGACACCACTTTGAGAGTACAGACATAGAGAGTCCCGTCTTCGAGCCTTTTGTCCTCCACTTTGTTGAGATAGATACACTTCCTGAGGACCAGCTGACAGACAGCATGGCCGCAGAGAGAGGATCAGCGGCAGACACTTTGCCAGCTTCCACGGCACTGACTAGTACCTTCTCCTGCTTCCAGATTGCAGAGACTTACACTTCAGATGATGATGCAGCCTGGTGCACTGAGTGGATACTTGATAGCAGCGCCGATGCCCATCTAGATCCTGATCCTCTTCTTCTCACTTCTGATCCTGCATCTCTCCCCGAGGGTTATCTGCGGGAGGATGCCGCACTCGATGGGTACTCGATTTCACCTGCTGAGAGTGTTTCCGATCTGGCGGAACACGAAACCGAGTCTTTAGATCATTCTGATTCTGATTCTTCTCACCTCGACGACCCTCGCGAGGATGAGCCCATCCTGGAGATATTCGATGATCTGCCTGATCTCTTTTCATTCTATTCATCGGATATCAGTCTGCTTAGAGAGTCTCCTGATCTTGATTGTCCATACCTACTTGAGACACTGATTGACGTGGAGAACTCTATTACTGATCCATCCTTCTCCACATTTGATTGCGTCGGCTCCATACTCTCACTCCAGTCTGAACCAGAGCCGATGATTTCCTTTGTGCTACCGGATCCCGATCACTTATTTCCATATCCTTGGCCGGTAGCAGACACCCGCTTGATTGCATACCTGGGTGTCTTACTTTACACTTTGGAGTTCGTCGCGGTTCTCATACCGAGACTGCGACGACAGTACGGCATTCGCCTTACCGATGCCGTCCTGAACCTTGATACTGCATTATCCTAGCCTTTGCGCCCAGCTAGGGGCGTAAAATCTAGCGCTCGTTGAGAGGCACCTCAACATTGTACTCTTTTGTATATACGTGTTTCGTCTTATTCTGATCCTTCTTTCTTCCGTTCTTGTTTTCACCCCAGGTCTCGCTTAGGATTATCTTTGCTATACTTAGGATATTACTCATCCTAAGTATAGGGGGGTGACAACACCGGGTTGTTCTTCGTTCTGTTCCATCACTCCTGTTGTTGCCTATACTTAAGGTTCTCCACCCTAAGTATAGGGGGAGTGATGTCCTCTTTCTTGTATATATTCGTCATTTTCTTCGTGTCTTGCTACCCTTGTTTTGCTGCCTATACTTAGGGACATCTCACCCTAAGTATAGGGGGGGTAGACCCTGTACATTCTCCACTCGGTTTTCCCTTAGTATACAACCTGCTATACTTAGGATTATTTGATCCTAAGTATAGGGGGGAGACTTGAGTCCCTCTTGACTTCTTATTCTCCTTTTGTATAGCCTTCCTTTTCACTTCCCCATACATAGCACGAGTTATGTCTTCTTCATCGCTCTTGACTCTGAGGACATCGTTCGAGCTAAGTATAGGGGGGTGTGTATATATTTCATATATACTTTAGCCATAACTCGTACTTTGTGTGAGTGTGTTAATAAATAAAAATGGCTAAAAACCACAAAAATTAAAAATTTTCATGTACATAATCTTCTTTTATTTGCACATACATAGCTAGTGTACAAATTATTTTTGTAAAAATGATTTCAAAAATCTTTTGTGTGTAAAGCTTGTGTAATTATTTTTGTATCAAAATTATGTATATAGTATAAAATTTTTCCAAAATGTTTTGGAAATCAAAAGTTTGCAAAAATCTTGTGTAAATGTGTGTAAAAATCTTTTTGCAAAACTTGCACTTCATGCATCATCATTCATGATTTCAAAACATTTTTCAAAAAATTTGCATGATTGTAAAATAGTGTGTAAATATGCATCTTTTTGTACATATGTATATAGTTTTTCTTGGATGATAGTTGACATTTAAACTAGCCTGGAATCAAATTGAGAAATGGAGCTTGATTAAGATCTTAATCCACCTAATTCTAAGAGGAACCTTATAGGGCTTAGGTTTAAGGCTTTTCAGGTCCATGGTGACTTAATTCTTTGAGTCCACTAGGCTATGATCACATGTCATCTCAATGAGCCTAAGTAGAACACTTAACAACAACACATGACTCATATAGATTATGGCTTTACTTGGACAACCGCACTATGCACCGAGCTCTCTACGGATGAGGTGGTGAGGAGGCAGTCTTCCTTGACTTGGGGTAGCATATGAGGGTAGTACTTCTAGGCGGAACCTCTCTTCTTCTTATAGTGAAGGAAGTGCGTCTCAACTTGGTCTGGTTGCCATGAAGTCTAACGACGGGAGTTGTGGGTTGCAATAAAGCTTCAAAAGAGGGATAGTCTACTGGCTCAAGAGGAAAAACTCCTTGTATATATGCTGCACATGTATATGTTGTATAGATGCACTCGAAAAAAAAATGCAAAAAGAAAAGAACTCCAAAAAAAGTGGTGGGTCTGAGAGAAAATGATAATCCCACCGGAGTATGTATATAAGTGCAATAAGCAAAGCTTGGTTTCATGATCCACCTGTTGTAGCTTGCAGCAGGGAGACTTGGCTACACTGGTCAAGCTCCCAAGGGTACTTGGCTACACTGGCCTTGACCCATTCTCTTCTTCCCCCTCTTCTTGAGCCGGTTGTACTTGAACTTAGAAGGGAATACCCCGTTCCTCGAGGAAAGAGTGGCCAGATTGAGGTCATAGAGTTACCTTGTTGGGGAGGGTTGTCAAGTTGCCATTTCTGAGGTGGAGAGCTTAGACCTCACTTTCACAGGACAAGAAAAGAATCATGGTCTTCAGGGTTTGTGATTGATGACTTGTTCTGATCTGGAGCATTGAGGAGTCTTGGTTATAGAATAGTGGAACTTAGAGGCTGTTAGGTTTTAAGCTTAAGTCTAAATAAGGTTCCGACACATTAATAATCCAAAGATCTGATTAAGCTCCATACCCCAATTTAATGAAGGCAAGTTTAATAATCAACCTTGATCCATGTACATTCTCCTTTTCTTTTTCTTTCTTTCTTTTTCACTTCTTTTTCAAATAAGTGTTTGCTAAGGGACTAGCAAAGTATAGTATAGGGGGGTGATGAATACCCATTCATCACTCTTTATTCTTATATTTTAGCTACAAAAACCTATGCAAATGCATGTAGATATGTATAAATAGGAATAATTAGCAAAAGCATGCATGTTTGTAAATACTTATAATTAGCATGTTTTTGTGCAAAAATAAAAGAATAAAGATGAAAAAGAAAAAAAGAGGGAAATATTTAGAATAAATATTGAGCAACCTAACCCAAGGGAGGGCTCAGCATGGGCCTGACCGCATAAAAGCCAAGTAGAGGGAGATAGGGGCTCATGTGTATATATATATTTATAAATAAATAAAATTATATTTCCCTCACCCAAAAATATGCTTGTATATATTGTGTATATATTTAGAAAATACTAAAAACAAAATAAAAATTTAAAAATTAAAAAGACCAAAAATATCCCTTCACCGTGTACATAGACCACCTTCTTTAATTATTTAACCTTATAAATAAATAAAATTATTTTCAGAACTTTTTGTAAATATTATATGTTATATATTGTAAATAAAATAAATAAAAAGAATTAAAACAAAAAGCAAATAAAAATAACAAAAATTAAAAACACAAAAATATATTGTACATATACCATGTATATAGATGTACATATCTATTTATTTTACCTATATACATAAATAATAAAAATAAAATAAAAATAGCCTTTTATTCCTCATTTTATTCTATAAATAAATAAAATATAAAATAGGAATAAAAATGTATAAAAATAACTAATTAAAAATCAAAATTAAAAACCCTATATTGTATATATACCTATGTATAGCTATACTATGTAAATACCTTATTTTTATTTCAAAAAATTAATTAAAAATCATAAAAAAATAGAAAAAAATGAATTAAAAATATTTCATGTTTTAAGTTTTTGAAAATTCGGTCATTTAATGGCCCAAAAAAATCAAATAAAAACTTATGGCTTGGCGGGCTTTGATTGGTCCACGGGGGATTGTTGACCCCCGGTCAACTCTCCCCCCAGGACCACCAGAGCCGGGTGTGTCGCGCCCGACCCGATTTCACCATTTTCCACCCACCTGACCCGGCCGCCATTTACCCAAACCCCGGGCTCCGATTAACCTCAGACCATCCAGGACCCTCGCCCGGGGTGGGTTTGGAGGATCCGAGTTCCGTGCCACCCGCCCGACCTCCTTCTTCTCGGACCCTCTACCATATTTAAAGTCGTGACCGACGACCTATTCACGCCATCTTTGATCTTCCCCTCGGCGCCTGTGAGCTCCTCCATCATCCCTGAGTGACAGCCGTGGATCCTTGGAGTCGCAGCGAGGCCCGGGCAGCCGGGAGTCACTGATCCGGTGGTAATCGCCGCCGTGCGCCGCCACGAGCGCGCTCAGCCTCGGGGAAGCGACGCCCCCTTGCAGGCAATGACCAGAAGCTCGCCGAGCTTCAGCCCAGTCGACAGCAGCCATCAGGTAGCTTAGTTAGGCCATAGATTAGCTTAGTTTTCGATTTTTCGCATTTCAGTAGTTTAGCTCCGCCGCCGCCGCCAGCCGTTTCCGTCTATCCATCTGACCATCCGACCACGCCACCACTTCACCTGACCCCTCTCCACCTGCTTCACCCCTTCATTCCCCCTGGCTCGCCCCGGAGCAGGGTACCGGCTCTCCTCCCTCCGCCGTTCGTCGGAGAGCTTCCATTTCACCGCACCAACCACCTTCCGCCCGCTCTGACGGGTCGAGGCAGTTTTCCCTCGACCCCTCTTTCTTCTTGTGCAGGTATCCAGGCCTATCGACCTCATCTGGAGGTCGGAACTTCAGAGCACAGCCGCTCCAGGTCGTCGACGTCGCCGGAGCTTTCAGGAGCTTCTCGCCTTCATCGGAGCAGAGCATCGTGTGCGGGGCTTCATGGCGAAGTTTCCCCGCACCTTCGGAGCATCGGACGAGGCCTTACGCGCACGCAGAGGGCCGGCGAAGTTCGCCGGCCGCCAGTTCTTCCAGGATCGTCGTCCACCGCCAGATCGGCCTCGAGCTCCAGTTTAGATCTCGCCCGTTCATCCACGGAGCCGCACGGACCATCAGATCTCCAGAGGGTTGATCATCACCGTTGAGCCAGCGAGGTGAAGACACAACCCATCTCAGCCATCCGATCGAGCACGTGGCTGCACCTCGACCATCCGATCCGAGCCCGGACTCCTTCGCAGCCCCACAACGCACCAGAGCCGTTGGATCTGACACGTGGGTGTTAGCAATGTGAGCCCGAGGCGAACCATTCCTACAATAAATGTTATTGTAATAAATGATTCATCAATAAAAGTTATTGATTTTGTTTCACTCCCTTTCTGATATTGAATGAATGAATGCACTATAAGGTCCCTCTGTACAATAAGGGTTATGTACCATGGCCAACTTGATAATCATATAGCTGTTGACTCAATGATTGAATCATAGAGGCTGATGCTTGGATGAATATCTAAGGAGTTAGATAGAGGACTCATCAAGCATCATCAAATGATTAACTAGTAGTGATCTCCAGTCTGAGTGGGAGATGGCAATCCCATCTCATTAGACTGATATCTGATCGACCTCTTGATGCAGGTCCTCTGCATAGGAATATTGATTCGGAGGTATCAGATTAGTTGAGTCAATGAGTTAACTTAACGAGATCGAGATAACCAAAGACCTATGATGAATACTGTCACATCACAGGCAAACATCCTCTGACCAGAGACAGATATATTACTATATGTCTGAGCATGTACATTTGGCAGACCAATAGGTTGATGACCTAATCAAGGTCTATACACCGGCGAGCTGGTGTGCATGTAAGGGCATATGAGTAATATGATCTCTCAAAGGGATCATACAGGTTCACTTGTGAACAGGGAGACATGAGCTCACTCATGAGGTATTGGGATTGACCAAATTCCATGCATGGTCATCATGCTTTAGAAGCATGATATGAATTTGAAGGTAAGATATATGCTTTGTGAAAGCATATGATCTGTACCATATCCCAAGGACCAAGATTGAGAAACTTAATGATCAGACTATGAAGATGACAGTGTAAAAGTGATCTTTATCTTCATGATGATCATGAGTCTTCCAGTATGCAGGATGTGCAGGTATTAGGAATACCTGAAGGGTGATTTGATCATAAACGATTGTGTAACCATGACGCTTCCATTCCGAGGGAGTGATGAAACAGGTCTGGATTTTAGTGACTCCTCTCATGAGAGAAGTGACCTAATCTTAGTCCATGAGCTGGACATTGATCTGAATAAGATTCAGATGCAATGAGAAGATTAGGTTTACGGTCTTGATTTAATCAAGCATCTATGAGAGGTCCATGGGATCTGGATTTGAGATGTGATCTCAATATCCAAGTCACTATACGTGGAACAACACAATCGCCCTGTCCTTATCTCCAAGTATCTGAGGAGAAATAGCATTGTTCTTAAATGGTTTGAGAACAATTCCATAAGATCTAAGCAAAGAGAAGTTGATAATTAAATGTGATTTAATTATCATGATGTATGAGAAATTATCCAATATAATTAAATGTGATTTAATTATTATGGATAAGAATAATGTGGATAGTAATATCCAATTATTCCTAATATATTATAAATGTGATTTATAATGTATTAGAGAGAGTTAAATATAATTTATATTAGTAGATTAATTATTAATGTGTATTGGATACACATTGTCTAATTAATTGAAAATGTAAATTACATTTTGTTTTGGGTTGTGAATGTGATTCACAATATTCCAATGTCAAGATTGCAATATTCCCAAAATTAATTGAGAATTATTTTTGGTGAATAAAAATTGTTGGGAAAATAAGTAGAGAGAAATATTAGGAGATATGCAATCCCATGTAATCCATGGGATTGCCCTCCCCATAAGGAAGAGGGGGGGCGGCACCAATTTCCTTTAGGACTTGGTGGCCGTCCCCCTCTCCCTAATGGGAAGGAGGCTCTTAATTGTTATCTCTCTCCTTATTTGATTGGTTTGATTTGGTATTAATGTATATTTGATTTATCAAATATATTTAATCAAAATTAAATCATAAGTTGTTGGCTTTTACCAACAACAATCTTGACCATTGGATTATCATAAATCAATCTCAACCATTGATTTTATGAGGCACATGGATTGAGATCCATGGATCCCAAAACCCTATAAATAGAGAGGCATACTTGGCTCTCTCTTTACACATGCTATTGTAGCAAAACTCTCTCTCTCTCTTTCTCATAGTCGACGCCCCCTCTTGCCCTCTCATCTTGGTGGCCGACCATCTTGGTGGAGAGGATTGTCGTCGCCCGCGCCCTCGTGCCGCCGCCTCGACGCTCTGCGGTTCTTCGTCTACTTGGAGTGCTGCACTCGCGAAGGAGACGTACGATCTCGTGTGTCGAGATCAGGAGCAACCGCGCTTGGATCAACATCTTGGATTGCGAGGACACCGCGGTTCATCCCCGCGCTCGCAAGCGATCTCTCCAACGATCGGACTTGAGACAGGAGGTCTCTTCTCTTAGAGACTAGATCAACCACACTTCAAGAGGTATTGCATTATACTTGTTGTGGTTTTAGATGAAACGATCCGAGAATGGTTCTTGGATCATGTGGTTTCATCGAATAAATTTTTTAAATTCCGCTGCACCGAACAACTAGTCCGACTAGTCGTTCTTCGTCGTATCCGATACGACGCTCACGCTTCCGTGATGCGCTTGAGGATTTCTCCATATCCTTCAAGTGGTATCAGAGCCTTAGGTCGATGGTTTCGAATAGTGATTCGTTAACCAAGGACGACTTGGGTTCGTTTAGGTCGCGAAAGTTTTCATCGCATTTGATTTCGCAGATCTGTTTAGAGAAGAAATTCGGCACTGTTTAAATTGTTTAAACACGAATTTTTTTAATTGAATTATGTTCCCCATTAAATAAGGAAACCATAGGATCTGAGTTTGCGTAAATCGGATTTCGTTTGCTCTAGATATGGTCGTTTTAATGGACATGTATGCACTGTTGCGAGAACTGTGAATCTGAACGTGATTAAAATGTTAATTACTGTTTAGGCTTGCCTCGAAATGCGTGAAACATCACTTAGGTTCTGTCCTAAATCAAATTAGCAAACTTTAGAAATTGACTTTGCTTAATTTGGATTTAATATGATTGAGATATGTCAATTTTAGTAAGTAGGGGTCACTGCTGAAATTGCCTTCCTAATCTAGAACCAAGTGATTGTCAATTAGAGAAATTAATTGTTAATTTCGTGAAATAATCTTGAAAAATATTTGTGAAATATTGAAACATGATTATTTGCCTAATTGACTTGGCCTCAACCAATTAGATGATTAGATTTGATCTAAACCTTAATTGGAACTACAATCATCAAACTTCTTGCTTGAATAGGGCTTGGGAATTTGTCTAGCAAATTTCCTTAAAATCAAAATTGTTTTGATTACTATATGGTATAATTTCGGTTGAAGAACCGATGATCATCTCAAGTACAAAGTAATCAATTTGGCATTATCCTTTCCCGAGGTGGATATGGTGTCTAGTCGGGGATCGCTGGGTCAGCGGGTTGCAACGTATGTGGTCCGCCCCACTCCCGTCAGTACTGGCCATGACAGCGGGTAGGGCCGGGATAATGTCCGAGGGATTATGATGTATTTTTCTAATTATTAAAATTTGAATTAATACGTACTTTGAGAATTATATCATATATGTATATTCAAGCATAAAATTAAGTTTGATTGATTAAATTGGATTGATAATTAATTTAATATGATTAAGTTAATTATATCCAATTGAGAATACTCTAATATGATTAGAGTTGATAATTCCCTTGGAAGAATTAATTATATGAATGAGATTCATAGAAATTAATTAAATTTGAATAAGAGATGGAGGATCACATAAGTGACATCCATGGTCTCCCGTCAAGGCGAAGGGTTTCGTCGCCAAATATTATATGTGGGAGACGCCTGTCCGAAGTGACAGCTCCCACATATGATCCGTTTGGATCGGGCTCGTCGCTTCTCGAAAGAGTAAGGACGTATACGTAGTGACCCCAATATCAGGTCCTCATATTATTGGGGTGATATTGGATTGCGCATAGCGAGTTGTATTCCTGTTGACGGTTGGTTCAATTAATGACGAGTCAACATCACCTTAGGGGTGGTGGGCTCGGGTATTAAAGACCGAATTGGGAAATGCAAGTTGGACTTGCAAGGCGGAATGTGTTCCCGCTTCTCTTTATCAGAGTCATAGGTTCTCATATTATTGGGATATGACAATGATAAAGAGGAGATCCCAGTTCTTGCTTGAGATATATTGGTAAGTATATCTCCTACTTTGAAAGTGAATAAGGGAATAAACTTTCATAGTTGACATAGCAAGACTAATTTGATTTAAAATGCCTTAATCAAATAAAATTAAATTGGATATATGATTATATGTTCTAATATAGTGCATTCTCAATTTCAGAAAATGAAGGCCATGAACCCACTGAATAGGCTTCTGGAGGTCAACCAACTGACCGGACCAAATTACTCGGATTGGATCCGTAATTTGGAGCTTGTGCTTTCAGCAGAGCGCATCAGTTATGTGCTCCATGAAGACAAACTTGAAAACCCTAAATCTAAGGAAGACAAAGCATATAATGACAAGTATGATGAAGATCATGTCTTGGCTAGATGCTATATCTTGGGTTCCCTCTCCAATGTTCTTCAGAAGCAACATGTGGAGATGAGCACTTGCCAGGATATAATGCAGAATCTGAAGGATATGTTTGGTGACATTAACCGCACCCAGCGGTACAATGTTATGAAAGATCTTCTTCGCTGTAAGATGCAGGAAGGGACCTCGGTCCGCGATCATGTGCTCAAAATGTTTGGGTACTTGTCAGAGCTTGAAACTCTAGGGGCGACGATGGATGCAGACATGCAATCTGATTTCATTCTGCTGTCATTGCCCAAATCTTTCAATAACTTTGTAGTGTCATTCCACATGAATAAGCTGGAACTGACAAATGCTGGGCTTCTTGCTGCATTAAAGTCTGCAGAAGACGTAATGAAGAAAGATGGTCCCTCTGGCACTGCAATGGTTGCACAGGTCAAAGGGAAGCGCGGTCGGAAGCAAGGTTCTCGGAAGGGCCCGGCCCAGAAGAGAAAGAAGAAGGGACAAGGTGTTGCCTCATCTTCCAATGCATCCACTTTAATGGCGTCGAAGAAAACCGACGTCTGTCACCACTGCAAGAAGCCGGGGCACTGGAAGCGTAATTGCCCAGATTACCTGAAGTCGGTCGACAAAGGTAAAGCCCCTGCAGGTATGAAATCTACTCTTATCATTGAAACCAGCTTTCTCGTTGGACGAGAAGGAAGTTGGGTAGTTGATTCTGGTGCTTCTGTTCATGTATGCAATTTGTTGCATTTGTTTCAGGAAACTAGACAGCTTGAGGAAGGGGAGATAGTCATCCAGATGGGATCTGATGCAAGTGTTGCAGCAGTCGCCGTCGGGACCTGCAGACTATCATTATCTAGTGGAAGAGTACTAGTACTTAAAGAGTGTCTTTATGTACCTGAAGTCAGAAGGAATTTGATATCTGTATCTAAGCTAGTTAGAAGTGGATATTCATTCCTATTTTGTAATAAATTAGTCATAAATCATTATGATAAATATATTGCAGAGGGTATTTTGACTTCTGGAGGACTCTATGAATTGTGCATTAATGAGCATGTCATGAATGTTACAACCACTAATAAAAACCCTAAAAGATCCAGGAGTAATATAAATCATTCAAACATGATTTGGCATCAAAGGCTTGGTCATTTATCTGTTGATAGGATCAATAGATTGATAAAGGATGGACCTTTGGACTTTCTACAGGTTCAGCCTTTACCTACCTGTGAACATTGTATTCGAGGTAAAATGACCAGGATGCCTTTCCGTAACAAGGTTACAAGATGTGAAGGTATTATTGACCTAATACATACTGATGTATGCGGTCCCTTCAGTACCGCGACTCGAAATGGATATCGATATTATTTGACGTTTATTGATGACCATTCGCGATACGGGTTTATCTTCCTATTACGTCATAAGTCTGAAATCTTTGAAAAGTTCAAAGAATTCAAGGCTTTGGTTGAGAACCAAACCAATAGGAAGATTAAACGAATTCGATCTGATCGAGGTGGCGAGTACCTATCAGATGAATTTAAGGAATACCTTAAGGAGAATGGAATTATTTCCAATCTCACTCCTCCTGGAACTCCCCAACTTAATGGTGTTGCTGAAAGACGCAACAGAACCATCATGGATATGGTTCGTTCAATGATGAGTAAAGCACATTTACCACTTAGTTTCTGGGGATATGCAGTAGAGACTGCAATATATATCCTGAATAAGATTCCTAGCAAATCTGTACCTAAGACTCCTCATGAGCTCTGGTATGGAACCAAACCTAGTGTTAATCACTTAAGGGTTTGGGGTTGCTTGGTCCATGCAAAGAATGTGGATGCAAGTAAGCTAGAATCTCGCTCTCGTGAGTGCTACTTCATTGGGTATGTTAAAGATGGTATTGGATATCAACTTTATGACCCTGAGACCCAAAAGGTTTTTGTCTCTAGAGATGTGAAATTTCTGGAGGATGATTTCCTTAAAGGTCAAGACAAAAGTGAAGTAGAGGAACTCATTGAGTCCCCTGAGGACTCTGAGCTTCCTGAACCAGAAACTGAAGAGATAAATAAAGATGAAACACCCATACCTCTTCGAAGGAGTTCGAGGGTGGTTGCACCACCTGAAAGGTATGGATTCCATGTGTCAAGTGAAACTGACAGTGATCCTACTTCATTTGATGAAGCACTCGCGGATCATGACATGGATAGATGGATGCTAGCAATGAAGTCAGAGATTGACTCCATGCATAAGAATGGTGTATGGACCCTAGAGGATCCACCTAAAGGGGTACAACCCATTGGGTGCAAATGGATCTTCAAGAGAAAGAGGGGACCTGATGGGAAAGTAGAGACTTTCAAGGCACGGCTCGTAGCCAAGGGCTACACACAGAGAGAAGGCATTGACTACGATGAGACATTCTCTCCTGTGGCTATGCTTAAATCCATCAGGGCATTGCTGGCTATAGCTGCATATCTTGACTACGACATCTGGCAGATGGACGTCAAGACGGCTTTCCTCAATGGATACCTCGAGGAGGATATCTGCATGGAGCAGCCCCAGGGCTTCATAACTGAGGATGGAAAAGTATGCAAGTTGAAGAAATCCATCTATGGGCTCAAGCAAGCTTCTCGTAGCTGGAACATCAGATTTGACGAAACCATAAAGAGTTATGATTTTGTGCAGAATCCTGATGAACCTTGTGTGTACAAGAAGCTTAGTGGGAGCGCCATTGTGTTCATCGTGCTTTATGTAGATGACATCCTTATCATTGGGAATGATACAGGGATGATGACCAGTGTAAAGATTTGGCTGTCCAATACCTTTGAGATGAAAGATCTTAGAGAAGCCTCTTACATCTTGGGTCTGAAGCTGTTCAGAAACCGAGAGAAGAGGATATTGGGACTGTCACAACACGGATACATTAAGAAGATTCTTGAACGATTCCGTATGGATAGTTCCAAGAAAGGATTCCTACCCTTAAGACATGGTATCCACCTGTCTAAAGGAATGGCTCCTCAAACTGTTGAGGAAAAGAAGGCCATGGCTGGATGTCCTTATGCATCGGCCGTAGGAAGCTTAATGTATGCCATGATGTGTACTAGGCCAGATATCTGCCATGCAGTGGGAGTGGTAAGCCGTTACCAATCCTGCTATGGAGAACAACACTGGAATGCAGTAAAGAACATATTCAAATATCTTAGACGGACGCAAGATTACATCTTGGTCTATGGAGATGGTGATCTCCAAGTCTTGGGATACACAGATTCTGACTTCCAATCGGATATTGATGATCGAAAGTCGACATCAGGGTTTGTGTTCCTGTTGAACGGTGGTGCTGTGAGCTGGAGAAGCAAGAAGCAGGACACTACGGCAGATTCAACGACAGAAGCCGAATACATTGCCGCATCGGATGCTGCAAAGGAGGCGGTGTGGTTGCGCAAGTTCGTCCAGGAGCTTGGCGTAGTTTCCTCTGATACTCCCATCCCGCTACTCTGTGATAACACGGGAGCCATTGCCCAGGCGAAGGAACCCAGATGGCATCAGAAGAGCAAGCACGTAGAAAGGAAATACCACATCATTCGGGAGATTCAAAAGCGTGGTGACATCATCATCACCAAGGTGGCCTCCGCCGACAACGTTGCTGATCCTCTTACCAAACCTCTGACGCAGAAGGTTTTTGACCAGCATGTAATGAGTATGGGTTTAAGGCTTGTTCCTGAATGGTTCTGAGGGCTAGTGGGAGATTGTTAGCAATGTGAGCCCGAGGCGAACCATTCCTACAATAAATGTTATTGTAATAAATGATTCATCAATAAAAGTTATTGATTTTGTTTCACTCCCTTTCTGATATTGAATGAATGAATGCACTATAAGGTCCCTCTGTACAATAAGGGTTATGTACCATGGCCAACTTGATAATCATACAGCTGTTGACTCAATGATTGAATCATAGAGGCTGATGCTTGGATGAATATCTAAGGAGTTAGATAGAGGACTCATCAAGCATCATCAAATGATTAACTAGTAGTGATCTCCAGTCTGAGTGGGAGATGGCAATCCCATCTCATTAGACTGATATCTGATCGACCTCTTGATGCAGGTCCTCTGCATAGGAATATTGATTCGGAGGTATCAGATTAGTTGAGTCAATGAGTTAACTTAACGAGATCGAGATAACCAAAGACCTATGATGAATACTGTCACATCACAGGCAAACATCCTCTGACCAGAGACAGATATATTACTATATGTCTGAGCATGTACATTTGGCAGACCAATAGGTTGATGACCTAATCAAGGTCTATACACCGGCGAGCTGGTGTGCATGTAAGGGCATATGAGTAATATGATCTCTCAAAGGGATCATACAGGTTCACTTGTGAACAGGGAGACACGAGCTCACTCATGAGGTATTGGGATTGACCAAATTCCATGCATGGTCATCATGCTTTAGAAGCATGATATGAATTTGAAGGTAAGATATATGCTTTGTGAAAGCATATGATCTGTACCATATCCCAAGGACCAAGATTGAGAAACTTAATGATCAGACTATGAAGATGACAGTGTAAAAGTGATCTTTATCTTCATGATGATCATGAGTCTTCCAGTATGCAGGATGTGCAGGTATTAGGAATACCTGAAGGGTGATTTGATCATAAACGATTGTGTAACCATGACGCTTCCATTCCGAGGGAGTGATGAAACAGGTCTGGATTTTAGTGACTCCTCTCATGAGAGAAGTGACCTAATCTTAGTCCATGAGCTGGACATTGATCTGAATAAGATTCAGATGCAATGAGAAGATTAGGTTTACGGTCTTGATTTAATCAAGCATCTATGAGAGGTCCATGGGATCTGGATTTGAGATGTGATCTCAATATCCAAGTCACTATACGTGGAACAACACAATCGCCCTGTCCTTATCTCCAAGTATCTGAGGAGAAATAGCATTGTTCTTAAATGGTTTGAGAACAATTCCATAAGATCTAAGCAAAGAGAAGTTGATAATTAAATGTGATTTAATTATCATGATGTATGAGAAATTATCCAATATAATTAAATGTGATTTAATTATTATGGATAAGAATAATGTGGATAGTAATATCCAATTATTCCTAATATATTATAAATGTGATTTATAATGTATTAGAGAGAGTTAAATATAATTTATATTAGTAGATTAATTATTAATGTGTATTGGATACACATTGTCTAATTAATTGAAAATGTAAATTACATTTTGTTTTGGGTTGTGAATGTGATTCACAATATTCCAATGTCAAGATTGCAATATTCCCAAAATTAATTGAGAATTATTTTTGGTGAATAAAAATTGTTGGGAAAATAAGTAGAGAGAAATATTAGGAGATATGCAATCCCATGTAATCCATGGGATTGCCCTCCCCATAAGGAAGAGGGGGGGCGGCACCAATTTCCTTTAGGACTTGGTGGCCGTCCCCCTCTCCCTAATGGGAAGGAGGCTCTTAATTGTTATCTCTCTCCTTATTTGATTGGTTTGATTTGGTATTAATGTATATTTGATTTATCAAATATATTTAATCAAAATTAAATCATAAGTTGTTGGCTTTTACCAACAACAATCTTGACCATTGGATTATCATAAATCAATCTCAACCATTGATTTTATGAGGCGCATGGATTGAGATCCATGGATCCCAAAACCCTATAAATAGAGAGGCATACTTGGCTCTCTCTTTACACATGCTATTGTAGCAAAACTCTCTCTCTCTCTTTCTCATAGTCGACGCCCCCTCTTGCCCTCTCATCTTGGTGGCCGACCATCTTGGTGGAGAGGATTGTCGTCGCCCGCGCCCTCGTGCCGCCGCCTCGACGCTCTGCGGTTCTTCGTCTACTTGGAGTGCTGCACTCGCGAAGGAGACGTACGATCTCGTGTGTCGAGATCAGGAGCAACCGCGCTTGGATCAACATCTTGGATTGCGAGGACACCGCGGTTCATCCCCGCGCTCGCAAGCGATCTCTCCAACGATCGGACTTGAGACAGGAGGTCTCTTCTCTTAGAGACTAGATCAACCACGCTTCAAGAGGTATTGCATTATACTTGTTGTGGTTTTAGATGAAACGATCCGAGAATGGTTCTTGGATCATGTGGTTTCATCGAATAAATTTTTTAAATTCCGCTGCACCGAACAACTAGTCCGACTAGTCGTTCTTCGTCGTATCCGATACGACGCTCACGCTTCCGTGATGCGCTTGAGGATTTCTCCATATCCTTCAGTGGGAGCATTACAGCCATCGGATCGATTCGAGGGTCCCCTTTGGTGTGCGGCGCGTCAACTCAACCGTTCGATCTGCCACGCGTCGCGCATCCGTCCCTCGACATTAATAAAAGGGTAATTTATCTTAGGCCCCCTCGTAGTTTGTGTTTTTAATTCCAGTCCTGTAAATATTTTATGCATTTTATTTACGTAGGGTAAATTACACATTGGACCTCGTGCTTGTTGATATTCGCATTTATACCCCTGTTTGTGTGAGCCACGTGCTTCGTCACGTGTACTTTTGGTTTATTTGCAGTATTAGTCCTGTAGTTCTGGTTGGTTTATGAATGAATGAATACTTTTTGGTAATTGCATCGATACCCCTGTGAACGTTTTATTTGAGCATGTGCGGATTTTAGTGGGTTAATTGCATAACCGTCCCTGGACTTTTTGGTACGAGTTACCAAAAGGTCCTAGGACTTGGTTTTTATTACCAGAAGGTCCCTGAGTGCCCCAGGCACGTGCCAAGCGCGTGACTTGCTGGGTTATTTGCACCTGGACCCCCAGATCTTCGGGTATTTGCACTTAAGTCCCTGTGCACTGTGCCCTCTTTTTGATTTTGAATAAAATATCAAACCACCTCCAAATTCGATGAAAATTTGACACATGGCTCCTGCCATGTTGTTGGATTTTTGAGAATTTTTGCGGACATTTTTGATTTTATTTAGTATTTTTAAAAATTCAAAAACTCTCATTTTAGCTACTGTCTAGATTTAAAAATCCCAAAAAAATATAAAAACACCCCCAAAAATTCTAAAAAAAATTAGGTTCTGTTTCTTGTGTGTTGTTTGAATTTCTAGCCAATTTTGGCTATTTTTCATTGAGTAAAAACCCTAAAAATCTAAAAACACCTAAAAACTCATAAAAATTATAGTAAATAATTTAAAAACCCAAAAACAATAATTTTGGTGCCCTAATTCTCCTTATTTCATCTAGTATACAGGAAAATTACCTCCAGGCCCCTCTGAGATCCTTAGATATTTTATCTTTGGGTTTTGGGCCTGGCTGGACAGGACCTTGTCTTTTTAGCACTGTTTGATTTTTAGAAAATAAAATACACCTTGTAAAAATCCCAAAAATTCACCAAAAACACTTAAAAACCTAAAAAACATAAAAACAATTTTTCTTGAATTTTTGCTTGATTTTTGGTGTTTTAAATAAATTGCTCAAGTGTGCTTTTATTTGCTTTCTTTTATTTTCTCATTATATTAAAAATCCAAAAAATATAAAAACTATTAAAAACCACTAAAAATCCTTGTATTTTATTTTATTTTATTTTTACTACTTCGTAGGCCTCTGGCCAACCCGTGCTCCTTGTGTTCGACCCTGGGTGCTATACCAGGTTAATCTCATAGCGAGGCCGCTTTCTTTTGTGCTTGATTGATTGATTTGCTCGAGTGGTCTGATTTTTCTTGATTGAGTGACTCTGAGTGATAGAGGTCGCAACGACCTATTTAGTACCTTTACCTCGTTCGCTCGGGTCGCTTATCAAAGAACCTGATACATATTTAAAAAATATAAACCTGGTGCTGGGCGAGATTCGGATCATGGTATTCAACTAAAGCATCAGATGAACCGAGAAGAAGAAGATGCTGAAATATGAATGATATATTACACATCATGTGTTTATAATAATATTGAATAAAGAAATTTGATTACGAAGAAAAAAATAAGATGAAATGATGAAATAAGAACCTGGAAACCACCAACGTTTAAGTTTTCTGAAGACATGGACAGAATGAACAGCTCTAAAACTGGAGACGATATTCGAGAACATTGAACAATGAGATAAGCTGGAATGGGAAATAAGACATAATAGGTATGTTTACCTAATTAAATCGAGACAATAAAGTTGATGATATTTAATATTTCCAAATCGAACATAAAAGTCGGAATTGTAGTTAATAAGTTAGTATTTTCCATAAAAAGAGGATGGAAGGCGGTTTTGGTGGTGGTTTTCTTTTGAAAAACCGGATTTAATCATGACCATCAATACATATCAAACGGCTGTCATTTGTGGCTCATCATATTCACAATGAGACCCCGTCTCATTTGAAGTTTCTCATATATATATATATATATATATATATAGGATTTTTATCCAGAGGGCACTGTGCCCATTTTTTTATAAAATGAGCACTTATTCCCAACCGCTCGATTAAATCATGAGATCCCTTGATTATAGGAACCACGATTGTAACTGCAATTTTTGTAAAAAGGAAATTTAATTACATTCCTTAATTAGCAAATGAGTCATTTCTTCACGCGTCATTTTCGTTCGAGGAAAAAAACCCTTCTTGTCATCCGCGAGATCGTCGAGCGATTCTTTACTCGTAATCTGCAACCAAAGGTACTTTGATTTGCAATTTTTAATTTTTTATATTTTTTTCGTTACATGTATTCGTTTCTAATATTTATTTAATAGGTTCGTGTATGGATAATTCGCGATTAGTTTTTGATCTTGATACGTATGATTCAACGATGGAAGACTACTTTGGCCATGGTTCAGAAAGTGAAGAATATTTATGTGAATTAGAAGATGAGGGCAATCTTTTCGATCTGATTGATGTCAACAAGAAATCTGGAAGATTAGGTATTATTTATATATTTTACGTAATTATATCAATTTTATTTTCAAGTTGTTCATTGTATCAATGAAATTTTGAAATTCGTTTCATTATCAATTATAAACAAGTAATATATGAAAGATCAAACCGTAGCACTTGTAAACATCAGTAATATTTATTATGACACAAGTAATATTATTATATTCAATAGTAATAGTTTCAAAAGAATCAGTAAGGACCAGTGAAGCACATGTAAGTATCAGTAAGCTTTACTTTGACATAAGTAATATTTTTATATTCAATAGTAACAGTTGCAAAAGAATCAGTAAGGACCAGTGAAGCACATGCAAGTATCAGTAAGCTTTACTTTGACATAAGTAATATTTTTATATTCAATAGTAATAGTTGCAAAAGAATAAGTAAGGACCAGTGTAGCACATGTAAGTATCAGTAAGCTTTATTTTGACATAAGTAATATTTTTAATTTCGATAGTAATATTTGCAAATGAATAAGTAAAATCCCATGTCTCAGATGTATCAGTAAGTTATATGGTATCACGAAGTAATATTATCAATTTCATTAGTAATAAATGCAAAAGAATAAGTAAGTATCAGTAAGCTATTGTATTTGTAAGGTATGCAATATCATGATGTAACATTAATAAACTCATTAGTAGTAATTGCAGAAGAATAAGTAAGTTTCAGCAAGCATACTGATGCTTTAATAAGTAAGTTTCAGTAAGAATAAGTAATATATGAAATATCAAACCGTAGCAATTGGAAACATCAGTAATATTTATTATGACACAAGTAATATTTTTATATTCAATAGTAATAGTTGCAAAAGAATCAGTAAGGACCAGCGTAGCACATGTAAGTATCAGTAAGCTCTACTTTGACATAGGTAATATGTTTATATTCAATAGTAATAGTTGCAAAAGAATCAGTAAGGACCAATGTAGCACATGTAAGTATCAGTAAGCTTTACTTTGACATAAGTAATATTTTTAATTTCGATAGTAATATTTGCAAAAGAATAAGTAAAATCCCATGTTTCAGATGTATAAGTAAGTTATATGGTATCACGAAGTAAGTATCAGTAAGCTATTGTATTTGTAAGGTATGCAATATCATGATGTAATATTAATAAACTCATTAGTAATAATTGCAGAAGAATAAGTAAGTTTCAGCAAGCATACTGATGCTTTAAATATGCATACTGATACTCTTTTTATGGTTTATTCTTTTAGTCAATGATGAATATGAATGCGTTGAAGATTTAAATGATGATGATTCCCCTATATCAGCCGTTGATCCTGATATTATCCCTCGAGAGGGTCTATCTTTCTCAAACCTAAAGGAATGTGAAATGTTCTATGAGAAATATGCTACTGAACTTGGCTTTAACATTAGGAGGAGTAGCACCAAATATTGTTTTGATCGGAAAAACAAAGTTAAGAATCTATCTTTTAAAAAATATGTTTGTTGGAAGGAAGGACAGTATGTTCAAAATGCCAAAAAGAGGAAGATATCATCTAGCCTGTCAGTGGTAGATGCTGAAGCTAATCTTGATGGAATAGACAGCGAGGGTAGACGATGTGGAATAAGCCGTTGTGGTTGTAAGGCAAAGATGTGTGTTAAATTAAATCAGATATCTAAACAGTGGGATGTGGTCTCATTCGTTGAGGAACATAACCATAAACTTGTTTCTCCAAGTAAGAGAAAATACTTGAGACCGAATAGGAGAATAACTAAGGCCACAAAGAATCTACTAGCTTCTATGTCTCAAGTGAACATCCCTACTGCCAAACAAATTGCTTTTTTGGACAAACAAAGTGGATCTGACGAACGCATTGGTTCTATAGCCAGAGACATATACAATTTGAAGCGTGATCAGAAGAAAGAAATTGAAGGTCATGATGCTGTCATGTTGTTGGAACATCTTGAATATTGCAAAAGCGTTACACCTGAATTTTTTTATGTGTGCAAGCAAGATGAGGATTTGTGTTTAACTCATTGCATGTGGATAGACTCCTATTCCATGGAAGATTATAAATTGTTTGGAGATGCTGTTACTTTTGATACAACATACGATACAAACAAGTATAAGCTAATTTTTGCTTCTTTTTGTGGAGTTAACAATCACAAACAGACTGTATTCTTTTGCAACGCATTCTTAATGAATGAGACAAAGGAGTCTTTTGTATGGCTTTTTAAGAATTTTCTGATGGCTGTTAATGTCGCTCCCAAGACAATTATTACTGATCAGTGTCCATCCATTAATGCGCTATAAGAGAAGTCTTCCCCTCTACCAAGCATAGATATTGTGGTTGGCACGTTACAGCTAACATGAAGAAGAGGATTGATTTAACAAAGAAAGCTGATATAGCAATTCCTGCATTGAATAAGATTATTTGGGGCGCAAAAAGTCAACAAGATTTTGAAGCTGAGTGGGACAGAATAGTTACAGAATGTAATTTAGAAAAAAATAGATGGATTAATGTTATGTATCGTATTAGGAGAAAGTGGGTTCCTATTTACATGAGAAGATATTTTTTTGCTGAGATGAATACAACACAGAGGAGCGAGAGCATGAATTCATTCTTGACTAACCATGTCAATCAGCTGAATAGTTTATATGAGTTCATGACTAGATTTCAAACCACAGTTGAAAGAATGAGAGAGCATGCTAATAGGTTGGATAATGAAAATGAGAATAAAAGTCCTAAATTGGCTACGCAGTGGAGCATTGAAAAACTATTTTCTGAGCATTTCACAAAGACCGTGTTTTATATGGTTAAGACAGAGCTTTTGGAAGGTATTGAACTAAATGTGATTCCATTTCCTTCTGTTGATGATGTTATACAATTCAGAGTATATCCTATTGGGAGGATTGAAGATTTCAACAGTGTTACTTTTAATGCTTGTTACAATAAATTCAAATGTGATTGTATGAAGATGGAATCAATGGGTATTCCTTGCAGACACATTATTAGTGTTTTAAAACACACTGATGCGTTAGACGTTCAACCCTCTCTTTTATTAAGAAGATGGAAGAAAGATATCAAGCGAAATGGTTACTACCCACTTTATAGGAGGAGAACAGTGCAAGATGATAATAGTCATCTAAGAGTATTGGCAAATGAACTTATTAGCGAAGCTGATGGCAACAAAGAAGTATATGATTACATTAAGAAGGTCCTTATAGATGCTTCTGAAGGAGTCAAAGCTATTAAGAGCAAAATGATCTATGTAAATGTCGAAGATGTCCATGATGTTAATGAACAATGTGATAAGTCAGTATTTGTTGTAAAAGATCCTAATGTAGCAAAACCAAAAGGGTCTGGAAAAGGTGGTAGACCAAAGGGCAGCACTAATAGATTGAAATCAATTAGTGAAGAGAATTCGTCAAAGGGTAGACAATGCAAATTATGCCACAAATTCAATGCAGGACATGATTCAAGGAATTGCCCTTCAAAATCTTAATATAATGCATGATGGTAAGAAATATTCGTGTTCATATGGTTTATATAATACTTTTTGTTTATTATAGTTCTGTTAACAATATGTATATTTTTGTTCCATTACACAGTTGGTTACATTATAAATGAGCTGATATTTGAAAGTTTTGAAGTCAGATGTTATTCAAAGGACATGAGAAGACTGATGGTAAGATAAATTATTATTCATATGGTTTATAATGTAATTTTAGTATATTAACGTTCTGATCACACTATGTATATTTTCTCCATTTCACAGGTGGTTACATGATCAATGCAGCTGATTATAGAGAGTATTGAAGTCATATGATATTCAAAGGATCGAGAAGACTGAAGCATATTTTGCATACCACATTGCACTTTATAGAAGAATTCAATTTTTTTATGTTCCCCTTCTATGTATTCTTTCTATATTGTGTACTATTCATCGAGTATGAAGTTGTGTGTTTATGATCTGGTTGTAAGTTATTTTCTATTGTTCAATTTCCATTTGTAATTTTCAAGTATATATAAGTAAGTTGGTACTTGTCTATGGTCTTGTAAGTATGAATCATGTTTCAGTATATTATGTGAATGAATCAGTAAGTTATGTCTCTAACATCTTTTGGTATGTTTCGAACATGCATCAGCAAATTTGAAGAATGAATCAGTAAGTTAATTGTATTAATCAGTATATATTACCCATATTTTCTTTGACGTATGCGTCAGTAAGTATGAAGCTTGTATAAGTAAGTTAATTGTAAGTATGAAGCTTGCATCAGTATGAACCTTGTATTAATTGTCCATCATAAGTAAGTATGAATCATGTTTAATTTAATTTGTTGTATAAATCAGTAAGTTCTTGCTTTTGTCATGTATTAGTAGGTTTGGTATGTATCAGTAACAGTGAAGAATGCATCAGTAAGGGGATTTTCTTTGACAAATACATCAGTAAATAAGAAGATTTTATCGGTAAGTTTGTAGAAGACATCTGTAACTTCACAATTATAAAACGTAAATATCTGAAACTAAGACAATAACTACGATTTTGGTATCATATCTAACTACAAGTTACTAACATGTCACAAGTACTATACACAAAATCATTAGTAAATTATTACGTATCATTTGTAACTATTAGTTACTTATAGCATAATATCTTTTAATCCGCAAGTTCTTAGCTTATACAAGTAAGATTTTCAAAATCATCTTTAAGTTCTAATAGTACTATATTTCAGTACTAGTAAGTTATACATTACTCAATTAATATTGTATAAAGCTATAGTAACTTTTTTAGTTAGCTATGTATGTATCAATACCTTAATGCATCTTTAGGTATCAGGTAGTAGACCAATGTATCATATGTAATAATTTCAACAAACAACAATCAATAATCATCAAAATTTCCTCATTCACAAAGAAATCAATGCTCAAAAGAAAGATACTACATTTATATTTTGAACAGTACATGTACATATTTACATCATATCTATCTAAATGTCTAAGATATCACATTTATGTTAATCTTTCTTTGCTATGTTTTTTTGCATCATAGATAACTATAAGTAAGTTACTAATAGGTCACAAGTATTATTCTTAAAATCATTAGTAAATTATTACGTATCATTTGTAATTATTAGTAACTTATAGCATAATATATTTTAATCTGTAAGTTCTTAGCTTATTCAAGTAAGAGTATCAAAATCAACTTTAAGTTCATAAGTAGTACATTTAAGTAGTAGTAAGCTATACAATACTCAAGTAATATTGTCTAAAGCAATAGTATCTTTTTTATTTAGCATTGTATGTATCAATAACTTAATGCATATGTAAGTATCAGGTAGTAGACGAATGTATCATCTGTAATAATTTCAACAATCAACAACCATCAAAATTTTCTCATTCATAAAGAATTTCATGTTCAAAAGAAAGATACTACATTTAAATTTTGAACAGTACATGTACATATTTACATCATCTCTATATACATGTCTAAGATATCAAATTTCTGTTAATCTTTCTTCTGACCACTTGTAAGTAGTATAGCTGCTATCTCCGCACGAAACTTGGGGATATCTTCGTTTCGGAACACTGGATCTTTTCCTTTGCAAATGAATTCCATATACTTCATTACATAAACCCCACAATCAATGGAATCACTTCGTTGCATTGGGATTCCTTTTTTATCTCTACTGGCCACTTTTCAAGGTGCTCTCCAGTAAATAGCATGAAGTATTCTGCCATCCAATCAACCTAAGGGTATTGTTAAAGAAATATGTTAGTAAAAAAATATATCAAAAATGGATGTATTACAAAAATTAATATCTTTTTACCCATTTTCTAACGTCCATGAGGTGTTTTTTCATCCCAGCAAGTGAATTGTATGAAATGAATTTCTTCTCATCAAAATCAGCCACGAGAAGATGCCAATGATTGGAGGTGTGGATTACACAAAAGGCTTTTTTTACACTGTCAAACATCGTTCTTGTGCATGAGAACAAATTATTTAGAGGCTCATAATCTTCTTCTGATGCTTCTTTTACAGTCTTTGGGAACAATTGCTGAAATGAATAATATTTAGTTAATATAAATTAAATAAAAAACAAAAAATAGGAAGTACTATTACCATTTGAGCCGTATTTGCAAAAATAAATGGGCACTCCACATCACTTTCTTGATACGATTTGTAAAGCACATCCATGAACATGTCCAAAATCACATCTATACCCATCTTATTATAAAGTAGGTCTTCAATGTGTATTCCATTGCAAAAGTTGTCTCCTGGACCATGGTAAGTTGCTCCCATACTGAAATGTAAGTTAAGTTGTAACATTACAAATAAATCATCATAAATATATCACGAAATGGGTCTAATATATTTATTAAATATCCACTTACTTGGCGACAGGATCCTTCAGAAATTCATGAATGGTTGCCCTCTCTGATTCAGAAATTGCATCATATCCAGCGTAATCGATGCGATTTAAATTGTAAACCTATAAATAAATTAAAGAAATATTATAATTATTTGGGTCAGTAAGGTATGTCAGGACACAAGTAATATACATAAATTCAATAGTAGCACTAGTGTAGCAAATGTAAGTATAAGTAAGCCTTAAACATGACATAAGTAATATTTTCATTTTCGTTAGTAACTCTTGCATTTGAATATGTAAGATCTTATGTTTTAGACGTATCAGTAAGTTATATGATATCAGTAAGTTATATGAAAATTTTATGATATCAGTAAGTTATAGCATATCAGTAAGTAATATATTCATATCAGCAAGTATAAGTATAGCACTGGTAAGTAATATACATAAATGCAATAGTAGCACTAGTGTAGCAAATGTAAGTATAAGTAAGCCTTATTATGACATAAGTAATATTTTCATTTTCGTTAGTAACTCTTGCAATAGAATAAGTAAGCTCTTATGTTAAGACGTATCAGTAAGTTATATGATACCAATAAGTAATATTTTCATTTTCGTTAGTAACTCTTGCATTTGAATATGTAAGATCTTATGTTTTAGACGTATCAGTAAGTTATATGATATCAGTAAGTTATATGAAAATTTTATGATATCAGTAAGTTATAGCATATCAGTAAGTAATATATTCATATCAGCAAGTATAAGTATAGCACTGGTAAGTAATATACATAAATGCAATAGTAGCACTAGTGTAGCAAATGTAAGTATAAGTAAGCCTTATTATGACATAAGTAATATTTTCATTTTCGTTAGTAACTCTTGCAATAGAATAAGTAAGCTCTTATGTTAAGACGTATCAGTAAGTTATATGATACCAATAAGTTATATGAAAATTATATGATATCAGTAAGTTATAACATATCAGTAAGTAATATATTCATATCAATAAGTATAAGTATAGCATTAGTAAGTAATATACATAAATTCAATAGTAGCACTAGTGTAGCAAATGTAAGTATAAGTAAGCCTTATTATGACATAAGTAATATTTTCATTTTCGTTAGTAAATCTTGCTTTAGAATAAGTAAGCTCTTATGTTAAGACGTATCAGTAACTTATATGATATCAATAAGTTATATGAAAATTATATGATATCAGTAAGTTATATCATATCAGTAAGTAATATTTTCATATCACTAATATTTAGCATATGCAATTTATTGAATAATGATCATTTGAATGACACTAATTAAATAAAAAATTTATAATCAACACTATATGTAAAGTATGGAAGATTGATTTCATACCTCCAAAGCTTGCTCTTTGTTGTCTTCAATCTTTGGAATTTCATCTTCATCTTCTACAGTCATCACTTCTTCGAAATTCTTTTTTTCAAGCTTTCTTTTTTTCCTCACTTTTTTCTCCTTCATTGGGATGGTTTGTGCTTTTTCTTCTTCCATTATTGCTCTTCTTGACTTGACCCTTTTGGACATGCTGCTAGGAGTAATAAGCTTCTTGCTTCTACCCCTCTTTGGAACACATGGTTTAATTTTGCAACGATCTTCAGAATCCTCCTCAATTCCAAGATCAAAGGATGGTGATTCGATCTTTTTTGTGATATTATTTTGTTCTTCTTGTTCACCAAACTTTGATTTCTTCTCTTCTTGTTGCTTGACACTAACTGATTTTGCAAAGAATTCCTCAAACCATTGCTTTAGAATAGATATTTCGATCTTTAGCTTCTCATTCTCCCTTAATGTATTCTCATATTGTTCTTTCATGTTTTTGTATTCATCCAAAGTGGGCATCTGTGAAATGAAACTCTCCAAATCACTTATTTTCTTCTTGTGTTCTTCACATTTACACTCTGGTGTATTTTGATGTGGACCATGCTTCAATATTGATGTCATTGAACAATCATCAAGTTGTCGTTGTTGCGGTACAATGACACGCAATGCATATGCAGTTGAGATGAAACCCTCTGTTACGAATGTCTCATAATCAAATATGAATTCATTTGGGTCAATCTTGAATAGCTCTTTTTCTTCATAGTCCAGATGGACAACAATCTAATGAAATGAAAAATTTTTAACCGTCAATCAAAGTTCATTTTAATACAAAGTATCCTTTCAAGTTATATTAATAATAACAAGCATTAACAATATTAAATGTATCAGGCTGTCATTAGATTTTAAATCAGTAGAATTGACCCATGAAGTATATATGTAGCAATCAGTAAATATGAATCGTGTACAAGTAACTTTGATAATGGCAACAGTAGCTAAATTAATTTTTTCATAACATGCATCAATCACTTGATCCAGTAACTTTCAATACTTGCATCAGTAACTTACAAAATTATATTCAATATTATGAATCGTGTACAAGTAACTTTGATAATGGCAACAGTAGCTAAATTAATTTTTTCATAACTTGCATCAATCACTTGATCCAGTAACTTTCAATAATTGCATCAGTAACTTAAAAAATTATATTCAATATTATGAAACGTGTATAAGTAACTTTGATAATGGCAACAGTATCTAAATTATTTTTTTCATAACTTGCATCAATCTCTTGATCCAGTAACTTTCAATACTTGCATCAGTAACTTAAAAAATTATATTCAATATTAAAATCACAAATGAAAATTTAAATAAAATTTTGTTACCTGATCTTCATCAAAGTTCTGGAATTGTTCTATGGTGACTTTGCAAGGAGTTGACCATTTCCTAATTCTTGGCAAGAGATTTTGATTCAATGCATGTGTTGGGAATAAGTGCTCGAGAGCCCATGCCTTAAAATAATTTTACATAGTTAAATATTTGGTAAATATTTTTTAAAAGCAAATAAGCAATTATAGATTAAAAAAAACTTACATATAAACATGCTGCACATCCAGTTAAGTAGCCAACTGTGCCTTTCCCTTCAGATGATGAACGCTTCCTCATTTTTTCCACTATATCATCCATGCGTTGCATTAACATAGTCCCAACTGCATTAGACCAATTGAAGAATCGTGTATCTTCAATTGAATCTATGTAATTTAGTAGGACCTTCGGGAAGCAGAAGTTCGTTTCGGGGAATAGAAATGTACAAAACATCAAAGATATTAGGCATCTTATGTACATTCTATTTGAATTATCATCATCTTGAGATCTTAAAGATTCAAGCATGTCACAAATGTTGTGACGATTTAATAACATGCTTGGTTGGCAAAATTGCTCTTCAAATGAACTTGGCCATTCAAACGAAAAACCACGTAGTTGAATAGGAAATCCTGATGAAGGCAACCCCAAAATCAAGCCTATGTCATTATCGGAAAATGTGAGTTCTTTCTCTCCAAACTTGAAAATCCTATCTCCTTGATATCTTTGAACAATAAAGTCCAATACTTGATAATTAATATCAAGTTTTGTAATTGATACCAATCTTGAGAAAGCGGATTTGTCTATCAACTCTTTATGCCTTCCAGACAACTTGTTGTTACCAAGATATGTTACAAATTGTTTTATGTAACATCTGTGTTGGACGCAATATCTCGTTGCATTAATGAAATGAAAACCATTTAAAAGTTTGCAATATAAAATACTCGTTTCTTAACTTACAATCTTAGTGTTTATTTCTTAACCTGGCAGTGGTTCTAGCTTTGCATCATCCTTTACATTTGCAAGACTCAAAACTGATGCTCTTTCTACAAAGCATAATAGTTTGTGAATAGTAAGTTGTGATATTAACTATTAACAATATGTTAATATACATACTTACCAGTGGAAATTTCAGTAGTTTTATCTCCCTCAAAACTTGTATCTGCATTAATTTACTTGTTAAGACATAATTGAAATATATTATATGTTTTCAATTAAAAAATCACAAATTTACCACTTGCAGATTCCATTGTTCCTTTTTTTACACTTTGCGGTGTTCGTCTCTTGTAAGAAACATCAAACGTTTTGGCTTGTTCCATCTGCAAAATAGTATATGCAACACTAATGTCAATTACTCATATAAGAATTTTAGTGATATCAAAAGGAACATCAAGTATTAACTAAGTTACTGAATCAAAAATTTGTGTGATATTCAGTAACCATTTTTATATTCAATAGTAATAGTTGCAAAAGAATAAGTAAGGACCAGTGTAGCACATGTAAGTATCAGTAAGCTTTATTTTGACATAAGTAATATTTTTAATTTCGATAGTAATATTTGCAAATGAATAAGTAAAATCCCATGTCTCAGATGTATCAGTAAGTTATATGGTATCACGAAGTAATATTATCAATTTCATTAGTAATAAATTCAAAAGAATAAGTAAGTATCAGTAAGCTATTGTATTTGTAAGGTATGCAATATCATGATGTAACATTAATAAACTCATTAGTAATAATTGCAGAAGAATAAGTAAGTTTTAGCAAGCATACTGATGCTTTAATAAGTAAGTTTCAGTAAGAATAAGTAATATATGAAATATCAAACCGTAGCAATTGGAAACATCAGTAATATTTATTATGACACAAGTAATATTTTTATATTCAATAGTAATAGTTGCAAAAGAATCAGTAAGTATTAACTAAGTTCCATCTGCAAAATAGTATATGCAACACTAATGTCAATTACTCATATAAGAATTTTAGTGATATCAAAAGGAACATCAAGTATTAACTAAGTTACTGAATCAAAAATTTGTGTGATATTCAGTAACCATTTGTTAAGCTTTATTAGAATTAGATAATGATAAGAAAAAATGCAACCGCAAAATTAAAAAACTATAATTAATTGCAAAGAATTACTAATCATATGTATGCAGCTATTGGAATCATCTTTCTCAATATTTAATATGCATGCAGCTCTTGGATTCATACCTAAGTGTTCAAACTTTAAAGGATTTGTTTTCGTAACCCTAATACGTTTAATTCCAAAAAAAAAACTCATTTACGAAGAAACGTATCATTACAATGGAAGAAGACGAAGAAACATATCATTACAATGGAAGAAGACGGTTTTTATTCTTTCACTAACCGTGTTTGACCGTGATTATCTTTCTCCGCCCTCGTTGCAATCGTCGATAAGGCCTTCGCTGCTCCGCCGCGTACCGAGCTCCCACGTCTCAAGTAAGTTTTTAAAATTTAACCTAACTTGTGATTTATGAGAAGGCGGTAAAAAGTAATTTATGGGAAAGTAATTTATAATATCATAATGGTAATATTATATGTATGGCAAGTAACTTTTGTAAGTATACATGTAAGTACCAGTAAGTTCACGATGCTCATCGATATCAGTAACTATGATACGTGCATCAGTAATTTCATGCTTCAAAAAAATTATTCGTAAGATCTTAACACTTATCAGTAATATTGAATAATGCTTCAGTAATAAATTTCATTGCATCAGTAATTATTGCCATATTACATTTGAATATTACTATCAGTATATTTGATGTATCTATCAGTAAGTTTGATGAAGACATTAGTAAGTTCCAACATCTTATCAGTAACTTTAATCTTTAACTTAAAATAACAATATATTTATGATTGTAACATTGGGATATGTATCAGTAACATAGATACTAGGCAGCAGTAACTTACAATAGTTAATCTGTAATATCGATGTAACTTTAGTAATTTCTAAATTTTATCTATCAGTAATGTTTTAACTTTTCAAAGCTTATTTGTAAGATCGTAACACATATAAGTAACATCGAAGAATGCATTAGTAAGTATATCTAAACTATCAGTAAAAATTTCTCAGATTACTTTTGGAGAATACTTTCATTAACTTCGAATGTTCGATCAGTAAGTTTGATGAATGTTTCAGTAACTTCGAATGTTCGATCAGTAAGTTTTATGAATGTTTCAGTATTTTCCATCATTTTATCAGTAATATTAATAATTACACTTAAAATATCATTGGAGTTACTCTTTTAATTTTAGAATTTGTATCAGTAACTTGGAATCATCAAGCAGTAATTTTATTTTACTTTTAAGTAACTAAATTTAATTTAATATCTTAGAAGCTTTAATATATTTGTTCTTAAACGAAAAAAGTAATCGTTAAATCATTTCAACATATTTGAATCGATAATCTATTTCTTCTTAATCGAACAACCACAATTTTTGATACCATCAGTACATGTACATGATTTTATAAAAAGTTTGCATCAAATTACATGAAAGAAAGTACTTTCAAAACGTTCTTCAAAGACGAATATACATAAAAACTTACTGATATCGAAGATTAAGCGACCTGTAAACGATCTTCAATGGCGAACGAAAGAAGGCATTGGCTTTGTTTGATCGCTGTTCTTCGTAATAAGGATACGCAATTTTTGTTTAGCATATTTGTTTTGTTAATCATCGATCCAAATGGCGTCAACGTAATTAATTTACACCCCATAATTCTCGCGATATCAGTTATTGTAACCAAAATATGCCTTATTTGCATTTATCGTCGAATATTTATTTAGATCACACGATCATAATCCGACGTCTACAATTAGGGGCCTACTAAGTGCCAAATCGGCACAGTGCCCTCTAGATAAGCCCTATATATATATATATATATATGATTTCTTTCAAATAAGACTTGGTCCTTCCATCCCTAAGGAAGGATAACCTCTTTTTTGTATAAAACATGATGACTTTAGTATAATACATATACAGTTTTGTATTATAATGTGAAGTTATAATGTTTGTATTATAATGCGCAGTTTTGTATGCGACTTTGTATTTATAACGTGCACCTATAATACAAATTGTATACGTATTATACTAAAGTGTTCGTGATTTATACAAAAAGGGCTGGCCTTCCTGAACTCAGGAAGGTCTGCATCCTATTTGAAAGGTATAGGGTTAAATGGGGCTGCCCTCTGGGAGTAGCCAACTTGGCTACTCCCACCCCTATTTTCCCTCATTTTTTTATTTCTTTGGAAAATAAAAATTTGTAAATTCATCATTATATCCCTCTAACATTCTATTAAAATTTCGTCAGAAACAGAGACTCCTACGACCTCTATCCAAACATGGTCGATTTAAAAAATTATGCGACCGTTAAAAAAATGACGTCTGGATGGAGGGCCTAGGAGTCTCTCTTTCTGACGAAATTTTAATAGAATGTTAGAGGGATAGAGTGATGAATATATAAATTTTTTTCCAAAGAAATAAAAAAATGAGGGAAAAACAGGGGTGAGAGTAGCCAAGTTGGCTACTCCAAGGGGACAACCCCATTTTACCCATATATATATAGGGAAAAATGGGGCTGCCCCTTAGGGGTAGCCAACATGGCTGCCTCCACCCCATTTTTCGTAATTTTTTTTATTTTTTTGGAAAAATATCACCATGTATCTCTATATCCCTCTTATATGTCATTCGAATTTCGTCAGAAACAGAGACTCCTACGGCCTCCATCCAAACGTCATTTTTTAACGGTCGCATGATTTTTTAAATCGACCATGTCTGGATGAAGGCCGTAGGAGTCTCTGTTTCTGACGAAATTCGAATGACATATAGGAGGGATATAGGGGTGAATATACATGGTGATATTTTTCAAAAAAAATAAAAAAAATTTGCCAAAAAATGGGGCGGGGCAGTCAAGTTGGCTGCCCCCAGGGGGCAGCCCCATCAACCCCATATATATATACACACACACACATATATATATATATATATATATATATATATATATATATATATAGGGAAAAGGGAGTCTAAACCCAGGTATAGGTAACTTTCCTACACCCACCTCATTTTCTCTAAGTTATATATATATATATATATATATATATATATATATATATATATATATATATATGGGAAAAGGGAGCCTACACCCATGTGTAGGTAACTTACCTACACCCAACTCTTTTTCCCTCAATTTTTTTTATTTTTTTGAATTAATTCCTTGGGTAATTTAGATCACAATATATCACCATATCGTCATTCAAATTTCAACTTATTTTGAGACTTCTAACTTATCCATCATGATAGTCAAATTTTAACGGTCTGAGATTTGCTGAAATCGGCCCCTTCCGATGGAGCTGTTAGGAATGTCTGTTTTACATGAAATTTGAAACACATATTCCATTTAATATTCTAAGTAAATCCCCTAAAGATCCATTTAAAAAAAAAACAAAAAAATTAAGAAATAAGATGTGGGTGTAGGTAAGTTACCTACACATGGGTGTAGGCTCCCCAATCCCTATATATATATATATATATATATATATATATATATATATATATATATAGGGTCCTTCCAATGAGTTCCACCTTTCCATGCATCATGGAAAGCCACTCATAAAGACCGTATGATGGGGATCTAATGGATGAGATTAAAACCACCAAAGAAAAGCTAAGAGTGGTATTAGAATTAACTACTTACCTAAAATTAAGGAGGTGATTGAGCGTGTGAAATTTGAAAACATATATTTTACGATTTTTAAAAATTCAAAAAGTTATAAAATTAATTCGACTAACTACTGAAAAAATTCCTAAAATAGATTATACTTACTGTATACCTTCGTATTTGAAACTGAGAATTCGTTGGGTCACTTAAAGTTACTGTGATTTACAAAAAAAGGGAATACAATACAAAACAATGCAAAAGAATACAATATAAATTCTTTCATACTGGCAAATAGTGTGATTGATTTTACAATTTCTACCAGTAACTTGCGAACTAACTTCCCATTTTACAATATGTATGTATAACAACACAATATTCAGAAATTTCAATATCCGAAGTAAAGGTTACAAAAATAACTCAAACTTGAAAAGAGCATATGAATTTGAAACCGAGAGTGTCTGAGTATTTACCGTATACCTTCGTATTTGAAACTGAGAATTCGTTGGGTCACTTAAAGTTACTGTGATTTACAAAAAAAGGGAATATAATACAAAACAATGCAAAAGAATACAATATAAATTCTTTCATACTGGCAAATAGTGTGATTTATTTTACAATTTCTACCAGTAACTTGCGAACTAACTTCCCATTTTACAATATATATGTATAACAACACAATATTCAGAAATTTCAATATCCAAATTAAAGGTTACAAAAATAACTCAAACTCGAAAAGAGCATATGAATTTGAAACCGAGAGTGTCTGAGTATTTACCGTATACCTTCGTATTTGAAACTGAGAATTCGTTGGGTCACTTAAAGTTACTGTGATTACAAAAAAAAGGAATACAATACAAAACAATGCAAAAGAATACAATATAAATTCTTTCATACTGGCAAATAGTGTGATTTATTTTACAATTTCTACCAGTAACTTGCGAACTAACTTCCCATTTTACAATATGTATGTATAACAACACAACATTCAGAAATTTCAATATCCGAAGTAAAGGTTACAAAAATAACTCAAACTCGAAAAGAGCATATGAATTTGAAACTGAGAGTGTCTGAGTATTTACTTTAAACTACTCAGATTTACAAAATAAAAAGGCACAATACAAAACACTGCAAAACATTATAAAATAAATCAAATTCCTCTATGTATTTGTTGTCAGTTATATTGTAATAATAATCAGTTATATGAAATATATGTCTCAATATTACTATGGTGGTAATTTGATAGAAGGGGTCAATTTCAATAAATCTGAGACCGTTAAAATTTGATAGTCTTGATGAACATGATAGGAGTCCCGATAAAATTTCATGAAAATAACATATGGCTCATCTTTGTTACATTTAAAAAAATAATATACTTTTAATTGAGAACTGATGCATAGTATATTTATTTTGCAATTTACCCTTTTAACTATGACCCAAAATATCAAAATCGCATGCAAATCCATTGTCAGAACGCGGGCCTGAAAAGAGGCATATGCGAGTATTTTACAAACATTAGTGTTTAACATGAATTTACTGGAGCAAAACTACAAATATTAGAATTATTTCAAACAGAAAAAGTTATTGAGATATATAAACATCCGTTGAAACACTTGCGTTAATACTTGGAAAAACAAGATGGTTTGCTAATATTGAAATACATTTAGATCAAACTATAATTGTAAAAAGTAACATCGATATATAAACCTTGTGTTGAATAAGTTTTGCCTTCAAGTCCAAAAGAGCCCACTCGAACTAAGCCTACATTAAAATCTTGAAATTATTAAAGATAATATATAACATTGACTCTGTTCCCAAAACTTTCATTGAATGTCAAAAGTCTGTCCAAAATCAAACCTTGACTGGAAATCCCGATGCTCACTCCAAAATCGACATCTTAAAAACATGATAGAGAATCCTGCAACCTATGATGAGGTGATTTTCATTTTCAATAGAATCAACTTCTATAGTGCGTCATTGTTGCTAATATTACATCTCAACTGACTGCTATACAATGTGCACCTCTAATCAAAACATGCGATCAAATACATAGAACTACAAACTACAAATCTACAATCAAAACATACGATCTGTTTCATGTCAAATCCATTTTTTACATCATCACGGAAAGGATTGCGATCTTATTTGCATCCAATCGAAAACAAAAAAATAACCTCCGTACCCTCAACAGCAATCACAATCATAACAAATATGAAAAACATAGAGATCGAGACGCAACCTGCATGGAACCAATCCTCGTCATCGATCACAAAGGAGAGCGGAGCAACATTCATCCATTATGACACCACAACAACCACCGTTGTCGAACGGAGGGATCGTTGAGCAACCTCTGTCCATCATGATCCCACAACAAAGGAGAGCGAAGGTCAAACTCGCATTGGTTCTCGGGTGGGCTGATGAATACCCATTCATCACTCTTTATTCTTATATTTTAGCTACAAAAACCTATGCAAATGCATGTAGATATGTGTAAATAGGAAAAGTTAGCAAAAGCATGCATGTTTGTAAAATTAGATAATTAGCATGTTTTTGTGCAAAAATAAAAGAATAAAGAAGAAAAAGAAAAAGAGGGAAATATTTAGAATAAATATTGAGCAACCTAACCCAAGGGAGGGCTCAGCATGGGCCTGACCGCATAAAAGCCACAAGTAGAGGGAGATAGGGGCTCACATGTACATATTTGTAAATAAATAAAATTATATATTTTTCCTCACCCAAAAATATGTTGTAAATATTTGTAAATATTTATAAATAACAAAATAAAAATCTTAAAAATCAAAAAAATACAAAAAGACCCTTACACCTTGTACATAGACCACATATCTTATATTTATTTCACCTTGTAAACAAATTTCTTTATTTCCAAAACTTTTTGTAAATATTCCTTTTTATGTTTTGTAAATAAAATAAATAAAAAGAATTAAAACAAAAATCAAATAAAAATTACAAAATTAAAAATACAAAAATATCTTGTATATATACCATGTATATAATTGTGCATAAATAATTATTTCCCCTATGTATATAAACAATAAAAATAAAATAAAAATAGCTTTTTATTCCTCATTTTATCCTATAAATAAATAAAATATAAAATGGGAATAAAAATGTATAAAAATAAATAATTAAAAATCAAAAATCAAAAATCAATATAGTGTATATATACCTATGTATAGCTACTTTGTATATACCTTATTTTAATTTCCAAAAATTAATTAAAAATCACAAAAAAATAGAAAAAATTAAAACAAAAATATTTTGTGTTTTAAGTTTTTGAAAATTCGGCCATTTAAAGGCCCAAAAAAATCAAATAAAAACTCAATAATTGGCGGGCTCTGATTGGTCCACGGGGGATTGTTGACCCCCGGTCAACTCTCCCCCCAGGACCACCAGAGCCGGGTATGTTGCGCCCGACCCGATTTCAACATTTTCTACCCGCCTAACCCGGCCGCCATCTACCCAAACCCCGGGCTCCGATTGCTCTCCGATCATCCAGGATCCTCGCCCGGGGTGGGTTTGGAGGATCCGAGATCCGTGCTGCCCGCCCGACCTCTTCCTTCTCGGACCTCCCACACTATTTAGTGTCGTCTCCGGCGACCTAATCACGCTATCTTTGATCTTCCCCTCGGCACCTGTGAGCTCCTCCAGACCACCCGAGTGACAGGCAAGTGATTTGGAGTGGAAGCGAGGCCTGGGCAGCCGGAAATCACTGATCCGGTGGTTGACTCCGCCGTGCACCGCCGCGAGCGCGCCTGAGCCTCGGGGAGCTCGACGACCCCTTGAGGCAACGACCGGGAGCCTCCTTGGCTCCAGCCCAGTCGAATGCGCCCATCAGGTACCTTCCTTAGCCATTAGAGTAGCGTAGCTTTAGGTTTTTAGATTCACAGTAGCGTAGCTCCGCCACCTCCACCAGCCGTCTCCGTCCACTCCCTTGATCATCCGACACCGCCATCACCTCCGCCAGCCTTCTCTCCACCTGCTCCGCCCCTTCACACCCCTTGTCTCGCCCAGGAGCAAGGTCTCGGCTCTCACCCCTCCGCCGCTCGCCGGAGAGCCGTCGCAGCGCCCCACCAGTCACCTTCCGCCCGCTCTGACGGGTCGAGGCAGTTTGCCCTCGACCCTTCTTTCTTTCTGTGCAGGTTTACAGGTCTATCGACCTCATCTGGAGGTCGGAGCTTCAGAGCACAGTAGCTCCAGGTGGTTCACGTCGCCGGAGCTCTCCTGAGCTCCTCGCCTCCATCGGAGCAGTGCATCAGGTGCTGACCTTCATGGCGAATCTTTCTAGCACCCCTGAGCACCGGACGAGGACTCCAGCACACGCAGAGGGCCGGCGAACTTCGCCGGCCGCCAGTTCCTCCAGGTCCTTCGTCCACCGTCAGATCGGCCTCGACGCTCCAGTTCAGATCTCGACCGTTCATCTACGGAGCCGCACGGACCATCAGATCTTCAGAGGCTCGATCTCCACCGTTAAGCGACGAGGTCAAGCCACAACGCCCCTCAGCCGTCCGATCTAGCACGTGGCTGCACTTCGTCCATCAGATCTGAGCCCGGCTTTCTTCGGGGACCCACGTCGCATCTCCTTCGTCCGATCATCCACGTGGACATCTGCCAGCCGTCGGATCGATTCGAGGGGAGGCCTTCGTGTGCGGCGCACCATCCCATCCGTCCAACCTGCCACGTGTCGCACATCCACCCCCTCGACATTAATAAAAGGGGTAATTTCTCTTTAGACCCCTTTACTTTATGCATTTAGTTTTTAATCCTGTAAATAAGTAGTTTAGTTCTTTTACTTTTGTAAAAATTGCAACTGGGACCCTGTGCTTAGTTTTAATCGCATGTATGCCCCTGTGTGTATGTGACCACGTGCTTCGTCACGTGTTTAGCTGGGCTTTTTACATCTTTTATCCTGTAGATCTGGGTTGTTCTGAAATGAATGTTAACTTTTTGGTAATTGCATTTATGCCCCTGTGAGTGTTATTTATGCGCATGTGCGGATTTTAGTGGGATTTTTGCATCCAAGCCCCAGGACTTTTGGTACGAGTTACCAAAAGGTCTAGAAACTTGGTTTTTATTACCAAAAGGCCCCTGAGTGCCCCAGCCACGCGCCACGCGCGTGACTTGCTAGGAATTTTGCACCAAGGCCCCCAGACTTCCGGGTATTTGCACATTCGTCCCTGTGCACAGTGCCCACTTGTTATTTTTGAATAAAATATCAAATCACCTCCAAATCCAATGAGATTTTGACACATGGCTCCTGTCATGGTGTAGGAATTTCAGTGATTTTTGAGGACATTTCTGATTTCGTTTAGTATTTTTGAAAATTTAAAAACCTACTTTTTAGCTACTGTCTAGGTTTGAAAATACCAAAAAAATATAAAATCACCTCCAAAAATTCTAAAAAATTTAGATACTGTTTCTTGTGTGTTGTTTGATTTTCTAGCCAATTTTGGCTATTTTTCATTGTCTAAAAACCCTAAAAATTGAAAAACCCTTAAAAACTCATAAAAATTATAAAAATTAATCTAAAAATCCAAAAACAATAATTAGGGTGCCTAAATTTTCCTTATTCTTTCTAGATTACAGGAAAATTACCTCCAGGGCTTTTCGAGATCCTTAAATATTTTATTTTTGGGTCTTAAGCCTTGCTGGACAGTACCTTTCATATTTCGCACTGTTTGATTTTTAGAAAATAATCTACCTATTAGAAAATTACCAAAAATTCACCAAAAACACTTAAAAACCTAAAAAACATAAAAACAATTTTTCCTTAATTTTTGCATTATTTTTGGTGTGTTTAATAAATTGTTGAAGTTGCCTAGACTTTAATTTCTTTTGTTTTCTTTATAATTTGAAAATCCAAAAAATATAAAAATTCATAAAAACCACTAAAAAACATTTTCTTTTATTTTTATTTCATTTCTCACTACTTCGTAGGCTTACGGCCAACCCGTGCTCCTTGTGTTCGACCCTGGGAGCTATACCAGGTTAATCCCATAGCTAAACCGCTCTTATTTGTTTTGATTGATTTGATATTTTCTGAGTGGTTATTTTTCTTGATATTCTCCGTCTGAGTGATTGAGGTCACAACGACAACTTCCAGACCTTTGCCTTGATCATTCATTTCTCGGGTTATCATGGGCGTACACGGTAGGTCTGATTATTGGGCACCTGGAAGATGAAGCTCCTCTGGGCGCCACAAGTGGGCTGTTCTGGTTGGGGTGTTCAGCCTGAGATGGGTCTCCGTTGAGGTACACCTTGTCAGCCATGGCGAAAGTTGCTGGGTTGCATGATTAGCGGGATTGTTGAGTGAATTAATTTTGAAACATATGAAATCATACTAAAAATAGAAAACCATGAGTGGTTTTAAGAAATGTTAGCCTGTTTTAACCATGACCATTGATGAAAAGATAGATGGTAGGGATGTGTGGCTTTCCATATAGTAAGGAAAGGTGCACCTCATTTGAAATATTTCCTATATAGAGGAGTGATCCTGTGAGAGCCAAAACCTGTGAGAGCATGAGAGCATGCATTCTGGACCACATGATCCAACCAGGAGAGAGAAGACCAGGAGAGAGAAATCAGAATCATGTGGTCCACAATGCATGCTCTCGTGCTCTCACATTTTTTTGCTCTCATAGGATCACTCCTCTTCCTATATATATATATATATATATATATATATATATATATATATATAGAGAGAGAGAGAGAGAGAGAGAGAGAGAGTCGATCCTATGAGATGTGCTTTTTGTGAGATGGTAAGATGGGTAATCTGAACCGCTCATTTTACCATCATTTACGCTATGAAACATGGGGGAATTTACATAAAATAATGAGTGGAATGCGTGATTTAAATTTCGTGCAAAAAAACACCCCTAACACGTCCATCTGGAGCGGGTCAATTTCAGCAATTCTAAGACCGTTAAAATTTGATAGTCTTGATGGAGGGGATAGAAGTCTCGGCTTGTGTTGAATTTTGAATGACACCGTGTTGATATATAGTGATCTAAATCCCCTCAGGTTTCATGGCGTGAATGAGGGTAAAATGAGCAGCTAAGATTTTCCATCTCACCATCTCACAAAAACCCAGCTCACATGATCGGCCATCTATATATATATATATATATATATATATATATATATATATATATATATATATATGGAAATTATCCAATGATAAGCCCCCTATATATATATTAATCAAATACAAGTTTTATATGTGAATTGTCGTGGTATGAGTTTTTGTATACCATTATCCGAGCTTCATCTCGTTTGATGTGAAATTTGTGTAACTATTACTTACATTGATCTACGACAGTTTTCAAAATTAAAATACAATAATAATAAAAAATATATAATGGATAGAAATATAAAGCTTAAATCATAAACATAAAATCTACTCAATTAATGGGTATATATGCTTATAGGTACAATGATTTAGACTATAGTTAAAAAACAAAAGAGTATATCATACATTTTATACATATTTAAATATAGACTATTATTTGCATCAATAAGGATTCCATTCACAAGATTGAATATTTAAAATACATATAAGTAAAACAATATATAATTGATATTTTAAAAATAAGATGAAATTCAACACATGCATGCTATTTTTTAATCACCAAACAATTATGTATGTATAAATACATGAAAAACTTCTAATGAGGTGGTACGTTCCTGCATTCATTATCATCTAAGGTTCCCGATTTCTATTTTAAGAATGTTTAAATTAAAATCAAATACTAAGCCCAATAATTATACATTTTTCGTTGAGTTGTTTCAAAGGGTCCATTTTTCAGCGAGTTGTTCATCGTAAAATTCAATTCTATAATGACCCATTTTTCGATGAGTTGTTTCACTAAAAAATTGATTCTACAAGATCCAATTAAGACAAATACTGTTTTTTTTTGTAAACTAAAGGCCGGTTACATGTAAAATTGGGCCCATAAAGTTGATAGGCTATGTGTCATTGCACTCAGAAACTACCCTCAGAGATGGCCCTGCGTATATCACTCTTGTTTTAAGTAAATTTATTTACTTTACGAATAAAAATAATATATTACAATATTATTCTAACCTTTACAAACCTTTATGGTCTGCACCGGTTTACTAATAGAGTCTGATCTTATTGTATATGTTATACTAATACAAACAATATGTTACATTATTGAACCCAATCTCATACATCACCGTCTAATCACAGTCACTTACTACAAAATTTGAATATATTATACTTTACTAACCAACAATTCACAATATAGATCAACGGTTCTCAATACATTTTAAACTGTATTTTACTTTACTAACCAACAGTTGACAATTTTATTCAAACTTTCACAAATTTATATGTTATACTTCTCTTGAATATATTATGTGCTTTACTAACCAACAATTGACAATATTATTCAAATACCCGTTTCTTTAGTTTTGAATGTTTGCAATGTAGTAAATGAAAAGGATATTGACATCATAGTCTTATAAAATTTATGAAGAATAAATTTAAACAACATCATAAGGCCTGTTTGGTTGGAGGGTTGGACAGGGTTGGCTTGGCCCAACCCGGGTTACCCCTCCAACCAAACAGGGTTCTCCTCCTCACAGTTTACTATTCACAGGGGTACCCCTGCCCAACCCAACCCTGTCCAACCCTGCAACCAAACAGGCCCCTAATAAACTTCATTTAATGTGCAAATTTACAACATTTGTAATATATATGTGAGAAGTAAATACTGCAAAGCTGGTGTTTAATGCATTCTGCAAAGCTGTAATCTAGATGTTTAATGCATTCTTATATCAGATGGTCTGTTCTTTTAACAAAATAAATGAGAGTTTTGAATCTTATCATCAATAATTTGTGTTGCGATATACCAATATTGCAACATACATGCCTAAATTTCATTGTTTTATTATTGAATATATCGTTTTTAAGTATCCAATATGTACTTTACAATACACTATTTAAAGTCCTATAAATTTCAAATTAATATCCAAGCTTACATCATTTGTAAAGTATATGCGAGAAGTAAACACTGATATATTCTTGACAAATTCCTTAAAGTATTGACATATATTCAATATATTGTAAAGTCTAATAAATATTTTTAAGTATCCAATATATTCTTGACATATATTGTAAAATATATGTACTTTTCAATACTCTTGATATATTCCTTTTCTCTTCGTATTTTTCACGGCTTCACTGTGCATGTGCATACATCACCTATGGATGATATCCTTAAAAAACAGATAAAGACATACATGCATTCATACATACATACATACATACATATGCATTTACATATCTTTGAGCTTCTACAACATACTATTACAAGTGAAATAGTAGAGATATTTATGTTCTTTAGTGGAAATTTGAGTCTTTTACTTAAGGCTTGAAAAACATCACTTGACAAATACCGCAAGATGCAAAGAGAAATAATCTCTACTGTCTATTGCTAATTATGGATCGATATAAGACAGTTGCTAATATTCTCTCCCTTTTTTACTATGATAGAATAATTATGTTAAGGAGTGTTGAAAAATATTTTGAGAAGATATAATTTAGCAACCTTTAAGCAAAGAGCCCCTAATGAAATGGGAGATTATTACTTGTAAGACCTTTCAATTTTTCAAAAACAATCAATCTCTTCTTTCTTGTCTCACTTTTTATCATCAAGAAAAAGATTTAGCAGGAGATATAGAGATTCAACTCAAGAAAATAAAGACCAACATAGACAAAAATCTGTTAAAGCATATAAACTAAGAAAATAGTATTGATGTTGCAAAGACATCCATGAAGTTTCATAATATTACAAATTAAGCAAAGAAAGAAATAGAAATATAGCTTAAAATTAACTAAAAGAACAAAAAAGGTAGTCAGGAAAAGGACTATAATCTTTGTCCAATAGACAAGGAAGGAGGTGTAATGTCCTAGGCCTCAACCTTATCTATTATCGAGGGAAACTGATCCTCACAACTGGTTAAGCTGGGGCCCAAACTAGGCCTCTTGACTACCATAAAAAATATTTAAGCTCAGTTATTTAGCAGTAATCCTCGGTATTTATAACTCAGTCTCTCACTTTCTAATTACTAGATATGGAAATACGTTTGGATTGCTACAATCCCCACCACTTATATGTGCAATATCCTCATTGTGATACGCCATATTACTTATTCACAGTAATAGCGGCGGCTACATGCTCGTGGGTAGTCTTTCCTTCTATATATCTTTGGTAAGGGTGGCTCCACCTTTTAGGTAGTCTTTTCCTCTATTAGAGAGAACTCGCTCTGATACCATTTGTTATATCCTGACCTCAAGCAAGCCGTTATCAAAGATAACTACATTTGACAACTTGTTGGGCTTGGACCCAACTGAGCTCATTGACCACTACCCAAAATGCATAAAACTCAAGTTTTTCAGTAGCGCGGGAACAACAAAAACTACCATCTCGCTCTTTCCTTTCTTCGGTGCTACCTTTTTCTTTCCCAGGGATGGGGAAGGTCATGGAATTGATAGATAAATGCATGGAACTAGGTAGTACCAGAGAATTGATAAAGGGAATAGAGATTCCATTACTTACAATCTAGTCTCATATTATGTAGTTAGTAGATATGGATTACGTCTGGAGTACTACACGAGGGATAAATCTTTAAGGTACACAGGTAAAGACTTCATGTTCAGTTTCATGAAAAGTGTTAACAGAGAAGTCATTATCATCCTTCTATCATCATCATCATCTTCTTCTTCTTGTACTTCTTTACCAAGATGATTGCTCACAAAGTCATCAATAATGACATGATATTAGAAGGCCTCTTGAGGTTGAAGATTGTAATCTTGATAGGGCCATTTTGAGTTAGAAGAAGATGCATGGCTGGGACCCGAAGCAAATATGGAATAAAACATGAAAATAATGTGCGCGAGAAAGTAGGAAGGTGCCTGGCTATAACGAAGGAGGAGGGTTGTCATCGATGAATTGCACAGTTCTCATCATTTTCTCATCAAAGGGCTTCACTTTGATGATCTTATGGAGATCCTTAACATGATTTATATTGAAGCGGTACGAAAACAATGTAGGAGAGGGTAGAATATGGTTTAGTGGAAAGGATTGAGAGTAGTAAATGATTTTAGATAAGTGGATGATCAATCATAAAAGTATATATGTGAGATCAACCATTTCTTAGGTGATATGAGATATTATGAACTTATCATACGACATACCATAAATCTTTGAGTATATAGGATAATTTATAGGAAACCATTCATTCTTTCTATGGAGAAATATCACAATCTATATAGGTCATTGTAAAAGTGCAAATCTAGATCTTGATGAAGCTGAAAAGAAATGGACTTCAGTGAATTTGAGGAGTTATAGTAGATCACATCATATGAAAATAACTTATCTACGAATCCAAGATCAAATAGTGACATGATATTCACATCTCTTGAAATTTAATAGCCATTATTCTATTTCTGAAAGAGAATTATATGCTTAATTTGTCGCATTGTGTTTACAATGACATATTGCATCATGAAATCATTTATCACTAAACTACAAGAAAAACAAGTTGTGGCTACAGAACTATGCCCACGGATGTGGGGCTTGTGGCTACAAAATTGGGCTCTGGCCACAACATGTCGTGGCCAGTAGCCGTAGCTACAAGTCTCGTTGCGAGAGTTCTCTAACTACAAATATGTCGTGGCCACTACAAGTGACCACAGAACTTGTCGTGGCCACAGCTCTTGTATGAAGACTTTGTCCACGAAATTGTAGCTACGAAAAATTAGTGGCCACGGAATTATCGTGGCCACAAGTTTCCGTAGCCACATTTCGTGAACAAAACTCATTTTTCTTGTAGTGCTAACTAATTAATCCAAATAAAAATAACACTATTCAAGTATTTGTCTTGAATTTCATTGAAGTTGACCACTCTATGCAATTTATCTTTAAAAATTGTAATTATGAACAAAGAGTATTATAATGGGGATGTGAAAAAATTAAAAAAGTTTGCAGAACGATGGAACAATACACAAAATTATCCTTTATGCTCAGAATTAGGTTGGAGTAAGATCAGTGAGATAAATTAGTAAGAAGTCTAATCTTTTTACTAATAGTGGGTGTTTAGATTGTTGATAGGGTTGGAATAGTAAACGTGATGTCATTTGATATTGTTTATATGCGATTTTCATTACATTTATGATCAAGTTTATTTTTTCCGTTGATGGTTAAAAAATCGAGATCTTTACGCTTTTATCCCTTAAAAGTTTCTGCATATACACTTATGTCTCTGTATTTTATGCAATAATAGTTGTCTTCATTTTTTTTAAAAAAATCCGTTAATGTAATATAAGGACATAAGTGTAAAAATAGAAGCGCAGTACTGTGAATTTTGTAAAAATATTGGGGCAAACATATTGTTGCAAAAGTATTGGAGCGTAAGCGTACTTTTAGAAACTTGGCGGGAGCACAAGTATAAAAATCTCAAAAATATATAGCGAAGGAAATGTGGAACCCAACCCATCAATTTCAGTCTAGGAATTTAAGATGGAGCAAAATGTAGATTTCATTAAAAAGTAATTAAGCCTCTGGTTAACAGCTAAGCAAACTCACATTTAAAGTGTAAGCTTAGAAGCTCCTTTTGAATCCAATCGAAGATCATGTTTACATTGCTAACCACATTTTATAATCTTTGATTATGCTTAGCCTGCTCATTTACGTTGTTGTTGGTTTAGTGCTTCTAGAATTTCAATTAGGAAATAAGAGTATTTGCACACATGGATTGATCTCAACCACAGATCCAGAAACTTCTCTCGTATCAGTTGCATCACCATTGATGTAGACAACAAAATTTTCTAATTCATCTCGAGTAGGTCAACATCTAGATAATGTGATTCTGAGAGGGAAAGAGAGAGTACATTTTTTTATTAACAATCATCAGTCATTAAATACTTGATAATTAAGGGCACCACCAATTAAAATCAAGAGGTCAAGCCTTCCAACATTTCAACACCATCGATATCATTTTGCAATTATTGGTTTAGATAATTTCAATTTGATAAGCTCATTCAACTGTGGAGAACTGTGAGTTTACGGACCTAGTGATTAAGCTGATAAATGATTTGAGAGGTATGTTCTTAAGTAGTTAATTAACCAATGACAAGAGAAGTGTTGATACCCACCTATAAGGACCCATGATATATAACCCCAATATGATATTAACAACGAGACAAATTTAATCGTAGAAGCACTATAATGATTCATGATTTCAAACATCTTTTTTTTTGGCTATTAAATTCCAAGAATGCAAGAGAAAATCCCAAATGATTATGAGCGCATACTTCCTCTTATCTCCATCTTAGGCAGTGAACTCTTTCTCAAATGGGAGGCAAAAGAAACTCACATCCCCTTGCCTCTTGGGGATCACACACACACACAGGTAAAGAGATACAACTTCAAATGATGTGCCACATTCCCCTATTTCTATAAAGCCATAAAACACTCTTTTCACCCAAAACCGCCAACGAAACAACCATGCCATTTCTATTTTTAGAATGCAACTATTAACTCCAAATTAATATTCCTTTAATACTGGGTATGTTATACCATTCTTGTTTAAAAGATTTTGCTGATTCGTTAAATTGCTACAAAAGGTGTTACATAGAAATTGATGGGAGACAAGCAACAAGCTACGCTGCCAATCCCTTTTTAAAGAATTTTCGACATTGACAACCAATTAATTTAACCATAAAATAACACGTAAGAATTCGATGATTGAACCTTATTCATATGGAGTCACATCATGTGAGCAGTGGCGTGGATGGAGATGGCATACTTCTCATCGCAGGTAGGCATGGCTCACTGTGAGATTATGAGAGATGGATGAGCCGCACCACCATCGTCACCTACATGCTGCACCGCAATCCAAGGTAATGATAGTTTTACTTTACGTAGATGATTGCGTGTTCTACTTAACTGGATATTTATCTTATATAGTTATTCACTAATCTACAATATGCGCATTTATTTTTTATATGTATTCTAAAAATTATAATCGCTATCTTACTAATTGACTTTTTATTTTGCAAAACACTACACAATATTTACAAAGGGAGTGCGAACTTTGCAAAAGTCATCAGAGTTTTCACAACATGTAAACAAAAATTGTTGGCAGAAATCATGAAAAATAATTGACATATTGCGAATCTGCAATTTATCTTACAAAAATCATAAAAATTTCACGCAACGATGGCTTATTTTACAAAAACTTGGATTGGCTCAAACCCAATAGATTATGAACGAAATACCAAAGGAATGGATTTAAACGTCATGTCATTGAAGATAATAATTCAAGTTTAATGTCATAAATTTAATTAATGACTTACAAATACATACTTAAATAAAATTATTATTTGTATTATAATTCACTAAATTTACATATAAATATTATCAGTTTACGAACTGCACTTCGAGTCTGCATATGATTACATATTATTTTCATATAATACCTAAATAATGGTTATAGAAAGAAATTCCATAAGCATTTATTAAATAAGATTTGATTAGATTCCGTCATCATAATGTTTACCATAATAGATAACATTCAAGTTGATAAAAATGTTGATTTCGTCATCATACTATGTTATTAAAAGTAGATGTCATTCACATTTATAAATGCATTAAAAATGGAGCATCTCAAGGATTATAACATTTGTATTTTTTCCTTTGATGTTCATCAAAGAAGATGTCATTGACATTCAAAATTGTTGGGAAAAAATCAATGACTTGATATTCATAAAATCCCTGGTTCTCTTATATAGGAGAAAAATCCTTGGGTAAATTACAAGTACATGAAAAAAATGAAAATACATAAATAACACCTAAAAAATAATAATAATCTCAACACTCTCCCTCAAGCTGGAGCATATATGTATATCATGCTCAGCTTGAAACATCTTTGGAAAGGGCCTCCAGTAAGTGCTTTGGTGAATATATTTGCAGTCTGATCTTTAGTAGAAACATGAGAGGTAGATATGAGACCCTTCTGAATCATGTCTATTGTATAGTGACAATATACTTCTATATGCTTTGTACGCTCATGGAATGCAAGATTATTTGCAATAAATAGTGCTGCTTGATTATCGCATAGAAGCTGTATAGGAGGAGGTACATCAACTGCAAGATCGGTCAGAACTGACCTGACCCACATCATTTCTATGCATCCCTGAGCCATGACCCTGTATTCGGACTCTGCACTAGATCTGGCAACTACAGTCTGCTTCTTACTTTTCCATGACACAAGTGATTTGCCAACAAATATAGCAAATCCAGAAGTGGACTTCCTGTTCCTAGGGGCATCCTGCATAATTTGCAACTTCACATATTGTGATATCAAGAGGCGTGCCTCTGTTGAATAAGAGACCAGAACCTGGTGAGGACTTCAGATATCTTAAGATCATATAAACATCATCCATATGCACTTTCCTGGGCTGCTCCATGAACTGACTCACCTTGCTAACAACAACGCATATATCTGGCCTGGTAATGGTAGCATATAGGAGCTTCCCTACTAGTTCCCTATATCTCCTCTTATATATCTCCTCAGTATCGTCATCGTATAATCTCATACTTGGATCCATAGGAGTAGTGGCAGGCTTGCACCCTGTCATACATGTCTCTAATAGAAGATCATTAACAAACTTTCTTTGGGTCGTCACAAGACCATGCTGGTTCCTGGAGAATTCTAATCCAAGGAAGTATATGAGATTTCCAAGATCCTTGGTCACAAACTGCTGACCTAGGAACTCCTTAGCTGCATGCATGGTCTGCTTATCATCACTAGCGACAATAATATCAACAACATAGACAAGAACAACAACAATACCTCTCTGTATCTTCTGAACAAAAACTGAGTGATCGGCATGAAGGATAAGGTGAAATCCTTAAGCGCATCACAAAAGCGTGAGGATCGCATCTTATGTGATCGGGAGCGACCAGTCGTACGAGTTGCTCAAGGCAGTAGAATGTAAAAAAAATCATGTGATGAAACCACATGATCTAAGAACACTTCTCGGATCATTTCATCTAAACCACAAACAACTATTAGGGTCACCTCTTGAAGCGTGGTTACGATTGAGTCTCTAAAAGAAGAGACCTTCTGTCTCATGTCCTATTCGGCGAAGGAGATGCTTGCGAGCGCGTTGACGAAACACATGCTCCTTGCAATCTATGTTGATGATCCAAACTACGAATCTCCTGATCTCATCACATGAGATCCAAAGTCTTCTTCACGAGCGAGGCGTACTAAAGGAGAAGGAGATCCACGAGCAAACAATCTGGCAGCATAACAACGATGCTGCGGCGATGGTGACTCTCTCTAGAGCTCCATGGTGGATGGCTACAATGAGAGAGAAAAGACGTGTAGAGAATGAGAGAGAGAGAGTGAGCATATGATGATGTTATTGTTGTTCTTATAACTATTGAAGAGCAAGGGGTGCCTCTTCTTATATGGTATTTTGGGAGTCCATGGATCACAATACATGGACTACACAAAATCAATGGATGAGATTAATTTGTGCTTCTTTCAATGGCCAAGATTTTTTCGTAAAATCACAAAAAAATCTAATTAGATTAAATATATATTGATAAATCAATATAATTAATTCCTAATTAAATCAATCAAGCTTGGAGATAGTGGGAAGCAAGATTGCCTCCATTAAGAGGGCGGACGACCACCTATTCCTAATGGGATTTGGTGGCCGTCCACCCTCCCTAGTAGGAAGGTGCAATATCCATGTAATCGCATGAGGTTACATTATTCTATGGAAATCTCCAAGATTTACAACACTTGTTGTAAATTATTCTACAAAAAAATTCATAATTATTTTGTAAATATTGCAATCTTTCCATTGGGAAATTGTGAATCACATTCACAACCCAAAATAAAATGTAAAAGACATTTTCAATTAATTGTCCAATGTCAATCCAATTCACATCAACATTTAAATTGTAAATGTTATTTACAAATAGCTCTCTCTTATATATCATAAATCACATTTATAATATATATGATTAATATGGATAGTGCTATCCACATTATTCATATACGTGATACTTAAATCACATTTAATCATCTTGAATTTCTATTCTCATGTATCCAAATAATATGTATCACATTCAAATTATTTAAATTTTTGATAATTAAATCATATTTATTTATCTTAGATAACTCTCCTTAAAATATGAATCAAATTCATGATATTCATGATAATTAAATTGCATTTAATTGTCCATTTTCTCAGTGTTTGGATACATATATTAACAATGAAATTATCCATGAACTCTTTCAAGGATAATGCGCTTTCTTCGTGAATACTTGGAGATAAGGACAATGTGATTGTATTGTTCCACGTATAGTGACTTGGATATTGAGATCACATCTCAAATTCAGATCTTATATACCCCTCATTGATGCTTGATTAAATCAAGACCGTAAATCTAATCTTCTCATTGCATCTGAATCACATTCAGATCAATGTCCAACATTTGGATCAAGATCAAATCACTTCTTTACTAAGATGAGTCACTAAAATCCAGACATGTTTCATCACTCCCTAGGAATAGAAGCGTTATGGTTATACAATTGTTAATGATCACATCACACTCAGGTATTCTGAATACCTGTACATCCTGCATACTAGAAGACCCAGAATAAACCCGAAGTATTAGATCAATTTTACACTGTCTACTTCATGGTTTTATTATTAAGTTTCTCATTCAATCATTGGGAGTCAGTATCGATCATATACTTTCCAAAAGCTTATATCATACCTAGGTATTGATCATATACTTTCCAAAAGCATATATCAAACCTATAAATTCAGTCAAGCTTCCAAAACGAGATGCCTGTGCACGAAATTTGATTCTTCCCTATATCTCATGAGTGAGCTCAGGTCTTCCAATTCAGTAAATGAACCTGTATCATCCCTTTGAGAGATCGTATTACTCATATGCAATTGCATGCACACCAGAGCGCCGATGTATAGACTTTGGTTAGGTCATCAACCTATTGGCCTATCAAATGTACATACTCAGACATATAGTAAGACATCTGTCTCCGGTCAGAGGTTGTATGCCTATATCATGACAACATACGGCATAGAACTTTGGTTATCTTGATCTCGTTAAGTCAACTCTTTGACCTCAATTATATAACACCTCTGAATATCTATTCCTATTACGAGGACCTACATCAAGAGGTCGATTAGATATCAGCCTTCAGAGAAAGGATTGCCATCTCCTTCTCAGGCTGGAGATCATCTCTTGACAATCATTTGATGGTGCTTGATGAGTCCTCAATCTAACTCCTTAGATATTCATCCAAGCACCAGCCTCTATGATTCAATTATTGAATCAACAATTGTATGATCATTAAGATGGCCATGTTACATTACCCTAATTGTACTAAGGGACCTATTATGTAATTAGCTATTCTTCATTTCAGATCAGGGAATGATATTTGCAATAACATTTATTTCATAATGGCTTGTCGTGGGCTCGCATGTCCAACAATCTCCCACTAGCCCAAAGAGGCACTAATGGGCTAATCTTTAGTGGGCTATTTAGAAAAATAGCTAGGTAAGCTTATCAATCATTCTGTTCCCAAGAGATTATGCCAAGTCCTTTTACGACACTTTCATATATCCCAGTAAAAGTGCTCGCATCCCATGCGAATGTTTCATCTTATGCAACCAATACTCAATATTATCAGTTATAGTGTCCTTGACATTACAACTCAATAATTATTATAATCAGTATGTAGTTTCCATTATCCTTATCAGAATACCCTTATTGCTGGAGATCTCTATCTCCTAAGATATCCGCAGTTAAGACCTTTTAGATCTCCATCTATAAAATCTTAATTTCTTGAAGATAAGTGATGAGCGTCCCGATCGACTAAGGCAAGAAAGTGTCAATGGTCATTGCGACCTCAACCTCTCGGGCCGGACTCAATCAAGAAAAATCAAGACAACCAAATATAGAAAAAAATCACACAAGTCAATCAAATAGCGGTCTCGCTATTTTATTTTACCTGGTATAGCTAGCAGAGTCGAACACAAGGAGCACGAGATGGCCGAGACGGCCTACGAAGTAGTCAAAAATAGAAATAAAATAAACAAAGGTATTTTTGGTGGATTTTTAAATATTTTAAATTTTTTTGTATTTTTAATAATAAGGAAAATATAAAACAAAGGAAAAGGCCAACAAACAAATATTTATAAAACACTCAAAATAAAGTCAAAATATCAAATAAAAATTAAATTTTTGTTTTATATATTTTAAGTGTTTTTGGTGATTTTCTGAGAATTTTATGATTTTATACGATTTTATAAAAATTGAGAAAAGAGAAAACAATGACAAAATGTACAATCAGATTTGATAGGCTAATTAAAAATAACTAATTAGCCTCTAAAAATCCGATGGTAATTTTTATGAAAAGTAAATACAAAAACTAAGCTATAGAAAAAGAGTTTGCATTTTTTTAATTTTTATAGAATTTTTTAGAATTTTTGTAAGGTTTTTAGTATTTTTTGAATTTTTTTGGGTTTTATAAGTCAAAATGACACAAAAATTGGATTGAAACTAGAAAACAACAAAATAAACGAACACCAATTTTTTTAGAATTTTTAAATGAATTTTTATATTTTTCTTTGATTTTCTATATTAGACAGTAACAAAAAGCGAGGTTTTTGGTATTTTAAAAACAACAAAAAGCCTCAATAATGTCCCAAAAATTTAGGGAAATTTTTACACAGTGGCAGGAGCCACGTATCCAAATTTCGCTCAATTTGGGTTTGATTTGATATTTTATTCAATATCAATAAGGCACATAGCATACAAGGATCTATTTGCAAAGAAAGATAGTTCAAGGGCCAAACAATAACAAATATTAAAAGAACATGGCTTGGAATGCAAATAGCCCAATCAAGCACGGGCAACTCACGTGACTGGCACATAGAGGGGTATAAATGCAAATCTTATTTAAAAAGATGTAAACAGTAACAAGCAGAAAGTTCATGACTAAAAATGCAAATAACCCAAGCCTCACGTGTCGATGCACGTGTCTCACACAAACATGGATTATTTTGCAAATACTATAAACCTAGGGTCCTAGATGCAAATTATCCAAATGAAAAAGAACTACTAAAACTATTTACAGGACTAAACGACAAATACAAAAAGGATAGGGGCCTAAAGGAAATTACCCCTTTATTAATGATCTGACGGACGAGGGGTGTCCATGTGTATGATCGACGGCTAAGAACGGTGGACACCCCTTCGCTTGATCGACGCTCCAGATGCAATCTTAGCTGAATCGGGCGGTGAAGGTCTCTCGCGATCGGACGGCCACGATTTGAACTGGGGCGAGGGGGTCTATCGAACGGTGGCTGAAGCTCCTCCAAGAACAGCTCGCCGGCAAACTTCACCGTCTCAGTACGCGCGATGGAGGGCTCCTTCGGAGCTGCTAGATTGGGCGAAATGATGCTCGACGTCTTCCGCAGCTGATGGATGGCTTCGATGGGGTCGGGAGCGTCACGAGAGTCCCGGCGGCAATGGGGGCTCAGAGCTCCTGTGCCTGAACCAGTTGGACCCCAGATGGGGTCCTTTGACATGCAAACCTGCACAACACAAATTCTGGGTCGAGGGCAAAGTGCCTTGACCCGGTGAAGGGCGAAATGGGTGCGTGTAGGAGGTGGGGCGGTGCCCTCCGGCGAAGCGACGGCTGAGGAGGGTAGAGATCCTGCTCCGGAGCAAGCCAGGGGGAATGAAAGGGGTGGAGAAGGTGGATAGGGGTCTGGTGAAGGTGCTGGTGCGGTCGGATGGCTGAATGGAAGGTTGGAGCGGAGTGGGTTGGCCAGCGAAGGCCGGTCGTGCGAATTTGAAAATCCTAAAATTAAACGAAGCTAAGAGAGATCTAACCTACTGGATGGGTGCATTCGTCTGGGCTGGAGGTCCGGGACCTCCGAGGTCGTCGCCTCGATGGCTCGACGGGGCCAGAGGCTCCAGCTCGCTTGGTGGCGGAGCACGGCGGTGTGGCCGCCAGATCAGTGGTTCCCGGCTTCTCGGTCCTCTCTTCGACTCTCTCGCACGCAGCAGTCACTTAGGTGAAGAAGAGGAGATCATCGGAGGTGAGGGGGAAGATCAAAGATGCGGAAAAAGATGAGCTCCGGCGAGGTTAAAAAGTGGGCAGGGGTCCGAGAAGATGGGGATCGGGCAAGCAAATCGAGACTCGGACCCCTAGATGGAATGGCAGGCAAAAATCATGGATCATTGAACATCAATCGGAGCACGGGGTTTGGATAAATGGTGATCGGATCGATTTGGGAAAATTGGGTGAAGTCGGGTTGAAAGTCGGGTCCGGGTCAAAAGTGGTTCAGGGGGGAGATTGACCGGAGGTCAACAATCCCTGTGGACCAATGGAAAAATTCCATTGGAAATTATTTTGAAAAATTAAAATAAAATAGGAAATGACCTTATTTCAAAATATTTACAAATGAAACATATTTACTTATTTTCGAAGATTTTTTAGTGATTTGTATTTATTTTTTTGAAAAATAAATTAGGTATTTACATTATATTATTATATACATGTATATTTACCTATGTATTTTTGAATTTTATTTTTATTGTTTTTTTTGTACAATTATCCCTATTTTATATTTTATTTATTTTCAACATAAACTATGGAATATAAAAATATTTTTATTGGATTTTTATTATTTATTAACAAGGGGAAAATAAATACATCTTTTATTGTATGTACATGGTATATATACACTGATGAGAGAGAATTTTATTTATTTTATTTTATTTTTCCCATTTTTATTTTAGTTTTATTTTTATAAATATGTACAAAACATGGGAAGCAAAAATATATTTTTATTTTTAGAAAATAAAATATGTACAAAACGAGGGGTATTTACGCCGTGTTGTATAACACCTCAGAAATTTTGGCTTTTTCCGAAATTCTAAAAAATATACAATCAATCATACTCATTAGAAGCGTCTCGTCGCAAGCTTTCCAACGAGCCCAAGATTGCATAAATCTGAGTTCGTATGAGGAAGTTATGCCTATTTTAGTGAACTATGGTCTGGGACAATTTTGGAAGGTAGACCCGCGGATTTGCATCTTATTACATGCGTTGGAGATATTTTGAGGCATAATTTCACCTCAAAATAGACAACCTTATTTCCTATTCTTCACCTTTAAATGGTCTTTAAAACCACATTGATCTCTTTCCATTCTCACCCTTCTCCTATTTGATTCTTCGTTCTTCTTCCCTAGAGAGACGAGAGGAAGAAACTCTTCCCATTGGCGAGGCACGAGGCTCCGGAGTTTCGTTACGAGGAGAGGAGGAAGAGCGTCGTCGTAAGGGGAAGACGTCGCTGCACTCAGATCGTTGATCGTGTGCTCGTATCAAAGGTTCACGTGAAGGTAACGGATTTTCCCCTTCTCTCTTTTCTTTCGCACATATTTCGATATTGGAGAATGTGGTTTTTGGGGGGATGATTGCTCGATTTTGATCCGACCCTCGGGATCTTCTTTTGCTGTTGGTATATCATGATTCATGAATCTTATATTAATCCTCGTGGGTGATAACAGGCGGAGTTCCCACGAGGGTCACCATAAAAAAAATAGAAGTGTTGTCGCCGAGGCGACCACTCATGGAAGACCGGTGTTAATCAGCAATTAACCCACAATCCAAAGAATACAACAATCAAGCTCAAAATAAATGTGAATTAATTTTTATTTACTCTACCAGAAAATGTATAGTGACAAATATGTAGAGGTCGAACCACAGAGAGCAACACAAAATGCAATAGCCTACGCGTCAATCCCAGTCATCCTTGTGTGGGTTTTATTATTATTATTATTATTATTATTAAAATATAATACTTAAGTATTATGTATATATATATATATATTTATATAATACAAATTTTATATATATATATACATAGAGGTTAAGCGTATAGCTTATAATACATGTAATATATATATATATATAGGTGTATCTAAATATAATATAATATATATATATATATATATATCCCTTTTTTATATCATATTAAGATTAAAGAGACTACATATTACTAGCTATATATATATAATATATAATTTTTTTTTCTTTTTTTTTTGGATATATAGATATAGGTATATATACATAAAAGGGGTGTTATAATTTTCACAAAAATACTAAAAAAGAGTCAAAAATTCAGGAAAAGGATCTTTTTGGGATTTTCATGGCTTTTTACTGTTTTTATAATTTTTGGGTATTTTTGCAAATATTTTTAGCATGTTAAAATAGCTACATGATAGCAAACAGTGGACTAGGTACTGGCCGTCACAAAAAATAGAGATTAAAAATAGCTAACAGCCTCAAAAATGTTCCCCTTTAATTTTCTAATAACAATAATAAAATATAGTATAAGTAGGGCCTGAGTTTATATTTTTCTGATTTTTCTTTGATTTTTTATATTTTTTTGAAGTTTTTGAGTATTTTCGAATTTTTAAGGTTTTCTTTTTGAGATTTTTAGGGATTTTTGGTCTGACACTAATATAGGACAAAATACACTACATATAATTTTTTTGGAATTTTCCAAGGCATTTTCATATTTTTTTTGGGATTTTATGAGTTAGACAGGGACTTACAGACAAGTTTTTGATTTTTAATAAATGCAAAAATGCAACTAAATGCAAAACTCAAAATATGGCGTTCAAGCATGACCAAACAGGAGCTTAAGTCTATTTTCTCAAGATTTTTCAATTAAGTATGAAGCACAAAATAAATAGACAAAGCCTTCAAAAATTAAATGGCCTGGCAGGGGTATTTTTGCAAATAAAATAGTTGGCAGGGGCATACATGCAAAAATTACAACAAAAATACACTTTAACTTTTATTTTCAGGACCATTTCATAAATACAAGAACCCGGCAGGGGTTAGATGCAAAATGTCACGCGCCTCACGTGGTTGCCGCACGTGAGGCACAGAGGGACTAAAATGTAGATATGTAAACATCAGGGGGGTCCACTGCAATTTTTACGACTTCTTTACAACGTAATACTTTATTTTTGGGTGTAAACTTTAAATACAAAAAGTAAGGGGTAGGGTATGAAATTTACCCCTAAAGAAGGCCTTGCATCCTGCGGCGCTGGGAGCGCCACTTATACACGTGGCAATCATCTGACGGCGGACTTCGATTCGGCGATGAAGGGCCGGGATTAGAACGTCCCGGCTGATCTGACGGTGGGCGTGCTTCTTCATCGAACGGTTGGCGTGCAATCTGGGCCAGCCCTCTCGATCCAACGGTGCAGAAGGCACCTGGAAGAACTGGGAAGGAACTCGCCCTCGGCGAGCTTCGATCGGGTAGCTCGGGCTCCTCCGGGCACCTCCCGCGCATCTGGAGCGTTCTGATCGTAGCTGGGAGGCTTCCGCGTCGTCTGACGGTGGTCTCATGGCTTCTGGGGGCCTGAGTCGGTGGAGCGAGGTCGGAGAAGAAAGGGGCCCCCAGGAACCTCTTCCTGGTCAAAGCAAGCCCAGAAGGGCTCGATTCCTCGTGGTACCTGCACAGAGAGAACCGCGGGCGAGAAGGCTATCTCCTCGACCCGGGGTTATGAAGCTGCGATGCAAGATGGAGGTGGGCGGAAGGGCTCCGGCGAACGGCGGAGTTGGAACCCGGATTCGCCAAGACCAAGGGTCTTGGGTTGATCTGATGGGTGTGAGAGATGGAGAAGGCGACGAGGAACGAGATGGGATGATCGGGGCGGTCGGATACAGTGAGGGTTACAATGAAGAAGTCGCCGGAGCGAAGCTCCGGCGAACTTCGATTTTTGATTTTTACGCTGATGTGATCAACTAACAACTAAGCTAACTACTGAAATGAAATGCTAACATTGAAAACTAACTAAGAACGCATTAAAAGGTCAGCTCTTATACCTGGGGGCCTCCAGGGAGCAGGGCGGACGCCGGAGCTCCGCCGCGTCAAAATTCTCCTCCCTCCGGCCGAGTCTCGATGCTGGGCTACTCCCCCTGTCACGAGGAACAATCCAGGCACAAGATCTAGGCGTTAGGTTGGAATGAAAGTGGCCAAATTCGAGGAAGGAAGCGGAGCTTTTTATTTATAAACATTGGCGAGTAGCCTTATTGACCGGCGTTTATTTCATGATCTAGAGAGCATTTGGTTGATCTGTGATTTCGGCGGGCATCATGGAAGATTAGGGAACAAATCTTGTGAAGGAAGCGTTGTCGATTGATGGATGGTGTGCCCGGGAAAAAGGGAGGAAATCGGGGGAGTGGACTGTTCAGAGCTGCCAGGCGTGGGATGGGACAGTTGACCAGGGGGTCAACGTTGGCCGGCGTCTCATTGGGCCACGTAAGCCGCTACGCGACAAAATAGCAGGTCTGAAGGAAGATTGATTTATTTGACATCCGAAATGATTTTATTAATTTTTGCTTATAAAATAAAAAATGTGTATTATTTCATGTAGTATTTATTCCTGATTTTTATTGAATTTTTTGAGGTGTTTTGTTGTAGTTTTATTTTAGTAATGTGTATATGTATGTATTTACATGTATTTTTGGATATTTTATTTTTAATTTATTTATTTTCTTTTATTATTTTCTTGGCTTATTTTATAAATTTATAATTTATTTTTGTGAGTATAAAGGCATTTTTGTTTGATTTTTATAAGTTTATTTGTATTTTTAAATAAATCGGTCCATGTATTTGTAAGTATATATATAGGTACTTTACCTATATATTATACACATTGTATTTATTTAATTAATTTTATGTGTTTTTATTAAGGATTTGTATTTTTAATAGGACACATATACTATATACATTATTACAAAAATATAAGAGATCTGAATAATTAAAGAATGTTTTCCCCTTTTATTTGTGTGCATACTCCATATAGGTATCTCGCCCATATATATTACATAATTTTATTTTATTTTCCAAATTATTTTTGGTTTTATTCTAATGTCAATTTGTACAGGAATTATATACATTATCTACAAAATTCTAAAAATATGAGTTTATAAAAATAATGAATATTGAATAAAATGAATATTTTAATCAAGTATTATGTACAAGAAGGGCCAAAAACCTAACTGCCACAGATGGACTCCAAAAATTCTGAAACCAATTTTATAAAATAGTTTATGAAATGCTATATACAATTAAAGGTGAGTTTGGGTGATTTGGAGTTTTTATTTGTAAGATGTGGGTTTGTGAAGTTGAGATGTTGGCTTTTTATTGTGTGTATAAAATGTACACTGGGTATTATTTTTATACAAACTCAATTTTGTATTTTTATTTACATTATTATCGACAACTTTCATGTACAAGGTTTCTTTATTTGATGAATAGATAATTATGTACAAAATAGGTGCTAAAAATGCATAAATAAATGAATAAATGAGGTATTTATTGTATATCGGCCCTTATCTCCCCCTACTTTATTCCTTGTCGACCAATACCATGCTGGTCTTGGTCTCGGGGTTAGGGTCATAAAATATTTGCAATATTTTATTCCTTTTTCTTTTCTTCCCTTTATTCTATAATTTTGGCATCAAAAACCTTATTTAATGTACAATTAATACAATGAATAATGGATGCTAATATGTACAAATTAATGCTATTTACATGCATTTGCCGGGGTTTTTGAGGCCAAAATGATAGAATAAAGGTGATGAAATGGAGATTCATCACCCCCCTATACTTGCCTTTGCTAGTCCCTAGCAAACACTTATGCAATAAGCGCAAAATGAATAAAGAAAAGAAAAAGGAAAATGCAAGAAAGATAGAGTGAATTGGGGTGCTTTCAGTGCAATGCATGTCCTTACGAAATCTGAATTTGGAGCTCCTGTCAGACCTTGGGTGTGAAGGTGTGTGGAACCTAGTCGGGAACCAGCTCTAAAGTACAACAGCCTTCGGTGATCACAGAACTCGGTTCAACCCACCTCAATAGCCGGGTCAAAACTAGTCTACATCATACGCAAACTCTTATAACTATGAAGCTGACTTGTACGGTGTAAGTGTTAGTGGCTCTCCCCAACTGAAATGATAAAGGAACTGACTTCTCCAGAATGACAACCCAATGATTCCCCTATCCAACAGCTCTTTCCTCGAGGAGCAGGGTATTCCCTTCTAAGTTCAAGTGGCAACCAGCTCAAGAGGGGGGGTGAAGAGAAGAATGGACGGTAGCCAGTGTAGCTACCTATCCTGGGATGCAAGACCAGTGTAGTCAAGTCATCCAGCTGCAGGCTTACATGTTTGTCTTTGGAGCTCAAGCTTGCTTATTGACTTTGTACATACTTTTGCAGGCATTTTATTTTTGTACAGGCCTGATCATTCATTTTTTTTTAACATACTATTCACAGCAGCATTTACATAAGGAGTTTTTCCTCTTGAGCCAGTAGACTATCCCTCTTTTGAAGCTTTATCGCAACCCACAATCTCCTGTCTTTAGACCTCATTGCTCTTGAATCTGGTTGGGGTGCACTTCCCTCCCTAGACGAGGACGAATGTTTCCACCCGTGTGCGTCTCAGACTGGCAAATCCAACCCCCTCACCACTCCAACTGGGTTGAGCCAAGTGAGAGGTGCAGGTGTCCAAGTTAGATCACGGTCGGCAAGAGTCATACGTGTGTCTCGAAAAGTTCTAGTTAGTCCACTGAGGTGACTTGAACCCAGCCCTGATTTCTCAAAGAATTAAGTCTAAATAGACCTGAAGTACCTTAAACCTAGTTCCCATAAGGTTCCAGTGCAATTAGGTGCGGTAAGGTCTAACCGAGCTCCAATTTGAGATTTTCTTAGACTGATTCAATCATCAAGCTTCACTCAAAAAGAATATGAATGGTATGCTTATGCTATGTGCAATGAATGATGCAATTTTTTCACAAAAATTTGGAAGGATCAAAGAATGTTTTTACAGAAAGAATCTCTGCACAGGAAGTACGAACTGAAAATGTTTAAAGAGTATGTACATTTATTTACACAGGCGTGCTGCTTTGTTTTCAAAATTTAGGAAATTTTTAGCGACTTTACAGGTATGAATGAAATAGTTTATTTGGGTATGTATAGAAAGAATTGTATGTATCTTGTTTCTGATTTACTAGTATCTGCAATGGTGTTATTAATAGCTTTTTGAAAATAATTTTGCAAACTATAGTACACGATAATTTTTGCAATCCTTTACACACATTTGAAAACTATTTTTGCAAAGATTTTTCACACTATATGTAGATATATACAATTTTCACAATACTTTTAACAAGCATTTTTCAAAACATTTGCACATAGGTTTTTCAAATCCTTTCTTTCACACAAAGAAAAATTTTGCAATCAACACCGTTTCACGCATTTGAAATCATTTCACATCAAATTTTCCAAAACTGGTCACACTATTTTTCAAATCATACTGTATAGGTATCTGATTTATTAATCAGTAGGTACAAAAGAAGAAAAAATTGTATTTGACGTATAGTATGGTTCTGTTCTTATACACTTTCTTTGGCTTATTCCTCATTTACAAATGAAAGATTTTTGTGCAAATTCCTCAGACTTACTCGAGAAACATTTTCACAAGGGTTTTCGAAAACTCTAATCCAAAATAATTTTTGTAACATGTACACGCATTTGAAAACCCTTTTACAAATGTTTTACACAACACAGATAGATTTTTCAAAACAATTTTTGACAATCAACTTTTCACAATCATTTGCACACTAATTTCCACATATTTTGCTTTCACTCAAAGAAAATAGGTTTTACACACAAACTAATCTTTTCAATCGTTGAATACTTGTTCACGCTATTTTCAAACAACTTTCACAAGATTTTTCAAAAAAACGTTTCGTAAAACACTTTTCTGACTTACTAGTCAGTATAATTACAATGAGTCTGAGGAACTCACAATCATCTTTTATTATTATAAAGCTACTTTTTACATTTTATTTTGTGTTGTAGTGATATTTTATTTTTCAGTATGAGTTATGGCTTTTAGTATATACACAGTATATACGACCCCCCTATACTTAGCTTGAGCTATGTCCTCATAGATCGAAAGGAAAAAGCAAAGACATAACTCGTACTGCGTATACACAGATCTAAAGAATAAATACGAAATGAATGAATGAGAAGTTGACCGTCCCCCCTATACTTAGGATCAAAGAATCCTTTGTATAGCAGACTGTTTACAAAGCAGGGAGGGTCAAGGGTGAGAATACACTGATCGTACTCAGATTGTCTCCCCCTATACTTAGGGTAAGATACTCCTAAGTATAGACAAGAAGAGGAGACGATGGAGAGGATCGAACAGAAATCAAGAACCCTAGGTGCTCACCCCCCTATACTTAGGACCAAGTACGTCCTAAGTATAGAAAACTGTCTACAAAGGCGGCACGTTTTAGATAGAAAAAGAAAATAGATAAGGAAAAGAAGAAAAGAAGAAAATCAGAGCAATAATGGTTGGAGTACATCGTCTGAATCTTTTGGTGCTGCAGGAGGTGTAGAGATATCCTCGGGGTGCATTAACTGAATAGAGTCAACAACGGCCAAGAATGAATCTGGTTCCAAGTAAGGCTTCAGTAGTTGGCCGTTGACAACGAAGGGCTGTGCGTCAGGGGACAATTCTGATATAGCAATGCTTCCGTTGTCACGCACTTCACATACTCGAAATGGCCCTGTCCACTTACTTTTTAATTTACCTGGGAATATCCGCAACTTTGCATCAAACAACCACACTTTCTGCCCAACATCGAAGGTCTTTCGTCTGATGTGCCGGTCATGCCAGCGTTTCACCTTCTCTTTGTACATCAAGGTGTTATCGTATGCGCAGTCTCGGAATTCCAAGAGTCTGTTCAGATCATCTTTTCTCTTCTGACCACTTTTGCGTGAGTCCAAATTACAGCTGTTGATTGCCCATAAAGACTTGTGAATTAATTCCACGGGCAGATGGCACGGCTTTCCATATACAAGACGATAGGGTGACATGCCCAAGGGAGACTTGTAGGCGGTCCGATATGCCCAGAGGACCGAGTCCAAGAGTTGAGACCAGTCCTTTCTGTTTGGCCTTACAAGTTTCCGCAGGATAGTCTTGATTTCTCTGTTTGATAACTCTGCCATGCCATTGGTCTGAGGATGATAAGGAGTGGCAACCCGATGGTCGATGCCGTACTCCTTCGTTAACTTCTTGACCTCTTTGTTAATGAAGTGACTACCCCCGTCTGAGATAAGGATTTTCGGCACCCCGAACCGCGAAATGATGTTCTTCTTGAGAAACTGGCAAACTGTTTTGCTATCGGCGGCTCGAGCAGGGATAGCTTCAACCCAACGACTCACGTAATCGACGGCGAGAAGGATGTGCTCAAATCCTTGACTGTTAGGGAAAGGTCCCATGAAATCAATGCCCCATGCATCGAAAACATCTGCTATTTGAATGATTTTCAGAGGCATTGAGTCTTTGGCAGTGAGTGTTCCTTTCAGTCGCTAACAATCAAGACATCTTTTAACAAACTCTGCTGCATCCTTGAATAAAGTGGGCCACCAGAGGCCACACTGCAATACTTTCGCTGCCGTACGATCTCCAGAATGGTGCCCACCAGATTCGAGCGAATGACAATGCTCGAGGACACTAGATTGCTCCGTCTGAGGAATGCACCTGCGCCAAATACAATCTGCTCCTTCCCTGAATAGAAGGGGATCTTCCCACTGGTAAAAGCGGATGGTCGACATGAATTTGTTCTTCTGATTCTTCGTCCAATCCGAAGGTATTACCCCAGAGGCGAGGTAATTTACAATGTCAGCATACCAAGGGAGAGCATCCACGGCTAAGATAGCTTCGTCAGGGAAGGTCTCTGTGATAGGTGCGTTGCTCAAAGGAGAGTCATGCTGCTCTATTCTGGAGAGGTGATCTGCTACCACGTTCTGAACTCCAGGTTTGTCCTTAATTTCCAGGTCGAATTCCTGGAGGAGAAGGATCCAACGAATCAGTCTGGGCTTGGCATCCTTCTTCTGCTGTAGGTACCGAATAGCAGAGTGGTCTGTGAAAATTGTGACCTTTGACCCCAACAAATAGGATCTGAACTTCTCTAAGGTGAAAACCACAGCCAGCAGTTCTTTCTCTGTTACTGTATAATTTCTTTGAGCTTCATCTAATGTTCGGCTGGCATAGTGAATGGCATAGGGCGCCTTATCTTTCCTCTGCCCTAGAACAGCTCCGACGGCAAAATCTGACGCATCGGTCATTATTTCAAATGGAAGAGTCCAGTCTGGAGGCTGCAAGATTGGAGCCTGAGTGATAAGCTCCTTCAATTGATTGAATGCAAGGAGGACTGGCTGATCAACAATAAATTCTGTCTCCTTGCACAAAAGTTCTGTCAGAGGTCGGGCAATGCGGCTGAAGTCCTTGATAAATCGTCTGTAAAATCCCACATGCCCCAGGAATGACCTCACATTCTTTACTGACTGAGGTGGCTGCAGGTTTGAAATGACATCCACCTTGGCTGGGTCGACTTCCATGCCACGTTTGGAAACGACATGGCCCAACACAATACCCTCTGTGACCATAAAGTGGCTCTTTTCCCATGAGAGCACTAAATTGACTTCCCGGCATTTCTGAAGCACTCTGTCTAGGTGCTCGAGGCAAGAATCGAAACTATCACCATAGACGGAGAAATCATCCATGAACACCTCGAGAAAACTGCCTACCATTTCGGCGAAGACTGCTAGCATGCATCTTTGGAAGGTTGCGGGTGCATTGCATAATCCAAAGGGCATCCTCTTGAAGGCGTAGGTGCCGAACGGGCAAGTGAAGGTAGTCTTCTCTTGATCCTCAGGGGCGATCGCCACTTGGTTGTACCCGGAGTACCCGCCCAGGAAGCAGAAGAACTCCTTGCCTGCTAATCTCTCCAAGACTTGATCAATAAATGGCAAGGGAAAGTGGTCCTTCTTGGTTGCTGCATTTAGGCGGCGGTAGTCAACACACACCCGCCAGGATGTCGGTACCCGAGTTGAAATCTCCTCTCCTTTTTCATTTGTGACCACAGTAAGCCCGGATTTCTTGGGAACTACATGCAGAGGGCTTACCCACTTTGAATCGGAGATGGGATAAATGAAGCCTGCATCACACCACTTTGTGATTTCCTTCATGACCACGTCCCGAAGGTTAGGGTTTAGCCTTCTCTGGAATTCGCGGGACGGCTTGGCATCGTCTTCTAAATAGATATGGTGTGAGCACAGAGCTGGATTTATCCCTCGGAGGTCTGATACGCTCCAACCAAGTGCCTTGCGGTTCTTTTCTAGAATCTCGAGGAGTCAAGATTCTTGATCCAGATTCAGCCTGCTGCTGATGATGACTGGATACATGTGTTCTTCACCCGTAAGGAATGCATACTTCAGGCCTGCAGGAAGTGGCTTGAGTTCTGGTTTCAGTCTGTCCCCTTTACTGGTCACTTCTGATACCATGCTGGTGGTGGGATGTACTTTGAGACTAGTACCATCCTCAACATTCTGTTGAGATCCAAGTGATGTACCGAACGGTTCTGCGGCGAGCTGATTATGTTCGGTCTGGAGTGAATGCTCAAGAAGATGCGCTTGCATCTGAGAATCTGTCTCCCATGGATCATCGGAGCTTATGATGACTGTGCTTTCCAAGTCCTCCTCAAGAGTGAGGATTTCTTGGGTCCATGGATCGTCCAGTGACAACTCCGAGTCTCTGATCTCCGCAATAAAATCACAGTCTGCTTCTGAAGCTGCTTGACTTTCATCAGTTGTGGCGTTCTGCTCCTTATTCATGGTGATCGTGATTTGTTTGGTGTTCGAGCTGAAGGTGATCTTGCCAGACCCGTAATCAACCACGGCACCAGAAGTACGGAGAAATGGTCTGCCGAGGATGATAGGAGTCTGGAGCAGTGGTGCAGGAGAGTCCATGTCAAGGACTACAAAATCAGCTGGGAATTTCATCTCCTGCACGGTAACTATCACGTCTTCCAACAAACCGCGGGGCCGCTTAATGGATCGGTCAGCGAACTGAAGGATCATTCGTGTCTGCTTGAGCGGTCCCAGCTCGAATTCTTGCATTATGGACGAGGGCAGAAGGTTGATGGAAGAACCACTGTCAAGAAGAGTACGCTCGAAGACCTGATCAAAAATCACACAACTGATCAGAGGTGCTCCTGAGTCTTGCTTTTTCTGGGGGAGGTTGGTGATAGCTGCAACTGTGGCCATGGACAAAACATGTTTTTCTACCTCTCGGCGTCTGTTGTCTTGCGCTGGGCGACGCCTGTCAGTACATGCCTCTTTCAATCCTTTCTTCACAGCTGGCATGTATCCCACGGCCTTTAACAAGGGAATCTCAACAGTCAATTTATCCAAAATATCTACAACACCTGGATCAGACAATGCAGTTTTTCTTTTTGTCATTTTTTTGGATTTTTGTATTGCATGCGGAAAAGGAATATTCACATTACTGGCAGGAAAATTAGAGTTCTTATTTACATCAAGATTATCGCCCACAGAATGTTGTACATCCGGACTACAAAAAGGCGTACAAGCTGGATCTAACTCTGTTGGTGCTGCTGGGCGATAAAAAAGGGTAGCATTGGCTCCATCGGCTGGCACAGGATCGGCTGCTGCTGGCGGCTCCTCCAAGGCTGGCGCGGCTTCACTTCTGCTACAGGTTTCTTTTTGGTGTTTTTGTTTTTGCGGATTTTTTTGTACTTTTGGCTGGAATTGCTTCTGGCAATGCACGACGGCTGGACTGGCTTCTCCTTCCTCTTCCTCCTCACCCGCCCCTGGAGCTGGCACGGCTGATGCGGAAGATGACGATCTACCTGTTTCTTTATTCACCCCATATCTGGTAGCAGGCGGAGGCAAGGCCCTACCGCTCCTGAGAGTAACAGCATTAGAAAAAGCAGTAATATCATTATCACACGCGGACTGGACATCACATTCTACCTGCTCCTTCTTCTTGAAATTGTTGGGGTTGGCTTCGACCTGTGCCGGAATGGTGGTTCGAGTGGCAGTCAGGTCATCAAGCCGCTTGGTCATCTCTGCTAGCCCTTTGACAAGCTGGGCTAGACACTCCATGGAGGGGTTCACTGGAGGTGCCTCGGTGGTGTCAGCGTGCAGACCACGCTGTTGTTGCATCTGCTGGTGCTGAGACTGTTGCTGGTGACGCTGAGGCGGGGCAGGAAGTTGAAGTTGCTGATAAGACGGAGGTGGATACTGCTGGTATTGCTGAGGCGGAGCAACCGCGTACTGGTGATACGGCTGTGGGTGCCGGTGTTGCGGCTGCTGCTGGTATGGATGGTTCTGCCTCCACTGATGTCCAAACTGGGGAGGCTGCTGGTATTGGTGCTGCTGGGAGGATTGCCCAAAGCGACCACCCTGAGGTTGGTGGTATTGCCGGTTGGCATATGGCTGACCCTGTGCTTGTCCCATAGGACGGGTCGGCTGTGCGTCATTAGTCCAAACCCCATTAACTTCCTGGACCAGGGGTGGTGGCGGGAACACTGAATCGGTGTCTGAGATAAACTCTGGTTGGTACACAACCATCTGCTGTTGCGGCTGGCTCTGATCAGGTGCCTGCACGTAGTACACGTGCTGAACTGTCGGTGGTTGCTGGCTTGGCTGAGGCTGGTGTAGCGGTGGTTGCTCGTCTTTTCTCTCAGCTGGAGCTTCGAGCGGTGCTGCCGACTGAACAGAATTGATGGTACCTACCAGCAGTTCTAGCTGCTTGGTGATGTGATCCAGTTTGTCCAAACTCTGGGTCCTCTTCTCGATTAAGGCGAGTTTTTCGAGATCTTTTGATCGCTTCTCGATAATGTCAACTTTAGAGAGATGTCCCCCGATGATGCTGAGGTTGGAGCTTTCATCTCTCTCTGATTCCTTAGATGCTGCCATGTGCACTTGCTTTTGAAGGATCTGGGGTTGCTTCTGATAAGCCTTGGATGAAGAGAGGGCGGCCTCTCCTTCGGCCATTTCTTCAAAGATCTGCCAGACGACATCTTCATCCTTATTGAAGTGTGAGCCCCCACATGCTGCGTCTACGAGCCTTTGACTTTCAATGTTCAGTCCCCCAAAGAAATGCTGAACCAAGCTGGTCTTCGGAATATCATGATGGGGACACTTCTCCTGCAGATCAGTGAATCTCTCCCATGCTTCATGTATCGACTCATGGGGTCCTTGGGAGAAATTACTGATACGGGCCCGCATCTGGTTGAGTCGACCCAGAGGGTAATACTTGTGCAAGAAGGCGGACTTTAGCTCCTCCCAGGTCGTCACAACTTTCCCCATATGATTGACCCAATAAAGGGCCTTATCCTGTAGGCTGAAGGGGAAAGCCGTCATCTTGACAATGTCCAGAGGGACATTGGGATAGTGAGTAGTACGGCAAATGCGGGAGAATTGCTGCAGGTGGATATACGGCTCCTCATTGGTGTTGCCATGGAATGCAGGGAGAAGGGCTATGAATTGGGGTTTCAGCTCAAAGTGAGCGTGTACCGGTGGGATGAGAATCCACTCGGTCATCTGGCTGTCTCCCGGATTGTATGTTTGTTTAAGGGTAGGTTTCGGTGGTGGTAATTCAAGATCATCATTGTGGTCCTCACCACCTCCTCCACCTTCACCTTCTCCTCCCCTGCCTCCTCTGCCTCGGCCTCCTCCTCCATCGTTACGATTCATCATATCATTCAACATATCCTGGAAAGCCGTCTGCGTAAGGGCCTGCTCAGTCAGCTGCTGCTGTATTGCCTGGATGGATGCCAGCAACTGTGCATTGACTTGGTTCTGATCTGGCATCTGTTCCTCTGGTATGGGTGGCTGCTGACCCTTGCCCTTTCCTCCTGGCGCCATGTCAGGGTCTGAATTGGACGAAATGAACTCCAGAGTAGTCTCCAGTGCTCGCACTGCCTTCTATCTGCATAATGAGACGGTCCGAATCAGATCACTTGCCATAAATACTCAGCTGTCGTGATGAGGCTGGGGTTCAAGTCAACCCCAGCGTGTTGTGAATGAAAAAATGATGTAGACTGTAATCGACTCCCATTCACAACGGCGATAGTGGGACAAAAGTGATCCCAGTTTATTGGGTGGCCAAGAGAAAGGTAGAAAACGAGGAGTCTGGAGTTCGATCCGCAAAGTCTGGATCGGTTCTCGGGAATCGCCTCGAAATTATTGGCGAAGGTGAGTCCATGGAATCGATGTAGGTGTCGGCATGGTCCCGACGAAACCATCCATGGATCAACTTCGCGGAGCACAAGAGAAGCTAGGATGTTGTATGAAAGATACGATGGTCAACGAGGAATACAAAGGAGTGCAAAACAGTAGAAAAAGGCTCAAACTGAGCGGGGGTCAAAGAGGAGTGACACAACAAAATTTTGTGCAAAGGCACGGGACTTGATTTTTGACCCTTAATCTAGATCCATACAAACACAATTCAAAATCGGGTTCACCAACTCACGCCATGTGAAGCCGTAAAGGTTCGGCTATTATCTTTTCATTTTTAGAGTTGTTATTTCAGGCATATCTTATAACAAGTCCTTAGTACGCTACCCTATAGGAGAGAGAGTACTGCCGGAAGAGTATCCCGTACTTGTCCTCCTCCTGTGTAACCTGTAGTCTGTACTTTTGGGAGTCCTTGTAACCCTTCCTGGATCCCTACTCAGCCAAAGAAATAGAGAGAGGAAGCCGATAGGCGAAACCGCTACTTCGGTTCTCGCTCGCAACGGAATCACCCGTGGGCGTACAAGAACCTACTCGGACGCAGGACAATGAGACAGACACCCCCGTGAAGGCGTGGCCTATGCTCAATACTTCGGACAGGGTCGATGCTCATCACAACAGAGAGTCATCATTGGTGACCAAGCCCTACTCGCCTACGTACGATAGAAGCGCCATTACTTCGGAAATCCAGGCGATACACAAGGCAGTTGCAGACTGGGTTTTTGGCTCTAATCCTTAGGGGGTCGCACTCGCTCAAGGGAGTAGGGTTTTGGTCCCCCTCCAAGGTACCTGAAAACAATGAGGGCTTTATGAACCCGGTACAATGATAGTCCATTACGAATTTTAATTAAGGTCAAAGTTCATTTAGCAGTCCCCTAGTTTTAATTTTTTGGTTTTTCACTTTTTTTTGGATCTGTTTCATACCAGCGCCTAACGTTTTGGTAGATTTTCGTTTAAGTCCTAGGTGCTCAAAATCAGAGGGAGATAGCGGAAAAGCCATGCAAGTGGTTCTATGATGGAAATCTCACCATTGAACCGAATGATGCATGCTGAGTTAGAAGACTTACAGTGCATCCCAGCTCTCTCCATGTGGTATGCAAAACAGAATTTTTAAACCTATCTACATGGCGGTGTGCATTCGTCAAAATCGCCCTACACATTAGCTGCTATTAACGTGAAGAACCACAAGCTGGTCATTTATCTTTAACCCTAGGGTCCGATCTTGGCTCACCCCTCCTCTTCTCGACACACTCGAGTTCAGGAGTAGCGCTTGATGGGGCTCGCTCACGGCACGTGGGTTAAGAGATAAATGACTTAGCTGTTTAAGTTTGACTAGATCCATACGAAGTAGACTATAGGAACATGCATTCTTATTAATGTTTGGACCTAGCTACCGAGTCAAGCAACCTATATCTAGGGGCTCCAAGCACACAAAACAAAGTAAAATAAAGGCGAAAAGCACAAAACAGCGGCAAACAAAGAAAAGAAGGCGGTAGAAATCGCGGAAAACAGCGATGAGGCCCCCAGGTGAACAGACACCCAGGCACTGGACCTCATTGTGAAGAGTAGAGTCCTGTTAATTATTACATGCCAAAATAGTCTCTCTCTCACCATGAATTACAAAAATAATTTCCCTAAGTATCTAGCCTATCTAATGCCCCTCTCTTTGCTTCTTTGGTGCACTCTCCAGATGGTCATGAGAAGAGAAAACCATCCTCCTCCAAGCTCGGCTGCCTTGGCCTCCTAGGAAGCCATCCTCGCGTGGGAGTCCCTTGCATCAAAGTCACAAAAAGATTGCATTAGCATACTTAGTCAATTAGATAGAGCAGAGAAAAATAATCACAATAAATAAAGAAATAAAGCATGGTGATTAATGACATTAAAACACTAGCTGCTCACACAAAGAATGAATCATGAATTTACATTTTTATACAAGAATGACAAAAATCAATTTGGCTATGCTCATTGCTCCCCGGCAACGGCGCCATCTGATAACAGGCGGAGTTCCCACGAGGGTCACCATAAAAAAAATAGAAGTGTTGTCGCCGAGGCGACCACTCATGGAAGACCGGTGTTAATCAGCAATTAACCCACAATCCAAAGAATACAACAATCAAGCTCAAAATAAATGTGAATTAATTTTTATTTACTCTACCAGAAAATGTATAGTGACAAATATGTAGAGGTCGAACCACAGAGAGCAACACAAAATGCAATAGCCTACGCGTCAATCCCAGTCATCCTTGTGTGGGTTTTTATTATTATTATTATTATTATTATTAAAATATAATACTTAAGTATTATGTATATAGATATATATATATTTATATAATACAAATTTTATATATATATATACATAGAGGTTAAGCGTATAGCTTATAATACATGTAATATATATATATATATATATAGGTGTATCTAAATATAATATAATATATATATATATATCCCTTTTTTATATCATATTAAGATTAAAGAGACTACATATTACTAGCTATATATATATAATATATAATTTTTTTTTCTTTTTTTTTGGATATATAGATATAGGTATATATACATAAAAGGGGTGTTATAATTTTCACAAAAATACTAAAAAAGAGTCAAAAATTCAGGAAAAGGATCTTTTTGGGATTTTCATGGCTTTTTACTGTTTTTATAATTTTTGGGTATTTTTGCAAATATTTTTAGCATGTTAAAATAGCTACATGATAGCAAACAGTGGACTAGGTACTGGCCGTCACAAAAAATAGAGATTAAAAATAGCTAACAGCCTCAAAAATGTTCCCCTTTAATTTTCTAATAACAATAATAAAATATAATATAAGTAGGGCCTGAGTTTATATTTTTCTGATTTTTCTTTGATTTTTTATATTTTTTTGAAGTTTTTGAGTATTTTCGAATTTTTAAGGTTTTCTTTTTGAGATTTTTAGGGATTTTTGGTCTGACACTAATATAGGACAAAATACACTACATATAATTTTTTTGGAATTTTCCAAGGCATTTTCATATTTTTTTTGGGATTTTATGAGTTAGACAGGGACTTACAGACAAGTTTTTGATTTTTAATAAATGCAAAAATGCAACTAAATGCAAAACTCAAAATATGGCGTTCAAGCATGACCAAACAGGAGCTTAAGTCTATTTTCTCAAGATTTTTCAATTAAGTATGAAGCACAAAATAAATAGACAAAGCCTTCAAAAATTAAATGGCCTGGCAGGGGTATTTTTGCAAATAAAATAGTTGGCAGGGGCATACATGCAAAAATTACAACAAAAATACACTTTAACTTTTATTTTCAGGACCATTTCATAAATACAAGAACCCGGCAGGGGTTAGATGCAAAATGTCACGCGCCTCACGTGGTTGCCGCACGTGAGGCACAGAGGGACTAAAATGTAGATATGTAAACATCAGGGGGGTCCACTGCAATTTTTACGACTTCTTTACAACGTAATACTTTATTTTTGGGTGTAAACTTTAAATACAAAAAGTAAGGGGTAGGGTATGAAATTTACCCCTAAAGAAGGCCTTGCATCCTGCGGCGCTGGGAGCGCCACTTATACACGTGGCAATCATCTGACGGCGGACTTCGATTCGACGATAAAGGGCCGGGATTAGAACGTCCCGGCTGATCTGACGGTGGGCGTGCTTCTTCATCGAACGGTTGGCGTGCAATCTGGGCCAGCCCTCTCGATCCAACGGTGCAGAAGGCACCTGGAAGAACTGGGAAGGAACTCGCCCTCGGCGAGCTTCGATCGGGTAGCTCGGGCTCCTCCGGGCACCTCCCGCGCATCTGGAGCGTTCTGATCGTAGCTGGGAGGCTTCCGCGTCGTCTGACGGTGGTCTCATGGCTCCTGGGGGCCTGAGTCGGTGGAGCGAGGTCGGAGAAGAAAGGGGCCCCCAGGAACCTCTTCCTGGTCAAAGCAAGCCCAGAAGGGCTCGATTCCTCGTGGTACCTGCACAGAGAGAACCGCGGGCGAGAAGGCTATCTCCTCGACCCGGGGTTATGAAGCTGCGGTGCAAGATGGAGGTGGGCGGAAGGGCTCCGGCGAACGGCGGAGTTGGAACCCGGATTCGCCAAGACCAAGGGTCTTGGGTTGATCTGATGGGTGTGAGAGATGGAGAAGGCGACGAGGAACGAGATGGGATGATCGGGGCGGTCGGATACAGTGAGGGTTACAATGAAGAAGTCGTCGGAGCGGAGCTCCGGCGAACTTCGATTTTTGATTTTTACGCTGATGTGATCAACTAACAACTAAGCTAACTACTGAAATGAAATGCTAACATTAAAAACTAACTAAGAACGCATTAAAAGGTCAGCTCTTATACCTGGGGGCCTCCAGGGAGCAGGGCGGACGCCGGAGCTCCGCCGCGTCAAAATTCTCCTCCCTCCGGCCGAGTCTCGATGCTGGGCTACTCCCCCTGTCACGAGGAACAATCCAGGCACAAGATCTAGGCGTTAGGTTGGAATGAAAGTGGCCAAATTCGAGGAAGGAAGCGGAGCTTTTTATTTATAAACATTGGCGAGTAGCCTTATTGACCGGCGATTATTTCATGATCTAGAGAGCATTTGGTTGATCTGTGATTTCGGCGGGCATCATGGAAGATTAGGGAACAAATCTTGTGAAGGAAGCGTTGTCGATTGATGGATGGTGTGCCCGGGAAAAAGGGAGGAAATCGGGGGAGTGGACTGTTCAGAGCTGCCAGGCGTGGGATGGGACAGTTGACCAGGGGGTCAACGTTGGCCGGCGTCTCATTGGGCCACGTAAGCCGCTACGCGACAAAATAGCAGGTCTGAAGGAAGATTGATTTATTTGACATCCGAAATGATTTTATTAATTTTTGCTTATAAAATAAAAAATGTGTATTATTTCATGTAGTATTTATTCCTGATTTTTATTGAATTTTTCGAGGTGTTTTGTTGTAGTTTTATTTTAGTAATGTGTATATGTATGTATTTACATGTATTTTTGGATATTTTATTTTTAATTTATTTATTTTCTTTTATTATTTTCTTGGCTTATTTTATAAATTTATAATTTATTTTTGTGAGTATAAAGGTATTTTTGTTTGATTTTTATAAGTTTATTTGTATTTTTAAATAAATCGGTCCATGTATTTGTAAGTATATATATAGGTACTTTACCTATATATTATACACATTGTATTTATTTAATTAATTTTATGTGTTTTTATTAAGGATTTGTATTTTTAATAGGACACATATACTATATACATTATTACAAAAATATAAGAGATCTGAATAATTAAAGAATGTTTTCCCCTTTTATTTGTGTGCATACTCCATATAGGTATCTCGCCCATATATATTACATAATTTTATTTTATTTTCCAAATTATTTTTGGTTTTATTCTAATGTCAATTTGTACAGGAATTATATACATTATCTATAAAATTCTAAAAATATGAGTTTATAAAAATAATGAATATTGAATAAAATGAATATTTTAATCAGGTATTATGTACAAGAAGGGCCAAAAACCTAACTGCCACAGATGGACTCCAAAAATTCTGAAACCAATTTTATAAAATAGTTTATGAAATGCTATATACAATTAAAGGTGAGTTTGGGTGATTTGGAGTTTTTATTTGCAAGATGTGGGTCTGTGAAGTTGAGATGTTGGCTTTTTATTGTGTGTATAAAATGTACACTGGGTATTATTTTTTATACAAACTCAATTTTGTATTTTTATTTACATTATTATCGACAACTTTCATGTACAAGGTTTCTTTATTTGATGAATAGATAATTATGTACAAAATAGGTGCCAAAAATGCATAAATAAATGAATAAATGAGGTATTTATTGTATATCGGCCCTTATCTCCCCCTACTTTATTCCTTGTCGACCAATACCATGCTGGCCTTGGTCTCGGGGTTAGGGTCATAAAATATTTGCAATATTTTATTCCTTTTTCTTTTCTTCCCTTTATTCTATAATTTTGGCATCAAAAACCTTATTTAATGTACAATTAATACAATGAATAATGGATGCTAATATGTACAAATTAATGCTATTTACATGCATTTGCCAGGGTTTTTGAGGCCAAAATGATAGAATAAAGGTGATGAAATGGAGATTCATCAGTGGGTAGCATGGATGATCCAAGGTTTTTTTTATATAACTAATCCGGTTAGGAATATTATCATCTATAGTGATTTTATATTAGCATTCCGGTTAGGAATATTATCATCTATAGTGGTTTTATATTAGCATTGTAATATAAATTGGGAGAGATACTCAAGGAATGGTTATTGAAATATTGGACTTAAAAAAATATAAAAGTGTGATAGATCTACAACTTGTTGATGACTCGAAATGTAACATTGATATTAAAAGGGATATTGTGTTATTCTGGAAGGTGAAATGATTCATGCATGGATTTATATGTGAGATTGAGAAGATAGCGGATTATGAAATATAATTCATGTTACTCTGCAACCTTAACCAATGTTAGAATCTCATTTCTTAGATGTACAGTTTTCTGTTTAATGAGATTTACGTTGGAGAAATCAATCCATTCTAATATTGCTTAGCGAACATAGGATTCCATCAGCCTGTCAACAACATTTTGATCGATAATTTCCATGCTGATTTTCAACTATTTTGTTCTCATTTGATAATCTAAGATTGGGTTTAAATTTCCAAGTTGTTGGGGAGATATTGTTGGTGATGAGAATTTACCTACGCATATACTAATTTCAGCAGAGATATTAACGGTGATGGGTTTTGCATGGCATGTTCTTCACATAAATTACGGATTAAGACTTTAATGTAGACCACTACGGCACATGGAAGTAATGTACAGATATGGTACATTAAGAAGCTCATAATTGCAGTAGGGTTAATATATCAAGTTATGATCCTATAAGTATCATAGAATACATAATGTTACCTTTCTTGGTTATTTCATGAGCTTGCAAGGATTAAAGGATGCAACAGACTTGGTGTTCATCTTGATTTGGTAATGACAAGGAAATACGGTGATATAGATCAAGTGTAAGTATTAGATCTATCTATCTATATATAATGGATTGTATTTATCATTGCCTTTCTGATTTTGATGCTCGTGTGAATCCTCCAGTTATGATTGTTTTCCTCTTAGAAATAAAGACATACTGTTCTGATTATGATTGCGTCAGGAACCTGTATGGAGTGCTGATGACTATACTCTGAATTAAAGAATGATGAACTAGTGGTTTGTGACATGAAGATCCTAAGAATAAACTGGTTGCGAAATTTATTAATGGGAACCAATATTGTATCCAAGATTAGTTGCCTTAGAGTGAAGTAAATTACATATTTGCGAGACGAGTGTTTTATACTACAAGGTGGGTGCACACCCTTATGGTCCGGTGGAGCCTACAGTGAGTCACCCCCACTCGAGGGGCATCATAGAGTGGGGTGGTGGTAGGTACTCTGGTGGGATTGAGATGGATGTACGCGTGCACCGCACCGTACGGATCCGTTTTTGTGGCACTTGTTTTGGAGCGAGCAAAACTCCTCCGGCAGACTCGGTTGACGAAGCGATTATTTGGGCTATACGCTCTCTGTCACGAGTGTTAGAGTACTACTAGCCAGACTAACTGAAGGTTTGCGCTTGTGTAAAGGTTTTAATCTGCATTCTGAATGGAGTATTGCAGACTTCATTCCTAGTGCAGATCTTCTCCTTTGACGGGCGAGTCCGGGATAAGTAAATGAAAATATGAATATAGATATGTCAAAGAATTGGTTTTGATTGTGTACGTATTAAAGGCCTAGAATATAAGTGCTTGTATAATGCTAGATGCTTTTAGAATGTTCTCTTCTAAACTTGTTAAGTTACTGCATTTGCATTGCCTACCTATACTCTCTCTTGATTTATAAGTTATTTTATCCTCAGTGAGTCAGTTGACTCGTGAGTTACATTCTTTGGAAATCCAACAGGAAGTGTAGAGCAGGAGACAGAGGCTCACATCTTTGGTGGTGCATCTGCAGGATGTTGTTAAGGTTTAAGACTAGTTTCTTAGTAGTTTCTGTTATCCTTCCTTTTTGACTCTTTATGATGTAATAAAGAGACTCTGAGGACTTTTTGTTATCCATATGTGGACTTCTGTTATCAGTAGAAACTTAGATTTTTTTTCTTCCCTTTTTTCCTTATTTTGTATAAATGGTATATCATGCAGGTTGTTTATGATTGTTGTTGGGTAATATTGAGAATGGATGTTGAGATGCGCTTCCGTTAAGGCGGGGCGTTACATGTTGAGTCACCCTATCTCTCTCTACTTATTTTATTTTGCGGTCAGGCCCTTGTGGAGCCCTCCCTTGGGTTCATGTCACTCAATATTTATTCTAAATATTTCCCTCTTTTTCTTTATTTCTTTATTCTTTTATTTATGCACAAAAACATGCTAATTATTGTTATTTACACAATGCATGCTCTTTGTCAATTTATTTTATTTACACAAATATACATGGTGTTTTGCACAGGTTTTTAGCTAAAATAAAAGAATAAAGAGTGATGAATGGGGATTCATCACCCCTATACTTAACTTTGCTAGTCCCTTAGCAAACACTTATTTGAAAAAGAAGTGCAAAAGAAAAGAAAAAGAAAAAGAGGGGAAAAATAAATGAATCAATGCTGAATATTAAACTTGCCTTCATTAAATTGAAATATGGAGCTTGATCAGATCTTGGATTATTAATGTATCGGAACCTTATTTGGACTTAGGTTTAAAACTTAACAGCCTCTAAGATCCACTAATCTATAGTCAAGAATCCTCAATAATCCAGATCAGAACAAGTCTACATACACAAACCCTGAAGACCATGAATCTTTCCTTGCACACTGTAAGTGAGGTATAGCTCTCCACCTCAGAAGTAGCAGAATGACAACCCTCCCCAACAAGGTAACTCTGTGACCCTAGTCTGCCATTCTTTCCTCGAGGAGCGGGGTATTCCCTTCTAAGTTCAAGTTCAACCGGCTCAAGAAGAGGGGGAAGAAGAGAATAGACCATGGCCAGTGTAGCCATGTATCCCTGGGAGCTCAACCAATGTAGCTAAGTCTCCCTGCTGCAAGCTTCATAAGATGGAACATGAGTCTCAAGCTTTACTTATTGCACTATATACACTCCGGTGGGATTATCATTTTCTCTCAGATCCACCACTTTTTTGGAGTTATTTTCTTTTTGCATTTTTTTGATGTGCATATATACAACATATCTACAAAGTGCAGCATATATACATAAGGAGTTTTTCCTCTTGGGCCAGTAGACTATCCCTCTTTTGAAGCATTATTGCAACCCACAACTCCTGTCGTTAGACCTCATGGCAACCAGACCAAGTTGAGACACAATTCCTTCACTATAAGAAGAAGAGATGTTCCGCCTAGAAGTACTACCCTCATATGCTACCCCAAGTCAAGGAAGACTGCCTCCTCACCACCTCATCCGTAGAGAGCTCGGTGTAAAGTGCGGGTCCAAGTCAAGCCATTATCTATATGAATCATGCGTGTGTTGTTAAGTGCTCTACTCAGGCTCATCGAGATGACACATGATCATAGCCTAGTGGACTCAAAGAATTAAATCACCATGGACATGAAAAGTCTCAACCCTAAGTCCTATAAGGCTCCTCTTATAATTAGGTGGATTAATATCTTAACCAATCTCCATTTTTCAATTTAATTCCAGGTTAGTTTAAATGTCAACTATGATCCAAGAAAAACTATACAATTATTTACAAAGATGATATTTACAAAATATTTACACATATGCAAAATTTTTGAAAAATGTTTCAAAAACATGGATGTATGCATGAATGCAAGTTTTGCAAAGTATGTACACACATTTACACAAGGTTTTTGCAAACTTTTGATTTTCAAAACATTTTACCAAAAATTTTGTACTATATACATAATTTTGATATGAAAATATTTACAAGCTATTTACACAAAAGGTTTTTACAAACATTTTTACAAAAAATAATTTGTACAACTAGCTATGTATGTGCAATAAAAGAATTTTATTTACAAGGAAAATTTTTTAATTTTTATGGATTTTTGGGTTTTAGCCATTTTTATTTATTAACACACTCACACAAAGTATGAGTTATGGCTAAAGTATATATGAAATATATACACACCCCCTATACTTAGCTCGAACGATGTCCTCAGAGTCAAGAGCGATGAAGAAGACATAACTCGTGCTTAGTATCGGGAAGTGAAAAGGAAGGCTACATACAAAGACGAATAAAAGAATAGAAATGTAAGAGATCTCGAGATCTCCCCCTATACTTAGGATCAAATAATCCTAAGTATAGCAGGCTGTACACGAAGGGAAAGCTGAGTGAGAATGTACAGGGTCTACCTCCCCTATATTTAGGGTGAAATATCCCTAAGTATAGGCAATCAAAACAGAGGCAGAAATGACGGAGAAAATAGACAAATATATACAAGATGGAAGGGCATCACTCCCCCTATACTTAAGGTGAAGAATCCTTTAGTATAGGCAACGACAGAAGTGATGAAACGGAACGAATGGAACAACTCAGTGTTTCCACCCCCCTATACTTAGGATGAGGTATATCCTAAGTATAGCAAAGATAATGCAAAGCGAGACCTGGGGTGAAAACAAATACAAAAGAAAGAAGGATCAAATCACGACGAAACACGTATATACAAAAGGGTACAATGTTGAGGTGCCTCTCAACAAGCGCTAGGTTTTACGCCCCTAGCTGGGCGCAAAGGCTAGGATAACGTTGTGTCAAGGTTCAGGATGACATCTGTAAGGCGAATGCCGTACTTTCGTCGCTGTCTCGGTCTGAGAACAACGACGAAATCAATAGTGCAAAGAAGACACCCAGGTAGGCAATCAGGCGGGTGTCTGCTACCGACCAAGGATATGGGAATAAGTGATCAGGATCCGGTAGCAGAAAAAAATTGTCGGCTCAGGATTAGACTGGAGTGGAAGTGTAGAGCCGAAGAAATCAAACGTGGAGAAGGATGGATCAGTCATAAAATCCTCCGCGTAAATCAGTGTCTCAAAGAGGTATGGAAAGTGATAATCAAGAGACTCTCTAAGAAAGCTGATATCTGATGCATATAATGAAGACAAATCAGGCAGATCATCGAATATCTCAAGGATCGGCTCATCCTCGCGAGGGTCATCGAGGTGAGATGACTCCGAATCAGAATGATCGGAAGACTCGGTTTCATGATCCGCTAGATCGGATACACTCTCAGAAGGTGAAACCCCGTACTCAGCGTGTGTGGCATTCTCCTACAGATAACCCCCGAGGAGAAATGCAAGATCATTAGTGAGGAGTAGAGAATCAGGATCTAGAAAGGCATCTGCACTGCTGTCAAGGACCCACTCTGTGCACCAGGCTGCATCATCATCTGAAATCTGGCTCTCGACAATCTGAAAGTAGGAGAAGGTACTGGTCATCATCGTGGAGGATGGTAATGTGACTGCGGCTGGTCCTCGCTCTGCGGCAATGCTGGCTGACATCTGGTCCTCAAAAAATGTATCTGTCTCCTCAAAGTGGAGGACAGAAGGCTCAAATACGTGACTCTCAATGTCTGGCCTCTCGAAGTGGTGTCCCATATCAAGCTGTGGCTGCTGGGCTGAGTCAGGGTGTCTATCTAACTCGAAGAAGTGTCTCTGCAGAAAAGAAGCTGAATCATCCGAGGCTGGACTCTGAACTGGCTGGATCGATGGCTGTAGTAGCATGGGCTCCTCCATCTCCTGGAGTATCAGAAGATCTGATATCCAAGAATCTTCAACTGAAAACTCTGGGGCTGACTCGAACTCTAGCTGGAAGATCAACGGGAACTCGAGTAGTCTTTGGTAAGAACCTCCACTGTAGCGGTCATCTCCTTTGTAGTCTGTGGTGTTGTAGAATCCAAGTCCTCGGGCTTGTATGTAGAAACTGTATCCTCATGTAGTACGACACACCCCACTGGTAGTACAACATCCTCATGTGTTGTCTCGACTACGACATCTCGTAAAGATGGTCTCTGTGAAAGTAACCATGAAATGGCATCCAGTAAGTCAATGTTGGAACTGCGGTATGACCCGCCACATGAGGTAATCACCAGTGCTAACTGCTTCGCGGTCATCCCCTTCATGGAGATCTCAATAAGGTCAGTCAGTGGAAGTCTGTGGTCAGGAAATATCCTCAAGAGGTCATGAAACCTCGGCCATGCCTCATGCAGTGGCTCCTGGGGGTCTACTGAAAACTCTGTGATCAAGGACCGCATGGTCTCTGCTCTACATTGTGGAAAGTATCTCTGTAGAAACTCTCTGCGTAGCTCTCCCCAAGTAGTGAATCTCCTTCCCAAACGTCTGTGCCATCTCAGGTCTTCAGCATGAGCTCCTCTGCAGTGATGTCTGAATAGATCTGTGTCCTGCAAAACCCCTCGAACTCAGACATGTGAAGATAGGGCTCCCCGTGCACCTCCCCTGAAAATGTTGACAGTCTCTGAACAAGCTCCAAATCTAGAATGAATGGACCTAATGTAGAAGTTGACTGATCTCCCTGTCCTCTCTGTTCATCCATCATGCTGGCATAGGAGGTATCTGATACTCGCATCTGCTCTCTATGATCGCGTACGAAGTGCACTCTCAACTCAGCAATGGCATTGTCTGGGTCTCGCATTTGCTTCATCTGATCTCCGCAGACGTGTAGCGCAGCATGCCTAGAAGAATGAAAGGGACGGGAGGGAGGGAACGGGAGGTTGGTCAGGGATCCGACCTCTCTCGAAGGTGTACCGGACTGATGGTCGAAAGATGGAGAAGCCGCAAGAGTCGGCAAGAAGTGAGTGGGATCCATCATCCAGGGATATAGAAGAGGAAGAGAAAAGACTGAAGGGAGGGTGGGTGGGAAAAAGATAGATGAATAGATAGAAGAGAAGATAGATGGGGAGAAGACAGAAGGGATCTGGAAACACACAAGATGAGAAAGCAAAACCCCCGATTCACCTACTCAACACTGAGCTGAAGACCGTAAGGGATCGGTCGATTATCTTGTCAATTTTATTTAGGTGAACAAGTCAGTCTTTTAGAGAGATTACATGAGCTGATAGGAATCCAATACTCCCAATAGACTATCTCGAATAAAAGGCCGGTAGTCTGTCAAGAAATCGGATATGGCTCTAGCCTAGGATGCGGGTCACTCTCTCGCTCATCCAAACCAAACAAGGAGGGGGTTACTCTCCCCAAGATAGGTTTTTAAGTGAAGTGTCTTTTAGGGTCAAGTGTGTTTAGCAATCCCAATTTTATTGTTTTTCTTTTTATGTATTTTTCAAAAAACGTCTAACGAATTTTCCGATTTCCTTTTTATTCTTAAGTCCAGAAAAACAAGGGGAGGGAAATGGAAAAGCCGATGCACGACAAAATCAATGATGCATGCACGAGATACAAGACGTACCTGACTCCAACGGTCTACATGCTGAACCGCGCATAAATTTAAACTACCTATATGGAATGCAGTGCGAGAACCGTCCTAAACAGAAGCTCCTATTATCATGAAGCACCAGTTTATTTGTCTAGATCCAGGCGCGGTCTATAGGAGCAGATATTCTTATTAGGGCTTTGGACCTAATGCTACCTGGCTTAACGAAAATAAGATCCTAAATCTAGGGGCTCAAGCACAGAAATCCACGTGAAATCAAAGAAAAGAAAAGTGACAAATACAAAACCACGGTGGGGTCCCCCGAGCACACTGGTGCTCGGCGAAACAGACCCCGCAATCACAAGTGTCTCTGAAAGTCCCGGTACCTGTATTATTACAATAACATAGTCGGCAGAGAAAAGAAAGCTAAACTAAGCTACACTACAACTCCCACGCTCCTGCTCGTCTCCTCGCGCTCTCCTGCGGCTCCGTGCAGAAGGGAGCCGACTCCGAATCTCACGGTTGCGTCGGCTCTTCGAGAAAAGACGCCTCGGTCCTCGGGCCCTTGCAAGAAAATAGGCAGAGGTATCAAACACAGATTATAATAATATAAAAGAAAAGAAATAAAAGAAACTATATGCAAAAAAAATAATTACACAAAATAAAACCAAACAAAAACAAAAAAAGGAAATAAAATAAAATAAAAATAAAAAAAGAAAACAAATAAAATCAAAAAGCCGCGAAAAACTGCGGGCGAACGAAAAGCTGCGAAAAAAGCCGCGAAAAACGAAACTGAACAAAAATGAAAAACAAAGACAACTAAGCCGTGCTCCCCAGCAACATCGCCATTCTGATGAGTGTCCCGATCGACTAAGGCAAGAAGGTGTCAATGGTCGTTACGACCTCAACCTCTCGGGCCGGACTCAATCAAGAAAAATCAAGACCACCAAATATATAAAAAATCACACAAGTCAATCAAATAGCGGTCTCGCTATTTTATTTTACCTGGTATAGCTACCAAGGTCGAACACAAGGAGCACGAGATGGCCGAGACGTCCTACGAAGTAGTCAAAAATAGAAATAAAATAAACAAAGGTATTTTTGGTGGATTTTTAAATATTTTATTTTTTTGTATTTTTAATAATAAGGAAAATATAAAACAAAGGAAAAGGCCAAAAAATAAATATTTATAAAACACTCCAAATAAAGTCAAAAAATCAAAAAAAATTTGTGTTTTTTATATTTTTAAGTGTTTTTGGTGATTTTCTGAGAATTTTATGATTTTTATAATAAAAATTGAGAAAAGGGAAAACAATGACAAACTGTACAGTCAAATTTGATAGGCTAATTAAAAATAACTAATTAGCCTCTAAAAATCTGATGGTAATTTTTATGAAAAGTAAATACAAAAACTAAGCTACAGAAAATGAGTTTGCATTTATTTGATTTTTATAGATTTTTTTAAAACATTTGTAAGTTTTTTATGGTTTTTATTTTTTTGGTTTAATAAGTCAAAATGATACAAAAATTGGATTGAAACTAGAAAACAACAAAACAAACAAACACAATTTTTTTTAGAATTTTTAAATGAATTTTTATATTTTTCTTTGATTTTCTAGGTCAGACAGTAACAAAAATCAAGGTTTTTGATTTTTTAAAAATAACAAAAAGCCTCAAAAATGTCCCAAAAATTTAGGAAAATTTTTACATAGTGGTAGGAGCCACGTAACCAAATTTCATTCAATTTGGGTTTGATTTGATATTTTGTTCAATATCAACAAGGCACACAACATACAAGGACCTATTTGCAAAGAAACATAGTTTAAGGGCCAAATAGTAACAAGTATAAAAAGGACAGGGCCTGGAATGCAAATAGCCCAATCAAGCACGAGCAACACACGTGATTGGCACACAGAGGGGTATAAATGCAAATCTTATTTAAAAAGATGTAAACAGTAACAAGCAGAAAGTTCAGGACTAAAAATGCAAATAACCTAAGCCTCGCATGTCGATGCATGTGTCTCACACAAACAGGGACTATTTTGCAAATACTATAAACCTAGGGTCCTATATGCAAATTATCCAAATGAAAAAGAACTACTAAAACTATTTACAGGACTAAACGACAAATACAAAAAGGACAGGGGCCTAAAGGAAATTACCCCTTTATTAATGATCTGACGGACGACGGGTATCCACGTGTATGATCAACGGCTATGAATGGTGGACACCCCTTTGCTTGATCAACGCTCCAGATGCAATCTCAACCGAATCGGGCGGTGATGGTCTCTCGCGATCGGACGACCACGAGCTGAACTGGGGCGAGGGGGTCTATCGGACGGTGGCTGAAGCTCCTCCAAGAACAGCTCGCCGGCGAATTTCGCCGGCTCAATACGCGTGATGGAGGGCTCCTCTGGAGCTGATAGATTGGGCGAAATGATGCTCGACGTCTTCCGCAGCTAATGGATGGCTCCGATGGGGCCGGGAGCGTCAGGACAGTCCCGACGGCGATGGGGGTTCGGAGCTCCTGTGCCTGAACCAGTTGGACCCTCAGATGGGGTCCTTTGACCTGCAAACCTGCACAACACAAATCCTGGGTCGAGGGCAAAGTGCCTCGACCCGGTGAAGGGCGGAATGGGTGCGTGTAGGAGGTGGGGTGGTGCCCTCCGACGAAGCGACGACTGAATGGAAGGTCAAAGCGGAGTGGGTTGGCCGACGAAGGTCGGCGGCGCGAATTTGAAAATCCTAAAATTAAACGAAGCTAAGAGAGATCTAACTTACTGGATGGGTGTGTTCGTCTGGGCTGGAGGTTGGGGACCTCCGGGGTCGTCGCCTCGATGGCTCGACGGGACCAGAGGCTCCAGCTCGTCTGGTGGCGGAGCACGGCGGTGTGGCTGTCGGATCAGTGGTTCCCGGCTTCTCGGTCCTCTCTTCGACTCTCCCGTACGCAGCTGTTACTCAGGTGAAGAAGAGGAGATCATCGGAGGTGAGGGGGTAGACCAAAGATGCGGAAAAAGATGAGCTCCAGCGGGGTTAAATAGTGGCCAGGGGTCCGAGAAGATGGGGATCAGGCGAGCAAATCGAGACTCGGGCCCCTAGATGGAATGGCGGGCGAAAATCATGGATCATTGAACATCAATCAGAGCACGGGATTGGATAAATGGTGATCGGACCGATTCGGGGAAATTGGGCGAAGTCGGGTCGAAAGTCAGGTCCGGGTCAAAAGTGGTCCAGGGGGGAGAGTTGACCGGGGGTCAACAATCCCCCGTGGACCAATGGAAAAATTCCATTGGAAATTATTTTGAAAAATTGAAATAAAATAGGAAATGAACTTATTTCAAAATATTTACAAAATGAAAAATATTTATTTATTTTCAAGAATTTTTTAGTGATTTTTATTTATTTTTTTGAAGAATAAATTAGGTATTTACATTATATTATTATTATATACATGTATATTTACCTATGTATTTTTTAATTTTATTTTTATTGTTTTATTTTTTGTATAATTATCCCCATTTTATATTTTATTTATTTTCAACATAAAATATGGAATATAAAAATATTTTTATTGGATTTTTATTATTTATTTACAAGGGAAAAATAAATACATCTTTTATTGTATGTACATGGTATATATACACTGATGAGAGAGAATATTATTTATTTTCTTTTATTTTTCCCATTTTTATTTTAGTTTTATTTTTATAAATATGTACAAAATATGGGAAGCAAAAATATTTTTTATTTTTAGAAAAAAATATGCACAAAAAGAGGGGTATTTACACCATGTTGAGTCACCCTATCTCTCTCTACCTATTTTATTTTGCAGTCAGGCGCTTGTGGAGCCCTCCCTTGGATTCAGATCACTCAATATTTATTCTAAATATTTCTCTCTTTTTCTTTATTTCTTTATTCTTTTATTTATGCATAAAAACATGATAATTATTATTATTTATACAATGCATGCTCTTTGTCAATTTATTTTATTTACACAAATATACATGGTGTTTTGCACAGGTTTTTAGCTAAAATAAAAGAATAAAGAGTGATGAATGAGGATTCATCAATAAGACTTAGAGATCACTATCTCTAAAGTCTTGTCATCTTTGAAGATATTGTTATTACTGCAATCAAGTGCTCTATCTTCATATTAGGATTAGTAACAGTTTACTACTCCCACTGCATGGCAGACACATGGCTTTTGTACACATTTAGCATACACTCTGCTTCTCGTAACTGATGCACAAGGGCAAACAGTTCTAGCATTCACTTCCTCAACTCTTTGAGGTGCTATCCCTTCAGATAGGTTAATACCATATCTTAAGGAAAAGAAGCCTTTGGAATTTTCAGAAAATGGAACATGTCCAAGGTGTACTACTAATGTGACAGTCCCAATACACTCTTCTCTTTGCTTCTAAACATCTTCAGAACTAAGATCCAAGAGGTATCCTTGAGATCATATCTCAAGGTATGGAATAGCCAATCTATAAAACACTTATTATTATCCTTATATCATTCCAAATGATTCGGCGATAACCATAATTTTTCGTGGGTCTAAATACGTCTCAAACAAGGCAGAGGCGCAGTCGTTGTGGCGACCCACAAGAAACCCTAATTAATCAATAATTAACCCACAACAAGTAATCGAGAAATGAAAAGCAGACGTGGAGTTAAAATCTATTTTATTTAACTCTATAAAATGTGTGTATAGTGCAAGTATGTAGAGTGTCGAACACAGAGAGCAAAGGAGTAGAGCAAGCAAGATAGAAATCAAAGCACGAATTATCTCTCAAATATTTAGACAAACTATAATTTTTGTGAGTTTATTTATTTATTTTTTATTTTTATTTTATTTTTGTTTTTATATATTTTTTATTTGATTTTTAATTTTCTGATTTTATATTTTTTTGTATTTATATTTTTAAAAAATTTTTCTCTTAATATATAAATAAAGCTATATATAGGATATATATATACAATATAGGCTAGGGTTGGTATAAAAATTAACAAAATAATAAAAAACAAGAAAATAAAATTTTTTTGGGTTTTCAATATTTTTCCTGTTTTTGTGATTTTTAGGAAATTTTGCTAATTTTTATATATTTTAAAGTCCAAAATACCCTAGAACAGGGATAAAATAAAAACCTGAAATTAACATGGAAATTAAAAATATATAACAGAATCAAAATTTCTCCAATTTTTTTTTAAAAAAAGATAACAATATAAATAAAATTATAAAAAAAGAAAACACATATTTTGGATTATTTTAAGAATTTATAAATTTTATAAAGTTTTTAGGGGTTTTCTATTTTTGGGGTTTTTATATATTTTTAGTGATTTTTGGTTTGAAGGTTAATAATACATAAATAAACAAAAAATTTTTTGGGGATTTTTTCAAAATGTTTTTATTTTTATGGATTTTATAATGCAATCAGGGATTGATGTTTTTTATTTTTAATAAATAATAAAAACTCCTAAAATTACAAATGAAAAATAAGACATGAATATAGATGCAATCAAGAGACTACACACATTTTTGTGGATTTTTAGAGCAATGTATCTATATGAAATAAATACAAGAAATAAAGAGAAAATGTAATGCTGGCAGGGGCATTAATGTAAATATCATAAAGTTCAGGGTCCAATGTGCAATTTCCACAAAAAATTATAACTACAAAATAAAGTTCTTGGACCTCACATAAATTCTAAGTTCTGTGAGGGCCTTACTGCAAAATGGACAAGCTCACGTGTAGATACACGTGAGCCGCATTGGTAGGGACCAAAAAACCTAATATTTCAAAAATCCGACCAAACAATAAATACCCAAACCTATGAGGGTCTGGTTGTAATGTTTTGAGTTCTATCGGCTGACCTGGACCAGACTAATATGAAAATAAACTAAATGCGGGGGCAAGTTTACAAATATTACAAAACTTTTAAACGACAGATGAAAGATTGAGTCTTAAGTTTTAAATACAAAATCTAAGTGCGTTGGAATGCAAAATACCCACAAAGTAGCGAGGGCAGATGATTGATCCTCGCTCACTTGCCACGCGTCAGCCTAGGAGGAGGCGATGACGATTCGATTTGTGTGGTCCAGATTAGATCCTCGTGAGGTGATGGACGATCGAGGCGCGAGGGGATCTAACAGTCCTCGATCAATCTGGTGACGGGCCTTGATCCAATGGTAGCGAACAAAGGGGGAAGAACTTGGATGAACTCCGCCAAGGTGTAGTTCTCGAGCTCGTTCTCCCTCCTTCGACGATCCTACAAGCTCCAAAATGCTCGATGCTCTTCTTGCAGGGTTCCTCTAGCGGCTGGGTGCATCAAAAGGGGCAGAAGCACATCGGAGCACCACCACAAGGCTGAGGAAGATATGGCGCTCCAGGTCCCGTCTAGCTACAAAATCGCTCCAGGTAGCTTCTTCGCGCCACCTACCTGCATGAGTGGGTAAGACCCAAAAATGCAAAGCTTGGAGGAGCTCGTGGAGGTGGAATGCACATGGGGGGTATGAGGTGGCGATAGCTCCGACGGGTAACGGCGGTGGAGCGTTGAGATCCTGCTCCAGATAGGAGCAGGTTGAATGGATTGGTGCGAGATGAGGAGAAGCGTGCGGGCGAGAAGATAGTGGTGGTAGGTGCGGTGAAGAACGGCGGAGCACAGGTGAACGGGGTTCATCGAATATGTGATTTACGACCAAGATACATAATTAAAAGACAAAATAAATGCTCGAGATGAACCTAGGATTAAAGCTATGCTAAGAAAGCAAGAAAAAGGAGCCTCACCGACTGAAGAACTGGGAAGAAACTCTCAGCGGCGGCACTCCGACGGAGAAGGTAGAAACACTCCTCGACAGGTCTAGCTGCGCCTCCAAGAAGCTGAAGAGCTACCTGTTACCTAGCTCAATCCGGAGCTCCAAGAAGAGGGCCAAAGGCAGGTGCAAAAAGGTTCAAAATCGAAGAGGAGGACGGAGGAGGCTTATGTACATGTTGACTGGAGTGGCTCAAAGAACGAAGAGGAACGAGCGATGTAGCGATTCAATCCCTGAGAAAATCAATAGGTGTGTAAGAGGGGTCCTCGAGGAGAAAAAGTGCAGAAGGGATCAATGCAAAATGGTGAAGGGGTTGGCCAGGAAAAAATCAAGAAAGATGGCAGTAATTGAAGTCTGGCAAGGTGTAGGGGAAGGGTCAGACAGTTGACCCGAGTCAACTTCAGACCGCACCTGGTTTGTCCACGTGGACCAACCAAGAAAAACCTGATCCAAAAATATCTAAAAATAAAAAATAATTAATAAATTTTTTTTATTAATTTTAAGTTATAATATAAAAATTACTTATTATTTTATGAAGTATTTTATTATTATTTTTATTCATTTTTTAGAGCTATATATTTACAAGTTACTTTTTCAGGCTATATATAGGTACGTTCATCTATATATATGTGTATTTTATTTTTATTTTATATTTTTGATTTTATTAATTTAGTTTATTATTTTATATATCTATAACATATTTTTAGATATGTAAATGTTTTTTTATTATTTTTTCTGATATCAGATGTACACTTAAATAAATAGGTGTATTATTTATATAGGTATAGATATAGGTATTTTACCTATGTATTTTATATACATATTTTATTTTGATATTTTCTTTAATGTTTTATTCATGATTTCGTATGCACATATACTATCAATAATATTTACAAAATTAAAAGATATACAAAATTATAAAAATAATGAATAATAAATAAAATGAATATTTTAATTGGTATAACTATACAATAGAGGTCCAAAACCTAACTTTCGCACCTTAACTCCAAAAAATATGAAACCACCTCCATTAAATATCTTATTAAAAGTTATATGCATTTAAATTTCTATAATATTTTGAGTTTTTATTTGAGAGATATGGGTCTAGGAAGTTCGGATTTTGGAAACTTATTCTGAGTATATCTTTTATCTGTATATTATTTTTGCATGAAATAAAATTTGTATTTTTCTTTATTTTATTATCTACAACTTTCATGTACAAACTTTCCTTTTTTGAAGTATAAAAAGTGGAACGAAAAATAGGTCCCAAAAATGAATAACAAATGAATAAATAAAAGAGATTTTTTTGTATTTTGGCCCTTATCTCCCCCTACTTTATTCCTTGTCGACCTAGTCATCAAGATGCTTAGATCTCAGGGTTTCGTGTCATAAAATATTTTCAATATTTTATTCTTTTTCTTTCTTTTATTTATTCTATAATTTTGGCATTAAAAATTGTATTTTATACACTATTTACATAATGATGCATGAATGTTAAAAAGTATGAATTAAGGATATTTACACGCATTTACTAGGGGTTTTAAGGCCAAAATGATAGAATAAAGGTGACGACATGGAGACTCATCATCCCCCCTATACTTGCCATTGCTAGTCCCTAGCAAACACTTATGCAATAAGTGCAGAAAAAGAAAAACAAAGAAAAGAAAAAAAAGAAATTGGATTAAGTTTAATTATCAAACTTGTCTTCACAAAATCAAAGTTTGGAGCTTAGGTCAGACCTTTGGAATTTAAGAGCGGGCGGAACTTTAATGGAAATCGGAATTGAAATCCAACAGCCTTCGAGATCCCAAAACTTTTGCTCAAATCTCCTCAATAGATAGGTTAGAATACTTCAACTCATATGCAAACCCTTATGACTATGAATCTGACCCGTACAGTGTATGTGGTAGTGGCACTCCTCAACTGAAATAACAAAGAGATTGACTTCTCCAGCATGACAACCCAGTGATTCCCCAATCCAGCAACTCCTTCCTCGAGGAGCGGGGTATTCCCTTCTAAGTTCAAGTGACAACCAACTCAAGAGGAGGGTGAAAAGAAGAATGGACGGCAACCAGTGTAGCTACCTATCCTGGGATGCAAGACCAGTGTAGTCAAGTCATCCAGCTGCAGGCTCACATGATTTGACTTTGAAGTTCAAGCTTTCTTATTGACTATACAAATATATACACTCCGACAGGCATTTTATTTTCAATCAGGCCTGCCCATTTTTTTGGAGTTTTTTTTGAAATACCATATACAACAACATTTTCGTAGGGAGTTTTTCCTCTTGAGACAGTAGACTATCCCTCTTTTCAAGCATTATTGCAACCCACACTCTCCTATCTTTAGATATCAACAACACTGGACGGGTTTGGGTGCACTTCCCTCCCTAGACGAGGACAAATGTTTCCACTTGTGTGCGTCTCATACCAACAAATTCAATCCCCTCACCACTCCAACTGAGTTGAGCCAAGTGAAAGGTGCAGATGTCCAAGTTAGGTCATTATCAATAAGAGTTGTGCATGTGCTCCGAAATACCCTACTTAGGCAGTCAAGAATCCATTGAACCAAGTCTCATGATCCTCAAAAACTTAAGTCAACTAGATATGAAGTACCTCAATTCCAGTTCCTATAAGGTTCCTATTAATTAGGTAGATTTAAGGTCCAACCAAGCTCCAATCTTTGGATTTTACTTAGACTTGTTCAATTACCAAACTTAATCCGAAAATGTGAATGCTATGCAAATTCTATACATAAAATATTTTTGTGATGCAATTTTCAAACTTTTGAACTTTTTAAGGATTTTTGAAAAAGATGATGCATATGCAATTCTATATTTCAAAAAGATTTTGCAAATGTTTTTGGTATTTTTAGTTTTGCAAATATTTTTATGATTTTTGAAAATAAAAGATTTTGGTTAACAAAAATAAGTACATGTATTTACACGGGGATGCATCTTTTATTTACAAGAATTAGGATTTTTAAGAATTTACAAGGGGTAAGTGATCACTTTTATATGTATATACAATTAATAAAGAATTTTAGTGTGATGAATATATTCCTCAAACTTATTTGAAAAGAGTTTTATAAACAATTTTGATAACCATTGTCCAAAATAATTTTCACAAAAACTTTTTACAAACATTTACACACATTTGAAAATCATTTTGCAAAGATTTTTCAAACAACATAGATAGATTTTTCAAAATATTTTGCAACCATTTTTCAAACCATTTGAAAATTGTCTTTCAAACATTTTATTTCATACAAAGAAAATAATTTTACAAACAAAATAATTTTTACAAAGGTTGAAAATATTGAACAAAATATTTTCCAAATAGTTTTCAAAAGATTTTTCAAAAAAAAATTCGAATTATTTTTTAAACATTTTGCGAAAAATATTTTAACCTGATTTATTAATCAGTAGATAATAAGAATTTGAGGAATAATTAAGTGATTTTTAATGAACTAATCAATTATTTTTAGCCATAATCATTAAAAATACGAAAGTATGAGTTATGGATAAAGTATATACGGAGTATATACGACCCCCTATATTTAGCTTGAGTTATGTCCTCATAGGTTAGAGAGAAAAGAGAAGACATAACTCGTACTGATAATATAGAGAAGCCTAAAGAAGAAATGAATGAACGAATGAGAAGTTGACCGTCCCCCCTATACTTAGGATCAAATAATCCTAAGTATAGCAGACTGTACATAAGGCAGGGAGGGTCAAGGGTGAGAACGAACAGAACGTACTCAACTGTCTACCCATATACTTAGGGTAAGATATCCATGAGTATAGAGAAGAAGAGGAGACAATGGAGAGGATCAAAGAATGAAAGAACTCGGGGTGCACACCCCCTATACTTAGGATAAAGTGCATCTTAAGTATATAAGATTGACAAAAAGGGGCGACACCTTTTTGGTAGAAAAAGAAAAAGGAAAAGGAAAAGAAGAAAATAAGAAAAGAAGGAAAGAAGAGAAGAGATCTAAAGATGGAAGAAGGAATATGAACAACTCGGGCTGCACATCCCCCCATACTTAGGATAAAGTACATCCTAAGTGTAGCAATGATGAACATGATGACACCTTTTCAGTAGAATAAGAGAACAAAGAAGGAAAATAAGAAAATAAAAAAAGTCATTCAAAAATAATTGGATTCGCTTTGTCTTCGACTGCAGCTAAGGAAGTATTCATCTCATCACCATAAATCACTTGAACGGAGTCAACGACAGACAAGAAGGTATCATGTTCAAGATAATGCTTCAAAAGCTGTCCATTGACCACGAATGGTTGTGCGTCAGCTGACAATCTAGATATCGTAATGCTTCCATTGTCACACACATGCTTCACTGTAAATGGTCCAGTCCATTTGCTCTTCAGCTTACCTGGAAGATCTTCAATTTCGCATCAAACAACCATACCTTCTGACCCGACTCGAAGGATTTGCGGTGGATGTGCTTGTTGTGCCACTTATTGGCCTTCTCCTTGTACATCAGGCTATTGTTATATGCATAGTCTCTGAATTCTAACAATCTATTCAGGTCCACTTTTCGGTTCTTTCCGATTTCTCAGAATCCAAGTTGCAAATATTGATGGCCCATAAAGATTTATGAATTAGCTCAATGGGCAAATGACATGGCTTGCCATACACAAGTTGCTAGGGAGACATTCCTAGTGGCAACTTGTACACGGTTCTGTAAGCCCAAAGAACTAAATCAAGCAGCTGAGTTCAGTTCTTGCGATTCGGATGCACAAGCTTCTGTAGAATTGTCTTTATCTCCCTGTTTGAACATTCAGCTAAGCTATTGGACTATGGGCGGTATGGTGAAGCAACACGATGTTTTATGCAGAAATCCCGGCTTCTTCACCTCTCTGTTTATAAAATGACTACCCCCATCAGATATTAGAATATTAGGAATCCCAAACCGTGCAATGATATGATCTCTGAGGAATCGACAGACAGTCCGACTGTCGGTGGTTCGGGCAGGAATAGGTTCCACCCAACGACTCACATAGTCGGCAGCAAGCAGTATATATTCATAGCCCTGGCTGTTCGGAAATGGGCCCATAAAGTCGATGCCCCAAGCGTCGAAGACGTCTGATATCTGAATGAATTTCAGAGGCACCGTGTCTCTCATTCCTATGTACCGCCCATCTTCTATCAGTCAGTGCAACACTTGACATAATCTTCTTCATCCTTGAATAATGTAGGCCACCAAAGGCCACTCTGAAGAACCTTTGCTGCCGTTCATCTGCATGAATGGTTCCCTCCAGATTCTTGGTCATGACAGAGTGCGAGGACACTCGGAACTTCCTCCTGAGGAATACACTTCCTCCAGATGCAATCCGCCCCCTCAAGAAATAGATATGTATCCTCCCACTGGTAAAATGGATTTTAGACAAGAATTTGTCTACTTTCAGCTTCGGCCAATCTTGTGGAGTTCTCTTGAACACAAGATAATTCACAATATCAGCATACCAGGGGAGCGAAGTGACTGGCAAAATTGCCTCATCTGAAAAGGTTGCTGTGATTGGTTGCAGGTTTAGCTCAGGAAATTCAGGCTCGGAATGTCTAGATAAGTGGTCAGCCACTACATTCTTAACTCCATGTTTATCTTGAATTTCAAGGTCAAATTCCTGGAGGAGAAGGATCCACTGGATGAGGCGTGGCTTAGCTTCCTTCTTCTGTTGTAAATATCGAATGGCCGAATGATCTAGGTAAATGATAACCTTGGATCCGAGGAGGTGGCTGAACTTTTCCAAGGCAAAGACTACAACTAGCAGCTCCTTCTCAGTGACTGTGTAATTTCTTTGAGCTTCATCGAGCATTCGACTAGCGTAGTGAATCACAAATGGGACATTATCTTTGTTCCGTCCCAGTACAACACCGATGGCATAATCTGACACATCTATCATTATCTCCAAAGGCTGTGTCCAAATCGACGGCTGTAAGAGAGGGGCCTGAGTGATGAGTTCTTTCAACTGATTAAAGGTGAGGAGCACTCATCCATCCACAATGAAATCATTCTCCTTGCCTAGCAACTCGGTTAACGACCTGACCAACTTACTGAAATCTTTGATAAATCGTCGGTAAAAACTGACATGGCCCAAGAATGACCTTACCTGCTTAATGGTTTAGATGACTCTAGATTGGAAATCACCTCCACCTTGGCTGGGTCAACCTCCATGCCACGTTTACATACAACGTGACCCAACACGATTCCTTCAGTCACCATAAAGTTGCTCTTCTCCCACGATAGGACTAGATTTACTTCGCAGCACCTATGTAATACTTGGTCTAAATACTCCAGACAATGATCAAATGAGTCCCTGTAAACCGAGAAATCGTCCATAAAGATCTCAAGAAAATTGCCCAGATGTCAGTGAAAACTGCCAATATACACCTCTGAAATGTGGATGGGGCGTTGCAAAGCCCAAACAGCATCCGTCTAAAGGCATATGTACCAAAAGGACTGGTGAACATGGTCTTCTTTTGGTCTTTGGGAGCTATAACAACTTGATTATACACAGAGTAACCATCCAAGAAACAGAAGTATTCCTCGTAGCCAGTCTCTCAAGAATCTGGTCAATAAAGGGCAACGGAAAGTGATCCTTCTTGGTAGCGAGATTGAGTCTTCTATAATCCACACATACTCGCTAAGAATTATGTACTCTGATCGCGATCTCCTCTCCTTTGTTATTCTTCACAATGGTGATCCCTGATTTCTTCGATACTACATGTTGAGGGCTCGCCCATATGCTATCAGAGATAGGATATATGAATCCCGCATTGCACTATTTCTGAATTTCTTTCATGACAACCTCCCGCAGGTTCAGATTTAGTCTTCTCTGAAATTCACTAGAGGGTTTGTTGTCTTCTTCAAGGAAAATACGATGTAAGCATAAGGATGGATTGATCACATGGAGATCCGAAGTTTTACAGCCTATTGCCTTGCGGTTACGTTCAAGAACCTCCATCAGACGATTTTCTTGGTCTCCAGTCAGATGCGCATTGATGATGATTGGGTATATGTTTGGTTCACCTACAAGGAAGGCATATTTTATATTGGAGGGCAATTGCTTTAGCTCGGATGGAGTGGGAGCTTCTTCGATAGTGACTTCAGCTAGCATAGTAGGTGGTGGTTCTATCATCTGTTCGGTGTCCACCATGCTCGATTTAGCTTCAATATCAAAAAAGGTCACAAAAGTTTTCTATAATTTCCTCTTCATTACTGGATTCGTCCATAACTCTGGTCCATCCTCTCTTCTGCCATCTCTTGCATCAGTCCTCCTCCTCATATCATTTAACATGTCTTGAAAGTTAGTTTGACCAAGGCTTAGTTAGTTAGCTGCTGTTGGATTGCTTGTATGGATGCAAGCAGCTTGTTGTTAACCTCATTCTGTCTTGTATATTGCCATTCCCCCGGATTGACTTCTTCTCCTGGTTGGGGATGCGGTCCCTTTCCTCTTCCACTGGCCATCTCAGATTCTGCTTGAATTTCTGGCTCAAAGTCAGGTTCTTGGTCTGCACATAGAAGAATACCTCGATCAGTCCGAATTGCAGCACCAAATGGAGAGAAATTTTCTGTGTTAAGGTCAACACAGAACCATGTTAAGGATGGCGATGTGTAAGGCGTTAAATTGATGGCCATCCAAAATAGGCAGAGTTCAAGACAAGAGTGATCCTGGTTTATTGAAGAAGGCATGGAGTCTAGAGATTGGTTTGTGGAGTTCGAACCGAGTTCTCGGGAATCACCCCGAATTATTGGAGAGAACGAGCGTATGGAACTAATATGGGTGTCGACGGAGTCTCGACTCAACTGTCCATTCATCACCATCTCGAAGATGAAGAGGAAGATCGACGTGGATGAAAGATATGGAGGTCAACGAGAAACAAAAGGAATGCAAAATAGTTGAATGGCTCAAACAAGGGTCAACAAGATGGAAGCAAAATTGCGCGATTGCACGATGTTTTTGATCTTGACCTTAACAAGATAATCAATCAAACACAAAGCAATGGGTTCACCAACTCGACTCATGGAGCCATGAGAGTTCGGAAATTATCTTTGTAATTTTTAAATTTGATTTTTAGGCAATTAATCTTTGCACGAGTCCTTAGAGCACTACGCTTATAGGAGAGAGTACTGCTGGAAAAGTATCTCGTACTTATCTTCCTCCTTTGTAACCTATAGTTTGCATTTTTTAAGGTCCTTGTAACCCTTCCTGGATCCCTACTCAGCCAAAAAAATAGAGGGAGGAAGCTGATATGCGAAACCGCTACCTTGGATCTCGCTCGCAATGGAATCATCCATGAGCGTGCGAAAACCTACTCGGATGCAAGATGATGAGACAGACCACCCCGTGAAGGCATGGCCTATGCTCAATACCTCAGACAGGGTCAATGCTCTACACAATAGAGGGCATCATTGTTGACCAAGCCCTACTCGCCTACATACGATAGAAGCACCAATACTTCGGAAATCCAGGCGATACACAAGGAAGCCACATACTGGGTTTTGGTCTCTAATCCTTATGATGTCGCTCCCTCACTGGGAAGGAAACCTTCCTATGCAACCTGAAAACAAATGAGGGCTTTACTCGCCCACGAAATGAGTTCAATTAATCAATTTTATTTATGTCAAGTATTTTTAGTAGTCCCTTTTTAGTTTTTTTGTGCTATCACTTGCTTTGAGTAGATTCAATACAAGCGCCTAACGTTTTTGTCTTTTCTTTGATTCCTATTTGATCCAAAAACAGAGGAAAAAGATCATAAAAGCAATGCAAGGCGACACTAAGATGGAAATCTCACCTTAGTGCTTAAATGATGAATGCTTAGTTAGAAGACTTACAATGCTTCCCAGCTCTCTCCATGCAGGATGCAAAGAAGGAATTTATAAACCTATACTAAATGCCGATATGCACAGGGAAATCATCCTAAGCAGGCAATTGCTACACATGAAGAACCAAATGCTAAATACTCAGAATGAAATCTAAGTCTAGTATTTGATGCGGATTGGTGCCCGCCACAACGGGTCCTGCAAGCATTGTATACGACCTCTCTCAGCACGCAGTTTCAAAACTGTGTTTTTAGCAATTAATTATTATAAGTCCAAACATGAGAACTATAGGTGCATGTAATGGTTATTATGTGTTTGGGCCTTAGATTACACTACTAAGAAAACTTAAAGACTAAGGGCTCATTCCACAAACCAAATGAAAATAAGGCGGAAAGCACAAAACTGCGGAAAACAAAGTAAAATAAAGCGATTAAAACTTCAAAAAATGTAGTGAGCCCCTAAGTGAACAAATACTTGGAAATTGAGCTCGAGTGTCCAAAGTCCAAAGCACCTGTATTATTACAAATTAATGATCAAAGTAAATCTCTTTCTCACCAAAAAGTAAAAATCCTAAACTATACTCTCTCTCAAGCTTCTCCTGCTCTCTCCTACCAGCTAGGGTAGAATAGCAGACTCCGCTTCCCAAGGTTGCGAAGAATCACCTATGCGATCCTCCTTGGTCCGTGGTCCCTCGCAAGAAGACAAGAGAAAAGATGTCAGACAGTTCAAAATTGATAATCAAATAAATAGAGATAACAACAATGGCTACGCAATAAAAGAGATAAAATCTACTCTACAAGTTGATGCTCCACGGAAACAACACCATTTGATAATCTTGTTTTTCCGCAGGTCTAAAATACGTCTCAAATAAGGCGGAGACACAGTCGTTGTGTTGACCCAAAAGAAACCCTAATTAATCAACAATTAACCCACAACAAGTAATCAAGAAATGAAAAGCAAGTGTGGAGTTAAAATTTATTTTATTTAACTCTACAAAATGTGTGTACAGTGCAAGTATGTAGCGTGTCGAACACAGGGAGTAAAGGAGTAGAGCAGGCAAGATAAAAATCAAAGCACGAATTATCTCTCAAACATTTAGCCAAGCTGTAATTTTTGTGGGTTTTTATTTTTTTTATTTTTTTATTTTTGTTTTTACATATTTTTTATTTATTTTTAATTTTCTTATTTTATATTTTCTTTCTATATTTATATTTTTTAATTTCTTTTTCTTTTAATATATATAAAGCTATATATATGATATATATACAATATATGCTACGGTTGGTAAAAAATTAACAAAAATAATAAAAAATAAGAACATGGAATATTTTTGAGTTTTCAATATTTTTCTTATTTTTGTGATTTTTTAGGAAATTTTGCTAATTTATATATATTTTTAAAATCCAAAATACCCCAGAATAAGGATAAAATAAATACCCAAAATTAAAATAGAGATTAAAATTAGAAAATTGAATCAAAATTTCTCCAAATTAATTTTAAAATAAAGATAATAATATAAATAAAATTATAGATAGAAAACATAATTTCTGGACTCTTTAAGAACTTTATAAATGTTTATAAAGGTTTTAAGGGTTTTTCTATTTTTTGAGTTTTCTTTTATATATTTTTAGTGATTTTTGGTCTGAAGATTAACAATACTTAAATAAATAAAAAATATTTTTTGGGGAATTTTCGAAAATGTTTTTATATTTTTTATGGGTTTTATAATGCTAACAGGGAAAAAAGGGATTTTTTTTAATAAATAATATAAACTCCTAAAATTACAAATGAAAAATAGGGGATGAATATAGATGCAATTAGGAGACTACATCATTTTTGTGGATTTTTTAGAGCAATGTAGCTGTATGAAATAAATACAAGAAATATAGAAAATGCAATGTTGGTAGGGGCATTAATGTAAATGTCATAAAGTCCAGGGGCCAATGTGCAATTTTCATAAACATTATAATTGCAAAACAAAGTTTATGGACCTCACACAAAATCTAAGTCCTGTGAGGGCCTTACTGCAAAATGGCCAAGCTCACGTGTAGATACACGTGAGCCGTGCTAGTAGGGACCGGAAAGCAATTACCAAAAATGGAGGGGCATATCTGAAATTTCGCTAAATTTATAACCTAATATTTCAAAAATCCGACTAAACAATAAATACCCAAACCCGTGAGGGTCTCGTGTAAATGTTTTGAGTTCTGTCGGCTGACCTATACCGGACTAATATGAAAATAAACTAAATGCGGGGTGAGCTTGCAAATATTATAAAGCTTTTAAATAGTTGATGAAAGATTGAATCTTAGGTTTTAACAACAAAATCTAAGTGGGCTGGAAATGCAAAATACCCACTAAGTAGCGCGGGCGGACGGCTGATCCTCGCTCACTTGCTATGCGTCAGCCCAGGAGAAGGCGATGACGATTTGGTTCATGCGACCCAAATTAGATCCCCGCGAGGTGATGAATGGTCGAGGCGCGAGGGGATCTAACAATCCTCGATCAATCTAGTGGCGCACCTTGATCCAACAACGATGAACAAAAGGGGGGCGAACAAGGACAAACTCCACCGAGGCATAGTTCTCTGAGCTCGTTCTCCCTCCTCTGGCAGTCTTGCAAGCTCCAAAATACCCGATGCTCTTCCTGCAGGGTTCCTCTAATGGTCGGGTGCATCAAAAGGGGCGGAAGGACACCGGAGCATCACCACGAGGCTGAGGAAGATATGGCGCTCCAGGTGATTCCATCAAGCTGCAAAATCGCTCCAGGCAGCTTCTTTGCATCAACTACCTGCAGGAGAGGGTAAGACCCAAAAATGCGGAGCTCGGAGGAGCTCTTGGAGGTGGAATGCATGTGAGGGGTACGAGGTGGATACAACTCCGGTGGGTGATGGCGGTGGAGTGTAGAGATCCTGCTCCAGTGAGGAGCAGGTTGAATGGATTGGTGCGAGATGAGGAGAAGCGTGCGGGCGAGAAGATAGTGGTCGTAGTTGCGGTGATGGATGGCAGAGCACAGGTGAACGGGGTTCACATCGAAGATATGATTTACAGCTAAGATACATAATTAAAAGACAAAATAAATGCTCGAGATGAACCTAGGATTAAAGCGTCTGCAAAAAGGGGGCCAAAGGTGGGTGCTAAAAGGTTCAAAATCGAAGAGGAGGATGGAGGAGGCTTATTGACTGGAGCGGCTCAAAGAACGAAGAGGAATGAGCGATGTAGAATCAATCCTCGAGGAAATCAATCGGCGTGTAAGAGGGGTCCTCAAGGAGAAAAAGTGAAGAAGGGATCGATGCGAAATGGTGAAAGGGTTGGCCGGGAAAAAATCGAGAAAGATGGCAGGAATCGAAGTCTGACAAGGCGTAGGGGAAGGGTCAGACAGTTGACCCGAGTCAACTTCAGACCACACATGGTTCGTCCACGTGGACCAACGAGGAAAAACCTAGCCCAAAAATAATTTAAAAATAAATAGAATTAATAAACAATTTTATTAATTTAAGTTATAAAATAAAAAATCTTATTATTTTATGAAGTATTTTATTATAATTTTTATTTATTTTTATAGCTATATATTTACAAGTTACTTTTTAGGGGCTATATATAGGTATAATCATCTATATATTTGTGTATTTTATTTTTATTTTGTATTTTTGATTTTATTAATTTAGTTTATTATTTTATATATTTATGACCAATTTTTAGATATATAAATATATTTTTATTATATTTTCTAATAGCATATGTACACTTAAATAAATAAGTGTATTAATTATATAGATATAGATATAGGTATTTTACCTATGTATTTTATATACATATTTTATTTTGATGTTTTCTTTATTGTTTTATTCATGCTTTAGTATGCACATATATTATAAATAACATTTACAAAATTAAAAAGATATATAAAATTATAAAAATAATGAATAATACATAAAATGAATATTTTAATTAGTATAATTATACAATAGGGGTCCAAAACCTAACTTTCGCATCTTAACTCCAAAAAATCTCCATTAAATGGCTCATTAAAAGTTATATACAATTAAAGATGTTTTTGATATATTTTGAGTTTTTATTTGAGAAATATGGTCTAAGAAGTTGAGATTTTGGAAACTTATTTTGAGTATATCTTTTTATATGTACGTTATTTTTATATGAAATAAATTTTGTATTTTTCTATATTTTATTATATACAACTTTAATGACAAAGTTTCTTTATTTGAAGTATAAAATGTGGAATTAAAAATAGGTCCCAAAAGAATAATAAATGAATAAATAAAAGGGATTTTTTATTGTATTTTTGGCCCTTATCTCCCCCTACTTTATTCCTCATCGGCCTAGTAATCAAGATGCCAAGATCTCAAGGTTTCGTGTCATAAAAAATTCAATATTTTATTCCTTTTCTTTTCATTATTCTATAATTTTGACATTAAAAACTGTATTTTATACACTATTTACATAATGATGCATGAATGTTAAAAAGCATAAATTAAGGATATTTACATGCATTTACTAAGGTTTTAAGACCAAAATGATAGAATAAAGGTGATAAAATGGAGATTCATCGTTAGGTTATTATCTACATTTAGCACGATGAATACAATGGCACTCCCACTACGCTTCACACGATTCATCAAGATTCTATCTGAAATCATAGCATTTATGGTTTCATCAAATCCAATATTCCAACTACAAGAAGCTTATTTGAGTCTATATGTGGAATTCCGTAGCTTGCACACCTTGCTTCCCTCAACTATAAGCCCTAGGGCTACTTCATATGAATAACCTCATAGAGGTATTCATAGAGGAATGCAATCTTAACTCACATCTTGATGATGTCATAGTCAAGTTGTGTAGCTATAGTTAGCAACAATATAATGAGTTTAAGCATGGTCGTTGGAGAGCAAGTCTCATCCCAAGCAGTGTCTTCTCTTCGATGTGTAGCTCATGACTATGAGCCGTGCTTTGAAGGTCCCTACCTTCTCATCAGGTTCCCTGTTTCTCTTGAAGATCCATTTACATCTTAACAGGCATTACCCATATAGGTGGATCCTTGAGGGTCCATATACAATACTTGTATATGAATTCTACTTAGACTTTACTGCTAACATCCATATTTCCATGTCGTGATCCTCGGAAGCTTCATCATATGAAGTCGGATCATTGCCAGACTTAACTCACACATGGAATCTATCCTCAAACTCATTTGAAGAGGTATGAGTGTTTCATCTTTAATTATCCTGTTAGTTTCTGGTTTTAGGAGCCTCATTATCTTCTCAAGGTTTAATGAGCTCCTTTACTTCATTTTCATCTTGACTCTCAAGAGTTTCATCCTCTAAGAATCATATCCTTAGAGACGAGATCTTTTAAGAATCTCAAGGTCGCAAAGTAGGTATCCAATACCATCCTTTATTTTCCTAATGAAGTAGCACTCTCTAATGCTAGATTCCATCTTACTTGCATGGAACCTTATTAAGGATATATATTGTAGTCTCTACTACATATATACCTTGTAAAATAAGAGGTAATAATGCTAAGATTAATCATTGATCAAATAATATCACGCATGATCCAATTGTATCTCATTACAACTCTATTGGTTAGGGTGTATTAGGAGGATTGAGATAGGAATGTTATTCCTTTCTCTAAAAGGTATTCCAGGAATTCGTCTAATAGGTATTGACTACCTAGGTTAGGTCAAATTCATGTCATCTTCCTTCAAAATTTGGTTCTAAATCAAAACTATGAAATCTTTGAACATTTCAAAGGTTTATAAGGTGAAGGGAAGAAATCTCATATCACAAATAATCATCAAATGATATCACATATCATCAATGTTTATTATGATATAGATGATCCACGTACATCAATATGTATGAAATCCTGAATACCTTGACAACTTACACCATTTCTAGAGAAGGATGCATTGGACATCTTTACTTTTGAATACAATACTCACACGTATGTAAGATTTGAAATTTTAGATAATCTAAAGTTTCATCTCTTACCGCTCTATTGATCTCATCTATAGACAAATGTCCAAGGGTTGATGCCAGATTTTGTCAAATGATCTTCATCCTCCTACTGATTTTTAAAGGTTTAATTTTTAGTATTAGAAATACTAATGAACCATTCATTAATTTTCTAATTTTGTAGTGTCCTTCAGATGTCAGATTACTATCTGAAATATATCTATCATAACTCTTTATGATAGGTCTATTCCATAATTCATGTTCATTTACAACACTTAGAAATAAAATATGAGTGTATTCTAATATCTAGGTCATAGAGACATTCTCTAAGACTAATGGCTCTCCCACTGAAAATATCAAGTCTATTTATCCAATAGAGGGTGTTGCAACCATTGCATCAATATCCACGGGTGACTATTAAATCTTAAGATCAAATTTCTAGTCTTCTAATACATATGCAACCAATTGCAAGTGTTATTAGAAGAAGGAGATACAATTATTAGACTTTTAATCTTATCCAATAAGTATGTTAATTTCAATGATGATATGTAGATATAGGTTATTCTGATGCACTATCTGGGTCCTTCTCTGAGGATCCAAGATAGACTTGATAGTCATACTGTCAACACATCAGCTTGTTGCAGTATTGGCATTCATCCAACTGTTTGGATGTCATATGGAAGTTACAGAAGTACAGTCAGCCCTTTGAATTTCCTTCTAACTTAGGTTCGACCCATGCTTCCACCTTGCTCCCTTCATCTATAAACAACCATTGCTTAAGACAAATGAACTCTTATGCTGAATTTAAAAGATTTCAATGTAAGAGTACGCCAGCATATATACATGCTTCATTCAATTCATACAATATGAATATTATGAAGCTTCATAAATGACTAGAGTATAGATAGTAGAATGATGACACTCATAATATCTACATACATCTTAACTCTGAAAGACTTAGGTTCAGTTAGGTACTCAAACATTTTGAGTACATCGTCTCTTATAGAGCCACCATTCTGCATGATGCAGTGAATCATGTCATTCATAATTAAATGTCAAGAGCACATATGTATGCTAGAACATCTTCTTAGATTTTTTTATAAGGATTATTTGACAATTGTGATCATCATCGACATGTCACTTCCAAAGTACATTCGATTAGAGATCAAGACTATAGAGACATACAAAACCCTAGGTCGTTGTACTATTGTCCATTTAATTGTGATTCCTCATTATTATGAGGAAACTTGCACATTACAACCACATACAATATGTGTCCAACTGCAAGTACAATATCTTGATCATGGATCCAATCCATGATATTTTACTGGTTATTATTGAGTATAGTATTGAGTGGGTTTAGTGAAGGATTATTTGAAATTAGAAATTTACATAAATGTATATAAATAAATACATATATACACATATTTTTCTTTGATTTAGGATTTTTTATATCAAAGTTGTCCTGCCTTGTCAACACTGAAAATTCATTCCCATAATCACCATTATATCTCAAGCAAGATCTGGGATCTCCTTTCTTATCTCTGTCACATCCGAATAATATGAGAATATGTAACTCATATAAAAAGAAGCGGGAACACATTCTACCTTGCAAGGCCAACTTGCATTCCCATTTCTGTCTTTAACACCCGGTCCCACCACTCCTAAGTTTATGTTGACCCGAAGTTAAATGAACAAACTGTCAACATGCTTAAAACTCGCTATACACCATCCAATATCGCCTCAATAATATGAGGACCCAATATTGGGGTCACTACGTATACAACCTTACTCTTTCGAGAAGCAAAGAGCTCTATACAGATGTGCTTGTATGCAGGAGCTGTCACTTTGGACAAGCATCTCCTACATACAATTCCAGACGACGAAACCCTTTGCCTTGACGGAAGACCATGGATGTCACTTATGTGATCTTCCATATCATGTTCAAATTCTAATTAATCATTTTGAATCATATTCATTACGATTAATTCTTCCAAGGAAAATAACAACTCTATTCAAAATAGAGTATTTTAATATTAATTAGATCTAAATAATTTAATCATGATAAATCAATTATCAATCTAATCAATCAACCAACAAATAATATTTAGTTTTTACTTGAACGATGGTATTATCTCAAAAATACGTATTATTTGAATATTAATAATTAGAAAATACATCATGATCTCTCAAGCATTATCCCTTCCCTACCCATTGTCATGACCACCACAGACTGGAGCGAGACAGACCGCTCATGGAGCAACCTTCTACCCCAACGCTCATTGACTAGACACCATATCCGCCTCGGGTCAGGATAATGCCAGTTGGTCACTTTGTACTTGAGATTATAATCGGTCTTTGAACCGAAGTTATACCATATAATAATAATAATAACTATTTTGATTTATATTCTAAGGAAATTTTCTAAATAAATTCCCAATCCTATTCAAGTATCAAAGTTTGTTGGAAAGTGTATGATGTAACCAATTTGTGATCTAAATCATATCTAATCAATTATTGGTTAAGATAATGTCATTTAAGGAAATATTTATCATCAAATATTTCTCAAGTATTTATCTATAATTTATCCAGGAAATTAATCATTAATTTCACTAATTGATTAAATGACAATAACATAGTTCTTGATTAGGAGTGTAATTTCCAACAATGACCCTCATTTACTAAAATTAGCATATCTCAATCAATTTAAATCTAAATCAAGCAAAATAAGTTTTCAAAGTTTGATAATTTGATTTAAAACGGAACCCAAATGATTTGCATGCATTTCTAGGCGTCTCAAATCTGTAATTAACTCTTTAATCACGTCAAGATTCATCATCCCCGAAATAGTGGAAACATGTTCACTAAAATGATCATAACTTGAGCAAACATATTCCAAATCACGCAAACTCAAATCCCACGGTTTCCTTATTTAATGGAAAAATATAATACAAGTGATAATTTTATGTTTAAATAATTTAAACAGAACATAAAAATCACACAAAACAGATCTATGTGAACAAAATGCAACAAAATTTTGCAAACCCTAATTAGCCCAAGTCATCCTAGGTTTACGGATCATATCTGAAACCTCCGACCTAAGGCTCTGATACCACTTGAAGGATATGATGAAATCCTTAAACGCATCACGGAAGTGTGAGGATCACATCGTATGCGATCGGGAGCAACTAGTCACACTAGTTGCTCGAGGCAGCGGAATTTAAAATTTTTTTTATGCGATGAAACCACATGATCCAAGAACACTTATCGGATCATTTCATCTAAACCACAAACTAGTATTCTTTAAGTTTGGTTGTGATCGAGTCTCTAAACAAAGAGACCTCCTGCCTCAAGTCCGATCCAACGGAAGAGACGCTTGCGAGCGCGTTGATGAAACACATGCTCCTCGCAATCCATGTTGATGATGCAAGAGACGAATCTCCTGATCTCGTCACATGAGATCCAATGTCTTCTTCATGAGAGAGGCGTGCCAAAGGAGACAGAGATCCACGAGCAAATAATCCAGCATCATAACGACGATGCTGTAACGATGGCGACTCTCTCTAGGGCTCCATGGTAGATGACCACAATGAGAGAGAGAGAGGAGATGTGTAGAGAATGAGAGAAAGAGAGTGAGCACATGATGATGTTATTGTTGTTACTGTAACTATTGAAGAGCAAGGGGTGCCTCTTCTTATATAGTATTTTGGGAGTCCATGGATCACAATCCGTGGACTATACAAAATCAATGGATGAGATTGATTTGTGCTTCTTTCAATGGCCAAGATTTTATTGTAAAATCACAACAACAATTAATTTAATTAGATTAAATATATATTGATAAATCAATATAAATTAATTCCTAATTAAATCAATCAAGCTTGGAGATAATGGGAAGCAAGATTGCCTCCTTCCATTAAGAGGGGGGATGGCCACCCATTCCTAATGGGATTTGGTGGCTGTCCACCCTCCCTAGTAGGAAGGTGCAAACTCCATGTAATCTTACGAGATTACATTATTCCTTGGAAATCTCTAAGATTTACAACAACACTTTTTGTAAATTATTCTATAAAAATAATTCATAATTATTTTGTGAATATTGCAATCTTGCCATTGAGAAATTGTGAATCACATTCACAATCCAAATAAAATGTAAATTATATTTTCAATCAATTATCCAATGTGAATCCAATTCACATCAACATTTAAATTATAAATGTTATTTACAAATAGCTCTCTCTTATATATTATAAATCACATTTATAATATATATATATGATTAACATGGATAGTGCTATCCACATTATTCATATCCATGATAATTAAATCACATTTAATCATCTTAGATCTCTATTCTCATGTGTCCAAATAATATGAATCACATTCACATTATTTACATATTTGATAATTAAATCACATTTAATTATCTTAGATAACTATCCTTATAATATGAATCAAATTCATGTTATTCATGATAATTAAATCACATTTAATTATCCATTTTCTCAATGCTCGGATTCATATATCAACAATGAAATTATCCATGAACTCTTTCAAGGATAATGCATTTTCTCCGCGAATACTTGGAGATAAGGACATGGTGATTGTATTGTTCCATGTATAGTGACTTGGATATTGAGATCACATCTCAAATCTAGATCCTATGTATCTCTCATAGATGCGTGATTAAATCAAGACTGCAAATTCTTATCTTCTCATTGCATCTGAATCACATTCAGATCAATGCCCAACATTTGGATCATGATCAGATCACTTCTCTACCAAGAGGAGTCACTAAAATTCAAACCCATTTCATCACTCCCTATGAATGGAAGTGGCATGGTTATACAATTATTTATGATCACATCACCGTCAAGTATTCCTAATACCTGTACTTCCTGCATACTAGAAGACCCAGAATAAACCCGAAGTATTAGATCAATTTTACACTATCTACTTCAGGGTTTTATCATTAAGTTTCTCATTCTATCATTGGGAGTTGGTATCAATCATATACTGTCCAAAAGCATATATCATGCCTAGGTGTTAATCATATACTTTCCAAAAGCATATATCAAACCTGCAAATTCAAGCAAGCTTCCAAAAAGAGACGACCGTGCACGGAATTTGATTCTCTCAATATCTCATGTGTGAGCTCATGTCTTCCGGTCAATAATGAACCTGTTTGATCTCTTTAAGAGATCGTATTACTTATATGACCTTGCATGCACACCAGCGCGCCAGTGTATAGACCTTGGTTAGGTCATCAACCTATTGGTCTGCCAGATGTACATACTCAGACATATAGTAACACATATGCCTCCGGTCAGAGGATGTGTGCCTATATCACGACAACTTACGACATAGGACTTTGGTTATCTCGATCTCATTAAGTCAACTCTTTGACCTAACTGATCTAACACCTCCGAATCTCTATTCCTATGAAGAGGACCTGCATCAGGAGGTCGGTTAGATATCAACCTTCAGAGAAAGGATTGCCATCTCCATCTCAGGCTGGATATCATCTCTTAACAATCATTTGACTGTGCATGATGAGTCCTCAATCTAAATCCTTAGATATTCATCCAAGCACCAACCTCTATAATTCAATTATTGAATCAACATTTGTATGATCATTAAGATGGCCATGGTACATTACCCTAATTGTACTAAGGGACCTATTATGTAAATTAGTTATTCTTCATTTCAGATCAGGGAATGATATTTGCAGTAACATTTATTGCATAATGGCTCGCCATGGGCTCGCATGTCCAACACTGCAATGGACCCAAGAAAATCCTAATGATCTATCAACTCTGAGAGCTTATAGTACCAAGCTCTAGGACTCTGCTTTAGGCCATAGATCGCCTTGTGGAGCCTACATATCTTCTAAGATTCCCCCTCGACAACAAATCCCGATGGTTGTTGCATATAAATTTCCTCATGTAAATCTCCATATATTAATGCATTCTTAGATCAAGCTGATAAAGAGGCCATTCACATGAAATAGCAACTGATAAGAGAATGTGTAATGTTGAGTGTCTCGCTACTGGAGAAAAGGTGTCCTGATAATCTACCCCATAAGTCTGAGCGAAACCACGTGCTACAAGTCTTGCCTTGTAGCGATCCACACTGCCATCTTTTCACTGCTTCACTGTAAATATCCATTTGCACCCCACAACAGATGCACTTGGAGGGGCAGAAACAACACTCCAGGTACCACGAGACTATAAATCGACCATCTCCTCTTCCATGGCAAGTCGACAATTGTTATCTTGTATGGCCTCCTTATATGTTCGTGGTATAGTAATGGTTGAGCAGCTCATAACAAACGTCATGTATTCCTCTGAAAGATAGTCCAAGGAAGCATGCATAGCTAGAGGGTACTTAGTACAGTTGCGACGGGGCTTCCTCAAGGTAATATGTACATCAAGGTCATCTGCCTCTTTGTTCTCTGCCATCAGATTCTCCTGTGTAGTATCATGTGGATCAAGCATATCACTAGTGCCATAAGTAGTAGCAATGTATTAATTACATACCTGGGGCATACTGGATGACTGAGAAGATGCATGAGCAGAGGGGCGAGTAGAGGATCTGTGAAAATAAAAACGAGGTAGGAACTGAGTCATGGTTTATGTAGGTGGAGGAGGTTGGGGAGGAGGTGGAGTTGACTGAGACTCATCATGAGGACTTGTTGGTGGAGATATCGGTGGTGGAGGAACGAAGATATCCTCACTAGAGTCAGCACTAGACAACCTGTCACTCGTAGGGGGAAAATACATAATAGACTCAAAAATTGTGACATATGCACTCGCATAATATTTTCTTTCAATGGGATCAAAACATTGATACCTTTTTTGGGTACGAGAATAGCCGATGGACACTCATTTGACAGCTCTAGGAAAGATCTTGTCATGACAAGGGATAAAATTATGCACAAATGCCATAGATCCAAAGGCTCTGGGAGTAGGAGATAATAAGTCCTTCTCAGGAAACACAATCAAGAAAGGAAACTTTTTCCACAATCATAGTGGACGGTATGCGGTTCACCAAGTAACATGTAGTAAGAACTGCATTACCCTAGAAAGAATGAGGAGCCCGACTCTGAATCAAAAGAGTCCTTGTAACATCCAGAAGATGACGATGTTTGCGTTCAACAATACCGTTCTGTTGTGAAGTGTAAGTACATAAAGTTTAATGAACAACACAAATAGATCTGAGAAAGTAAGATAATTGTAAAGTAGAAAACTCCAAGGCATTGTCAGTGCGAATAATTTCACATTACAACAACAACAAAGCCTTTTCCCACAATTAAGTAGGGTCAACTACATGGATTCTTCGCCTCCATTCAAATCTATGTTGGGTCAATCCTGGGCTTATATCCAAAAAACTAAGATCCCTTCGTATAGTCTCTTTCCAACACTTCTTAGGTCATCTGCACCCTCTCTTAGTCGGGTCGGTATCCCAACACTCGCATCTCCTAACCGGTGCATCAGTTGATCTTCTTTACAAATGACCAAACCATCTTTAGCGGTTTTCTTGCATCTTATCCTCATCGGAGCTACACCAACTTTCTTTATGATTGCCTCATTCCGAATCTGATCTTTACGTGTGTGTGTCTACACATCTACCTTAGCATTTTTATTTCTGCTACAGCCATTCTCTGCACGTCTATGATCCACAGGCCAACATTCAGATCCATAGAGCATAGCAGGTCTCACGGCTGCTTTGTAAAACTTTCCTTTAATTTTTAAAGGAATTTTCTTATCACAGAGCACAACAGAGGCTCCTCTCCACTTTAGCCAGCCTGTATTTATTCTATTAGTAACATCTCCGTCAATTTCCCCATCATGTTGCAAAATAGATCCCAGATATCTAAAAGAATCTCTCTTTTGAATGTTATTGTCACCAATCTTCACCCCGATTTCTTCACTATTGCTTCCATCAAAGATGCACTCCATGTATTCCGTCTTAGACCTACTTATACGAAATCCTTTAGTCTCCAATGCATGTCTCCAGACCTCAAGCTTCACATTTACTCCATCTCTAGTCTCGTCAATCAACACAATATCATTAGCAAATAACACACACCATGGTAACTCATCTTGAATGTGACTTGTCACCTCGTCCATAATCAAAGTAAAAAAAATGGATTCAAAGCTGAGCCTTGATGTAAACCAATGTTGATATCAAAATAGTCAGTCTTCCCAGACAGAGTGCTCACATAAGATAAAGCCCTATCATAAATATCTTTTATGAGGTTAAGTACTTGTCTCTTCTCCAAAACTCTCCACAATATCTCTCGTGGGACATAATCATAAGACTTCTCCAAATCAATAAAGATCATATGGAGGTTCTTCCTTTTAGTTCTATAAATCTCCATTGATCTCCTCAGCAAATGGATGGCTTCAATAGTTGAGCGACCTGGCATGAATCTGAATTGGTTTTCTTTTACTTTGGAATCTTGCCTCAACCTTCTTTCGATCACACGTTCCCAAATTTTCATAGTGTGACTCATCATCTTGATACCTCTATAATTTGAATAATTTTGATTGTCTCCTCTATTCTTATAAAGAGGCACCACGGTACTCCTCCTCCAATCTTCAGCTATTTTCTTGCTTCGCCAAGTAAATTGAATAGATTCGTAAGCCAAGCCAAATCATGCTCACATAAAACTCTCCATACTTCTACAGGGATGTCATACGGTCCTACACCTTTCCCAGGTCTTATAACCTTCAAAGCGTCCTCTAATACCTTTCTTTGTATTCATCTATATCTTGAACGATTCAACTAACTTTCACTACTAGCTAGATCACCCAAAGTGATCTCTCTATTTCCTTTCCCAGCGAAAAGTTTATGGAAGTACTGCTCCCATCTAGTCTCTATATCCTTCTGAGTAACAAGTACGTGACCTCCCTCATCCTTAATGCATCTCGCTTGAATAAATTTTACATTAGCGGAATTTTTTTAATCTCAATAAGGAAAGATGTGATAATAGGACCAGCTTCTGACTTATTCTTCATCAAAAATACCCAAGATAATCTAGAATAATCGTCAACAATGACCATATAAAACCGATGTCCCTGATGATCAGGAACGCGACTAGGACCCCGGATATCAAAGTGAACCAACTCAAACAACTGACCATTGTGACAACTCTAACAACTTGTAAAAGAGGAATGATGGTGCTTCCCAAGCTGACACACCTCGAACTCCAGACTAGTATGAGTAGAGATTTGTGGGAGGACATGACACAACTTCTGCAGAGGAAGGTGTCCAAAGTGAAGATGCCACAAAAATAGGGAAACAGGTCCAGAAGGGATAGTAGCAGCCCCTGCACAAGGAGGTTGGACAAGTCTTTAAAGTCCCCTCTGCTCATGATCACATCCAATCAACCTACCCATGAGTATCTTTTGAAACACAAGAGAAGAAGGATCAAATATGGCACGACAATGTAAATCTTTTATAATCTGACTAATAGAAAAAAGATTCATCTGAAATGTTGGAGCATGTAAGACATTTTGCAGACACATCGAGGGAGCTAGAACAATCTCCCCATGTCCAACAATGGGTAGATGAACCCCATCGACAATAACCACTATTCTACCTGTACGAAGTGAACTGTGCTCGATCGCCACACATATGATGAGATGCTCCAGAGTCCATGATCCAGTCAGACAAATCTAAACTGCTGCTAGTAGTAAGGTCATAAGCAATACATAACGAGCTTGAAAAGGCTCCAGCAATATGTGCGACACCTGAAGAATCTATAGGCGAAGTAGTTAGAGTAGTCATCATCTCTCATATCCGAGAAACAATATCATCGATGCGCGCATCATGAGCCGGTGTAGGTGTAGACGGAGGCTCGATCTGCTCAACAACTCGGGCAGAGGCTGGATACCCATGCTTATAGCATGTCTCCTCGGAATGACCAGGACGGTTGCAATGTGAACATGGGCCTCACTGAGGACCTGCTCCTTGATCATTCGCTAGGCACATGTTTTAATTTGTGTTCGTTGTAGTACATGTACTTAGCAAATCTGTCATAACTGAGAGAAGAACTCCGTGAAGAGTGTTTCGGCTTTAATTTATATCCCGGGCAAGTCCGGGGTCGAACACAGGGAGGCAAAGGAACAACGTCGGCTTAATTCAAAAACTTAGGTCTAGATTTCCAAATGGTATTTTTTTAAATTTTTTTAATGCAAAAACAAATGAAAATGCGGATGGATTAAGACAATAAGAAAACACACAACTAGGCCAAATTAATTCTAATATGAAATTAATTAGATTTAGCCTAATTGTATTTTTTCTACAATCCTAATCCAGAGATGAGTACAAAATACATTTTTTTTGGAATTCTAGGAATTAAAATGCAATAATTAAAAATGCACACTTTTTATGGATTTTTTAGCAATTTTTCACACAAACAGAATGTAAAAATTATGAAAATTTTACTGGAATTAAAACATGAGTAAGTATCCTACAATATGTTTTTGTAATTTTCTGACAAAATATGAATTTTTATGGATTTTTAAATGAAAACAGAGTGATAGTGACTAATTAATTCATAATAAATCCACAATAGCAATTTATCCAGAGTGCAAATTATCTCAAAATGGTATTTATAATGCAATCCAGGAGTGTTGAAATTTTACAAAAAAGATATATTGGATTTAATTAAAAATCAAATATTAAAATCACTCTACAATTTATTTAAAGCACATGACAACTCCAATTGAGATGAAATTTGGAAAGTAATTCAATCACATTTCAAGGCATCATTTTTAATTTTTATGGATATGTTCGAGCAAATATCAATGAGATATGAATTTAATTACTCAGAATGGGTAAAATATACAGAATTTTAGTTAAACATTTTTAATTAATTCATCATTTCTCACAAAATATAAATAAATAATCGGACTGTAGAAAATTAGTTGTACATCATCAAGATATTTTCATCAAAAGAAATGATGCAGTATAAAGGTCCAAATTAAAATGCAAATACAAGGTTATCCGCGCAAATACAGAGAACAAACAAAACATACAAACAAAATATACAGGGATTGTTTTGTAATTACAAAAACATAACAAAATAAAAATGCAAATTTTACAAAATAAAAAATAAAAAGTGACCTTCTTCTTCTTCTTCGTTTCTTTGCAGGTGGGTTGGCGTAGCACCGCCGGGTGGCGTTGCCCCTGCGCAGCGCGCGACGATGGCGAGGAGGGCCACGCGGAAGGCACAGTGCTGGAGAAGAAGGGTGGCGGCCTTGCGGGTCCTGCATCCTGGAGGTGGCGGAGGGCTGCAGGAGGGGGCTGGGGGCGCACGAGGAACGCAGGTGGCGCGGCTCGCCGCAGGCGGAGGCGTCTAGACCTGTGGTTGTCGGTCCCTAGGCATGGGAAGGCAGCCCGAAGAGAAGATGGGAGGTCGTCGGCTGTGGCGACTGGAAGGGGAGGGGGGGCGGCACGTTGGAGGTGCGGCCTCTGGCGGAGGGTCACAGGCGGGGGATCGCCCGCGCAAGACGAGCGGGCTGACAGAGAGGCCTAGGGGGGAGCAGCGTGCGTGGGGCACCAGCCCCCGCAGGTGGCTGCGGCGGGGCCCACACGTGGGCAGAGGCGGGCGGAGCCGACTGGAGATGATTGGGGGGCGGCGGGCCGACGACCACCTGCTGCGTCCCTATTTTTTATTTTTTTAATTTTTTTACTATTATGTTTTTTGTGTGATTAATTTTTTTAATTTTTTTAAATTTTCTTTAATAGGAACAAACATGTATAGATAAAAAAAAGGAAAAAATGGTAGAGGGGAATGACGAAGAAAATGAAGGAGATAGTGATGGTATGATGTGATATAAAAAAATAAGGAAAAAATGTTAGATGAAATAAAATAACAAGAGAAATGAGGAGAAATACTTACTTAATGTTCGCTGGATTTACGGAGCAGCTACGCTGGACTGCTGTCGTCGTCTCGATCCGATTGGTGAAATAAAAATTGGAGAAGCTACACGAGCTCGATGGGGAACACGCAACGTGGAGCGGAGCTCCGCGGATCTTGCCTGAAGGAGGCCGTCGCTTGAGGAAGATGCTTCGCCGTTGTCACCAACAAAACACTCCAAGCTCTCTCCTTTTTCTATTAGAATGGCTGATGCAAAAAATATGGATGTAGAGATGAATCTAAAGAAGAAGAAGAGAAAGGGAGGTTAGAAAGGTGGTGGAGTTGAATGGGAGGTTAGATTATTGGTGGAGTTGAATGGAGGTTAGATGAAGAATGTGGGTGGAATGGAAGTTGGTGGTAGAATGAAAAGAAGAGGGAAGTTAGTGTAGAGAAAGGAAAAAATAAAAGGAAAATAAAATAAAATAAAGTAGGCTACTTTAAATACAATAAAATAAAAGAGAAGAAAAAGAGTGGGGAATTTACAAAATAAGACAAACATTATGTTCATTTTTTTGCTTTTCTAATTTTAATTTTTTTACTTTTAATAAAAGATATTTACAACAAAAAATACAATAAAATACTAGAAATAAGATACAACACAAAATGATTTTTTTATTTTTTAGTAATTAAAAAAAATAAAAAATGAATAAAGGATGAATATTTACATAATATACAATGTACATCTAGGTCCCAAAATCCACATTTTACAAACGAGCTCCGATTTTAATGAAACCACTTTCATTGGATAGATAATTTTCTAACTTGAATTTAGAAGTAATTTTGGAGAATTTAGAGTTCATACGGAGCAGGAATTTGGCCGGGAAGTTGGACTTTACAGTTATTTGTCTTTGGGATTTAGGAGCATTTATTTGAGGTGAAATTTATTTTATATTTTTTTTATTTTTATATACATTTTTATGAACAAGATAGAAAAAGAATTAGCCAAAAATGAGTTGAAATAAAATTATTAAAAATACATGAAGTTTTAGGCTATTTACAGGTGAAAAACTCCTTTAATTTTGCGGCTTTTCATTGTTAATTTATTTTGTACAATCTAATATACAATAATTAGTGTGTTTTATTTACAAGAGATATTTTGTTAATTTATAGATTTTATGGACATTTATTTGGGATTTTACTCGAGGATTTTTCTAAGATCAAGATATTGAGATGATGAATCGCGGATTCATCACTCCTCGACCACGGAGACCTCGACCATAGAATTGCAAAGTATTCCCTCTTCCACGAGAGGTTGTCATAGCAGAAGGAGTCTGAGCCACAGTAGTAGATGATGTAGTAATTCTGCTCAATCTCTTGTAAACCTCCTCCATTGGAGGTATCGCCTCTCCTGGAAGAAGTTGAGTACGTGTTGCATCGTACTTAAAGTCTAGAGATGACAAAAATACTCCGGTCATAGTTGCATTACGATACGACTATTGTTGCTCAGTGCTCGTAGTAATAGGTATGAAACTATGCAGACACTCAAACAAGCCTCCAAGATGCGAGAAGTGAGCATGAAGAGGTCGACCATTCTACTAGGTCGAAATAATATCAAACTGCAACAGTATAATTTTGCTCTCATTTTTCATCTATCCATACGTGGTTGCTAAGATATCCCACATAGCCTTTGTTGTGGGTTGATTGGCAATATCATTGGTAATCTCCGTGATGAGCATCCCAGAGAGCCAAATGCGAGCATAGGAATCATCTTGCTTCCAAGAAACATTAGCCCCAGTCTTGTCCTCCGGCTCTGGATCTGTCAGATTGTGCTCCTCATTATGGAACTGCATCAAAGTGTGAAACTACATGGACCACAACTCATAGTTGGTCCCATCCATCTTCACGATGGGAGTCAGTCCCTTGAAGGCACTGGACGAAAAGAGATCACCCTTGTTCTTTGAATGGTAGCAAGAATGCCGCAATCCAGAATACAATTGAGGAGTAGACTTTTATAAATGAGTCTACGCAATCACATAAAGAATATTGGTTGTACCTGTAGACTCATACAACCATCCTCATCTCTTGTTGTTTTAGGCTAGGGTTTCCAAGCACAACAGTGCGCGTTGATGCACACAGATGATGCTCGCTGGGGCACGTAGATGCATGTGAAATGCACATAGATGCACGCAAGATGCACGCAAGATGTTGCACGCATGGCGTGGCTTCGGGGGCAGCCGCGGGGGGTGGTCGCAGGAGCAATACTGGTGGCCAGGGGGGGTCGCAGGCTGGGACGAGCGGTAGTGGGGCGCACGAGGAGGAGGAGGGGGCGCACGAGGGAGGATGGGGGGAGCGTGGGGTAGGGTTAGGGTTAGTTTGGGATACAAGAACCTCGGTCTAAGACCGTTGCTCCGATACCATGTTGGGAAAAACCAATGACTTGATATTCATAAAGCCCATGCGCTCTCTTATATAAGAGAAAAACTCTTGGGTAAATTACAAGTTAAGTACATGAAGAAATGAAAATACATAAATAACACCTAAAGGATAATAATAATCTCAACAAAAATAAATGACATGTTATTATAGCTTCTCATTTTATAAAAAAACTACATAAAACTTACAAAAAGCCATAAATTTTAGGGTTTTAATGAGTTGTGCCCCCTGAGTTATGGCAATATCAGTTATGCCCCTCCATTTGGAAATATGTGTTGTGCCCTTGAATTCTGTCGTTCTATCACTTGTGCCCTTCCGTTAGTTTAGCTATCAATGAGTTGAACTTAACCGTGATTTTTTCAAATAATGGTGCGGTCAAGAGGGGCATAGCAGTCCAAACTTCTTCTTCCTCCATTTGTTCTTCATCTTCTTCCTCCATTTGTTATTATTCCCATCTCTTCATAATTTATCTTTTTTAACTACACATCCATCCATCTGTCAAATTGCTATTTTTTGCATTTTCATGGATATATCATCTATTGCAGTTCAAAAGGTGAATTTTATTTATTTATTTTGATAAGTTTTCATGAATCGATTAATCAAAAATTTATCTTAACTAAACAAATACCATACACTTCTTGTTTCAATCCTCCTCCTCCCCCCTTCCTCCTCTGCCCCCTTGCTCCTCCTTTGCCCCATGCTGCCTCCTCCCATTCCTCCTCCGCCCCTAGCCTCCTCCTCCCCTTCCCCTTTCTCCTCCACCCCTAGTGCTCTCCCACCTCCCCCCCTCCTCCTCGCTCCTCCGCCCTGTCCTATCCCTCCTCCTCCTTCTCCTCCAATGACAGATTCCTCACTAGCATCCCCTCTCCAACCCTCCTCCCCAACCCTCCCCCTTTGCCCCTACTCTCCAACCCTCCCCCTCCGCCCCTACTCATCGTCCACCCCTCCTCTGATCCTCCTCCCCAACCCACCCCTCCTCCCCAAAGCTCCCCTTCCCCTCCTCCCCAGCCCGCCCCTCTGCCCCAACTATCCATCCCTCTACCCTTCCTTGTTGATGCCCGGTCGGGGAACATGATTGACAACGTGTGGACGTGGATGAGATCCATGCTGACCAACCACGACACATGCATGGAGGGCCTTGACGAGGTGGAGAACGGGGGAGCCGCTAAGGAGCAGATGACCCGGAGGGTAAGCGACCTATCCCAGATCATGAGCAACAACCTCGCCGTCTTCACCACCATGGTCGGGATACCCATAGAGAATAAAAGGAGGAAGTTTTTGGCTGAGGGGGAGGAGGATGGAGGAAGAAGAAGAAATGGGAAAGAAATAGATATTTCTACCCTTCATTTTATAATTAATTACCCTTGTGTCCCCAAAGTTAACATCCATTTGAGATGAGGATGGAGGCAACTAACTTGAGGAGCACAATGATCATTTAGAAGAAGTCAGTGACACAACTGATATTCAAAAAAAGAGAGGGGTTAACTGATATTGCAATATTTCAAAGGGGCAAAAGTGATAAAAATCCTAAATTTTACATAATACCATCATAGTTCACATTAGACATGGTTAAATAATGTGACTGAACATCTATTTAATATCAAAGAAGGAATTATATGATATTTTAAAAATGCTAAATTAAGAATAAGAAAATAGTAATTTCTTGACATCCCATCTGTAATCATTTAGTTGCACCACCTTCTTAGGAAAATATGAGCATAACTATAAATAATTCATTTGAAACTATATTTTAGTAACTATGGTTGGACGAAAACCATCTTCTTTCAGAAAGGTGGCTTTGATCTTACCCATTCACAAGGGTTCAAGACCACAACCTTCCATAATTCAGTAATGTAGCACATTGTTCGAAAAGCTCCCTACATATATGTATATGTATATCTCTATCTATACCTATATGTAAATGCATTTTTTTTTGTATGCATAAATAATTACAATAAGGTATCTACATAAATATTCTTCCATCCATTATTCTAATATCCAAAAGCCATTTATTTTATCACTAGGCTTTATTTTGGATTTGATTTTACTAATGTCAAATATAATGTTAATAAGAATCAAATGATGTATCAAAATTCTAACAAATAGATATTTCTACCCTTCATTTTATAATTAATTACCCTTGTGTCCCAAAGTTAACGTCCATCTGAGATGAGGATGGAGGCAACTAACTTGAGGAGCACAATAATCATTTAGAAGAAGTCAGTGACACAACTGATATTCGAAAAAAGAGAGGGGTTAACTGATATTGCAATATTTCAAAGGGGCAAAAGTGATAAAAATCCTAAATTTTACATAATACCATCATAGTTTACACAAGACATGGTTAAATAATGTGGCTGAACATCTATTTAATATCAAAGAAGGAATTATATGATATTTTAAAAATGCTAAATTAAGATAAGAAAATAGTAATTTCTTGACATCCCATCTGTAATCATTTAGTCGCACCACCTTCTTAGGAAAATATTAGCATAACTATAAATAATTCAATTGAAACTATATTTTAGTAACTATGGTTGGACGAAAACCATCTTCTTTCAGAAAGGTGGCTTTGATCTTACCCATTTACAAGGGTTCAAGACCACAACCTTCCATAATTCAATAATGTAACACATTATTTGAAAAGCTCCCTACATATATGTATATGTATATCTCTATCTATATCTATATGTAAATGCATTTTTTGTATGTATAAATAATTACCTTAAGGTATCTACATAAATATTCTTCCATCCATTATTCTAATATCCAAAAGCCATTTATTTTATCACTAGGCTTTATTTTGGATTTGATTTTACTAATGTCAAATATTATGTTAATAAGAATCAAATGATGGATCAAAATTCTAACAATCTCCTACTTATACCACATTTGTATTTTTAACATCATATAAAACTTAGTGAGCATGTATATCTGTTACTACATATAAAGGATAATCCTTAACAATCTCATTTATTTACTATAATGGTATAGAATTAATATAATATTTATTACAAATATGAGTGGCTCGATTATCAATGATCACATATATGGTATACCCATGACGTGTTGAAAATTAAAATGTAGCATGGGAGTTTTATGAATTACGGTTATTAGATGTTCTTTTCCAACTGGTCCAATCTCATGTCTAAATAAGATCAAAGCATACAACTATCAAAGTATAAATATAAATTAACTGGAATTCCACGAAGGAAAACTATAAGAAAATATCTCTATAAAAATAAACACATGCAATCTCCCGCTAAAATGATACATCTTCCAAAAAGTTGAATACATATATGGATGACGTGCTCATGAAAGAACTCGGGTGACAGTCCCTTTATAAATAGATCACAATCGTTGAGTTTATGCATGCGTGCTCAATAGAAATCAGAACACTTTGAATTCTTTCTTTAAAACAAGATATATGATCTCCATGTAATTTAATTTTGAAGAGATTTTTTGTTCTTAAAATACATGATTATCGATATATTGCCACAAAAGAAACTAAATGATCTTTCAACGATCTCAAAAATCTGCTGCATAGTGATAAAATTTCACATCTACATTTCTTGATTACATGCCTCATAATATGGTATAAATTTTGTAGCCACAATGAATGGCGCGACAAGTGATTATTTAGCACTTTTCTACGAAATGACCCCTCTATTAAGTAGATAAATGTACCCCGAAGTGGAATGATGACGATACTGACATCCAACAAAATATGAATATCAAATTGTCTCAACTTGTCCGATTTTCCATATATATATATCAACATAATTTTTTGTTGGTTGTAAGTATCTTACGCCCCACTTGGTTGCTTTCTAATGATCTATCCCTAGATTAGTCAAATATCTACCAATTGCCCAACAATGTATGTTATATCCGTATGAGTACAAAGTTGAGCATATGTGATCTATCTCCCATCTATTGATGCATATGAAACATTTTCCACTTTTTAGCCTCTATATTGATTCGAGGGCACTAATTTCAACATAATTTGTCTCCTTTCTTTAGCCAAATGTGCACTTTCAACTTTGTAATCTTGCATGTCAAATCCTTCAAGCACATTTTCAGCAAAACTCTACTATGATAACTTAAGAATACTTTGAGGATATCTCGATATATTTTGATTCATGGCACCAATGAAACAACACCAAGATCTTTCATTGAGAATTTCTTTGAATAATATATCTTAGTTTCATGTAAAAGGCATATATCATTGTTGACAAGCAATATGTCATTGGCATATAATAAGAAGAAAATATGTTTACTCTTATTGAACTTGTACTATACACAATCATTAACAAAATTCATCTTAAGACCAAATGAGACTATAACTTGATGACACGAAGCCTTCCTAATTCTTTAATTTTCAAATCATCTTCTTCAACTCAAAGTTTTTAGGTTGCACCATATAAATTATTTCATTAAACATCCTCATTAAAAAATCATGGTTTTAACATCCATTTGTTGTAATTAAAGATAAAAATATGCCATGATGCCATTATAATACTAAAATAGACTCTGTATGAAAATGGAGAGAAATTCTATTTGTAATCAATGCATTTTTTCTGGTAAAATTCTTTAGTGACAAGATGAGCCTTACCATGCTCCACATCACCCTCTGAATTCCTACTGCTTTTTAATATCCTTTTGCAATCAAGCGATTTTGCACATTCGAGTAATGAAACAATATCCCAAACATCATTATTTTTTATTGACTCCATTTCATCATCCATGATGCTTCTCAAGTTTCGAAACCTTCTGCTGATCCAATTCCATCTCATGTTCTTGAAAAAAAATATAATATAGTCATCAGTAATAGCATTCTCCGCTCTAATGGATGTCCATAAAGGCACGAACTATTGATAATGAGGTTGCTGAGTTTTCTCTATATGATATTGAAAGACTTGTCTTTTTTATCTTGATTTACAACTTCAATAATGTCGAATGTGGAATTCAGACACAATAATGGGATTATGAACTAATTCCTCTCGTGAAGAGCAAATGGGATCGGATTTATATCGTTCAAAGATTTTTTTAAGGCTCATTTCTCCTCCTAAACTCAATCTCCTTCAAGAATATTACAATTCTCATTTCAAAAATAACCTTATCAACGGGATCTAAAATTTATAATCCCTTAATCTTTCCAAATAATCAACAAAATAACAACTCATGATCCGGAGTTCAATTTCTTTTGTTTTTCTTGAAAAGGCTTACTTCATATAAACCATGTCAAGTTGGGAAAAAAACTTACGACTACGTCTTTTATTAGTCCAAAGTTCGTAAGCTATTTTTGTTACTTCAGTAAATACTCTATTAAGTATGTAAGTGGCAGTCTTTAGCGCCTGATGATTTATCACTATAATCAAGATTTGTCAATTGTGGTACCTCTATTGGTAATCAATCAAAGATAATTCTTTCACTTGACTAGTATCTTAAGGTTGAACTCAAGGATGCAAATTTTATTACGTAATGCATGCGAGGAGATCACACTACATTGTAGTCCACTTATAATTGTTTGTGTTTTTTATGCGTTTAAGGATTTTTTTATAATTTTTCATTATTTCTAGACTTTTAATTGTACCTATAATTAGTTAGAAAATGGGTATATATATTTAATATTTTTCTAATTTTAAATTCATATTATTTTATTATAATTTTAATTTTTGGGCCGTATCTTGCTTAAGTCTTTCTTCCTCTTGTACACAATAAGAAATTAACTCATTAAGAGAACATTTCTTCTGTTGATATATATAACCGATCTTGGATAAATTGAACTGTGCTGAAAGTAGTTTTAATACAAGATGCACTTGGAGATCTCCATATATTTCAAAATCCACTACTTTCAATTTTGTGACCAAATGAGACATTAGTATAATGTATCCTTTTTTATTTTCATTATCTTTATACCTCATTGATTTCAAACTCACTGAAAATGTTTTGATTTCAACCTTATCATTTTGCAAAATATTTCTCAATTACTTAAACGTAACCATTATCTATACTCACCTCATCATGAACAATGCTTAGATGTAGTCATGTCATCAGGCAAAGTGTCCTGGAAACCTCTAGAATCCTAGCTTTATGATCATTAGACTCATGTAATTAAAATAACACGTTGCTGAATTTCCTTTCTATTCTCTTTGGAATTTGAATCCATAATGATGAGACATTCTTTTCTTAATGCAAGGTCTAGATCAAGATAATCGAGATGATCAAGGCATTCTCCTTCCAATTCTTGAAGTTAGTTACGCTCAATGTAGGGGTAGAATCAATACTTGTAGAAATTAAAGTAATAGATGCTTAAATTAAATGAAGAATATATTAAATAAGCAAATTTTCACATAAAATAAACAATGATATGTCCACAAAATAAATTCATTGTTCACCCCATCAAAAGGAAATAAGTTACAACACTAATATTTAGACTCTAGACTAAAATTATTAACTTATTATTGGCAATCCCTTCATAGTGTTCAAATACTCACAATAATATCTCCAAAGTGGGAAGATCTTTAGCAATGTATTTTTCGGATGTAGTATAGTCCCTTTTTTCCCATGCATTTTAAGGCTTTCGTGTGCAGAAATTTACTTTCTATTTATTTGTGAATAACTAAATAATTGATACTTATTTTTTATGTGAAATTAATTTAGTGAAATATTTTCCATCCTTTGATTTGACTAATGCATGCATGAAGAATATTCAACAACTTCTTAATAGCATCAAATAATTAATATTCACAAGAAATACTATTATGGTAGCTTTTTTTTAATAACAAGGAGTTTAATTAAATTAATTACCTCTAAAGAATTATAAATTGATATGGGAATATATAGTAAATATCACATTGAATTTCTTTGAAACTTCTTGTAAATGAGAATGAATAAATCTATATCAATTATATAATTAGATTCCAGTTGTACTTTATTCACAAAATAATATTTAAATAAAAAATAACGTTAGCCCACCAATGTGGTTATAGTCAAACCCTGATCATTTAAGTACCATCATCGCAGATCTTCTTTACGAGTTAATTTCATCAATCGAATCTCAAATCAAGCTCATCAAACTCACCAAATTAATATGAGAAATGAGTTCCATATATTTATCAATTATTTATTTGAATCAAATTCACAATAATCGCCTCATGAGTTAATCGTACTTTGATATTCCTACCCAACTATCTCGATTCAAATGTCTTGGATAATATTATCCATGATTCTCACGAACCTGATTAACATAATTAAGTTAGGACTTTGTGATACATTGATATTCATATATGAACAAGTTGGTATTATTAAATATCGATATAATGGATAATGCTATCTGCAGCCCATGTGAATGTTGATTCACATGACCAACTCATGACGCGGCAATATTAGCATACTGATGGATCTGTCATTCATCACTCTAAAAGTTGAAAATAGAGCTTTGTTCTCGAGTAATTAGCTGTATATTTCCACTTATATTGATAATTAGCATTCATGCATGCATAAATAATATCTGCATTTTATCATTCATATTTGCATTAAATAAGAAGCCAAATTCACTTGTAAATATTCACCTGTATATTTGCTAAAATACCCTATTTGTATATATTTTATACTCAATCCAAATCCAATAAAACCAACTCTATATTGTATATATTACTGACAAATAATACAAGGAAAATACCAAAAATTGCTAACTTGAATAATTGCCCAATAAAACCCCAAACCAAGTTGGAAGTCATGGATCTTAGAATGCACATATCTCCCGCATACAACCTCCGATCTAGATCTACTCACTTTTAAATTAATACACATTCAGAGACCTTCAAAATGAGATCGATTTTTTTTTAAATCGGAGTCTCGTATACAAAACTAGGATTTTGGGACCCCATTGCACATTATATGTATGTACATTTGTACCCTTGTATTTTAGTACTTTATTTGACCTCATTTCCGTTTTTAGCCAACATGAAACTTGTAATCTCATCGAGATCTGCAACTTTCATGTTTTGAGTTTTTCCAAATTCGGCCATCTTCTCTCCCTTATCTCACATTTTCTTTCAGCCATCCAGATCAGGCTACGTGGCGCCCTCTGATTGCGGCACGTAGTCCACTCCATCGCCGGCTACGCGCCTCACCTCTGGGTCGTCAGATCGTCCTCACCGCCTTCAGATCTGGGTCTTTCATACTGCTTCATCCCTCAGCCGTTCGATCGTTCCCCCAGATCTCATCTCTGTCGTTAACGCCCGCCTCATCTATAGCCCTCCACGTGGCACGCTCATGGCCATTGGATCATCGTCTTAAGGACCAGATCACCATTGTTCAATATGCCTCATTTCTCGACCCTTGGATGATGGTCCAGATCACATCTGGTCCATCCTTTAGCGCCCTCACCTACTCTCGCCACGTGTCTCGTTCACAGTCGCACGATCATGGTCTGGATACCTCCATCCGCGTCGCTCATTTCAGCTCATTTCTCCACCACCTGATCCTACTCCTCATTGTGTCTTAACTATCCGCTTCCGCCCGCGTAGCGTCTCGGTACGTGTCTCGCCCATGACCCTTGATCGTCCTTCCATTGATCTAATCTGAGCCGCTTGTGAGCGCCCACCTCTCAACCGTTGGATCATAAGATCCAACGGCTGAGAAGTCGTCTCCTACCTCCGACCCTCTCTCTTTCCCACGATCTCCAACTCGCAACGGCTCCGCCCCCTTTCTATTTCTGGCACCACTCCAGTCACCATCTCCGCCCTCTAGCACCTCCACGACGGAGCCCATACTTCCCTCTTCCTCGCCGACCTCCATGTCCTCCATGAATCTCGCCCACGTCACTCTACAACCCCCATGAAACCTCGCCTCCCATCACTGCCACCTCCACCTTCTCTCTATAAAACCAACACCCCCGGCCTCTTTTCACCCCATCTGCCATAGTAGGAGGTTCCCAGAGCTCTTAGCTTCTGATTGGTGACAACAATTGAGGGTGAAATCGAGCGACGACTGATGAATACCCATTCATCACTCTTTATTCTTATATTTTAGCTACAAAAACCTATGCAAATGCATGTAGATATGTGTAAATAGGGTTAATTAGCAAAAGCATGCATGTTTGTAAAAAGAGATAATTAGCATGTTTTTGTGCAAAAATAAAAGAATAAAGATGAAAAAGAAAAAGAGGGAAATATTTAGAATAAATATTGAGCAACCTAACCCAAGGGAGGGCTCAGCATGGGCCTGACCGCATAAAAGCCAAGTAGAGGGAGATAGGGGCTCACTTATGTATATATTTGTAAATAAATAAATAATATTTTCCTCATCCCAAAAATATGTTTGTATATATTCTGTATATATTTATAAGCTATTAAAAACAAAATAAAAATTTAAAAATCAAAAACTCAAAAATGAACCTTACACCATGTACATAGACCACCTTCCCTACCTATTTCACCTTGTAAATAAAGTTATTTATTTCTAAAACTTTTTGTAAATATTCTATGTATATATTGTACATAAAATGAATAAAAAGAAACAAAACAAAAAAATCAAATAAAAATTACAAAATTAAAATTACAAAAACATATTGTACATAGACCATGTATATAGTTGTACATAAATAATTATTTAACCTATGTATATAAATAGTAAAAATAAAATAAAAATAGCCTTTTATTCCTCCTTTTATCCTATAAATAAATAAAATATAAAATAGGAATAAAAATGTATAAAAAGAACTAATTAAAAATCAAAAATCAAAAATCAATATAGTGTATATATACCTATGTATAGCTACTATGTATAGACCTTATTTTTATTTCCAAAAATTAATTAAAAATCACAAAAAAATAGAAAAAATGAAAACAAAAATATTTTTTGTTTTGAGTTTTTGAAAATTCGGCCATTTAAGGCCCCAAAAAAATCAAATAAGAATTCAACCCTTGGCGGGCTCTGATTGGTCCACGGGGGAGTGTTGACCCCCGGTCAACACCTCCCCCAGGACCACCAGAGCCCGAGTCCGCTCGCCCGACCCGACTTCCTGGTATTTTCCCAGCTCGATCCGCCTCCCTTTCGCTCCAAATCCAGGTCCTAATCATCCCCCGTGCATCCGGGAATCTCGCCCGACATTCTTCCTTGGGATCCGCGCTTCAGCTCGCCCTACCCGATCGATCCTTCCCGGACCTGCACCCATATAAAACTCGAGCTCAGCCGCCTCCTCACTCCATCTTTGGCTCTCCACCTTCACTCCCGTGACCTCCATTGTAACCACTGAGGTGACAGCTCGCGTTGGCCCTTGTTGCAGCGAGGAGGAGGTGCTTGGACCATCGATCCGGCAGCCGCGCGCCGCCGTGCTCCGCCACCTAGCTGGAGCTCGAGCCTCAGGCAGTGACGACCTTCGAGGCGACGACCAGGAGCTAGCCAAGCTCCAGCCCAGTCTTTCGCATCGCCCAGGTATCCATTTAGCGCATCTATTTAGAGTAATTTCATGTTTCGCCCAAATCGACCCCTCGCCGTGTTCCTCTGATTCCGACCATCTCGCGTAATATCTCGATCATCGGAGCACACCATCACCCTCGCCACTCCCTCGCGCACGTTCTACGCCCACTCGTTCAACCCAGCTCGCCCCGGAGCTGGGAGTCGAGCTCCTCCATCCCCAGCTCGCCGGAGCTCATTCGCACCGACCCACCAGCCACCGTCACCCCGCTTCTTTGGGTCGAGGCACTTTGCCCTCGACCCGCGAAGCTCCTGGCGTGTTTTGCAGGTCAGAAGGAGGGAATTTGAGCCCCCCTCACATCAGGTCCAGGAGCCCACCGCCGCCGAGCTCGCCGGAGCCCCTCCAGGGCTCGGGTGGGCCATCGGACAGTACCAGCAGCTGCGGGACGCCGTCGCCCATCTTCTCCGATCACCAGGAGCAGCTGAGGAGGACTGCAGCTCACGCACGAGGCCGGCGAAGTTCGCCGGTGGAGTGTTCTTCCACCATCCTCCAGCACCGTTCGATCAGCCCCCGCTCCCAGTTTGCATCGCCACCATCCATTTCTCGAGGAGCAGCAGCTGTTGATCAGATCGAGGGGCTGATCTGAACCGTCCGAGCAGCAGAGAGAGAGCCACCTGAGACCTGACCCGTCCGATCCTCCACGTGGCTCCCTCTGGAGCGTCGATTTGGCCCAAGAGACAAAGAAGGAGAGCGCCACCATCCAGAGCCGCCTGATCTTCCACGTGGCGCGAATCCAGCCGTCGACGAATAAAGGGGTAATTTGCTTAGGGCCCCCTCTTAGTTTGTCTTTTTATTTTTAGTCCTGTAAATATTTTAGTAACTTTATTTACGTAGGGTAAATTGCATTGTGGACCCTGTGCTTGTTTGTATTTGCATGTATGCCCTTGTGTGTATGAGTCCACGTGCTTCGTCACGTGTCTAGCTGGGCTATTTACATCTTTTTCCCTGTAGTTCTGTTGGGTTAATGAATGAATGTTAACTTTTTGGTAATTGCATTTATGCCCCTGTGAGTGTTGTTTATGCACATGTGCGGATTTTAGTGGGATTTTTGCATCCAAGCCCCTGGACTTTTGGTACGAGTTACCAAAAAGTCCAGAAACTTAGTTTTTATTACCAAAAGGCCCCTGAGTGCCCCAGGCACGCGCCACGCGCGTGACTTGCTGGGATTTTTGCACCTTGGCCCTCAGACTTTTGGGTATTTGCACTTACGTCCCTGTGCACAGTGCCCCCTCTTTGATTTTTGAATAAATATCAAACCACCTCCAAATTCGATGAAAATTTGACACATGGCTCCTGCCATGTTGTAGGATTTTTGAGAATTTTTGAGGACATTTCTGATTTTATTTAGTATTTTTAAAAATTCAAAAACCTCCTTTTTAGCTACTGTCTAGGTTTAAAAATACCAAAAAAATATAAAAACACCTCCAAAAATTCTAAAAATTTTAGTTGCTGTTTCTTGTGGGTTGTTTGATTTTCTAGCCAATTTTGGCTATTTTTCATTGCCTAAAAACTTTAAAAATTGAAAAACCCTTAAAAACCCATAAAAATTATAAAAATTAATCTAAAAATCCAAAAACAATAATTCAGGTGCCTAAATTTTCCTTATTCTTTCTAGATTACAGGAAAATTACCTCCAAGGCTTGTTGAGACTCTTAAATATTTTATTTTTGAGTTTTGAGCCTTGCTGGACAGTACCATTCCTTTTTAGCACTGTTTGATTTTTAGAAAATAAAATATACATTAGAAAAATACCAAAAATTCACCAAAAACACTTAAAAACCTAAAAAACATAAAAACACTTTTTCCTTAATTTTTGCTTGATTTTTGGTGTGATAAATAATTTGCCCAAGTGTGTTGATATTTGTTTTCTTGTATTTTCTTTATCTTTTAAAAATCCAAAAAAATATAAAAATTATCAAAAACCACTAAAAAAACATTTCCTTTTATTTTTATATTGTTTTTACTACTTCGTAGGCCCTAGGCCAATCCGTGCTCCTTGTGTTCGACCCTGGGGGCTATACCAGGTTAATCACATAGCTAGGACCGCTTGATTTGCTTTGTTTGATTTTCGATTCGTTTCGCGGTTCGATTCTTTTTCTTGATTGACACATCTTCTGAGATCCGGGTCGCAACGACCCTTGTTTCATTACCTTCACCCGGGTCTTAGGTATTATTTCGTGTCGTCAGAATGGCGCCGTTGCCGGGGAGCACGGCTTAGTAGTTATTTTTGACTTTCTTTTCATTTTTGTTTTCACGGCTTTTCGCGGCTCTTCGGAGCTCGCGGCTTTTCGCGGCTTTTGTTCATAGTTCCTTTTTGATTTATTTTGTTTTATTTTGATTTTCTTTTCTTGTTATTTTTGTTTGATTTTGTGTGACTATTTTATTTCTCATTTTTGCATATATACCCTTGTTCTTATTTTCATTTATTATTTGATTATTTTATTGGTCTGACCACCCTCTTATGTCTTTCTTGCGAGGGCCCGAGGACCGCGGAGGCGACTTTCGAGGAGCCGGTGCAGCCGCGGAGTTCGCAGGCGGCCTCTTTCTCTACGAAGCCGCAGGAGAGAGCGAGAGAGAGAGAGTGAGTGGGAGAGGATAGCTTAGTTTATTTTCAGTTCATTTATTATTGTAATAATACAGGAACTGTGAGACTTTTAGACACTTAGACCGTAGCGGGTCTGTTTCGCCGAGCACCGGCGTGCTCGGGGGACCCATTAGGACCTCGCGATTTTTCGCGGTTTTCTCGCGGCTTTTCTTTTTCTTTCTTACTGTCATTTTCCGGGTTTTTCGCGGTTTTTGCTCGAGCCCCTAGACATAGGATTTTTGTTGGTTGTGACGTAAGATTTCTAAGGCCCAACACTTAATAGAATATCTGTTCCTATAGAACGTAATTGGACCTTACTAAAATTCACTAAAAAAGTTAGTTTAATTGGATTTGAGACCACGTGCCGTTAGGAGTCACATACAGCGCTGGCAGGACCCGTTGTGGCGGGCACCGAGTGACTCCCAAGATCGGACTCCGGACTCGATTCGGTTAACTAACTATTGTTCTTCACGATCAATAGAAGTTGCTTGTCTTAGGACTCGGCTTTTTACCGTTGCATCATATAGCTTAGTTTACTTTTCTGTCTTTATTTTATGCGCGGATCACTCTGCATGTAGAGAGCTGGAGGCAGGTACGCTTTTCTGACTTTGCATGCATCATTGATTTCTCGTGCATCGGCTTTTTCGACTTCTCCCCCCGATTTTGGACTTAATAACCAGGAGAACCGAAAAATTCGTTAGGCGTTTTTGTTTGCATTGAAAAATACCTAAAAAGAGTAACCATAAAATTGGGACTGCTAAGACTATCGACCTTAAAACTCGCTCACCCTAAAAATTCTGTCTTGGGGAGAGCAACCCCCTCATTGCTTGGTTTGTATGTGCGAGAGAGTGACCCGAACACTAGGTAGAGCCCCCCGTTGCTATACTTGACTGACTACCGACTCTTCCGTGTGGGCCAGTCGGTTGGGTTAGCAGCGGAGATCCCAACAGGTCACGTAATCGCTCTGATATTTGTGTGTTCACCAAATAAAACAGACAAGATAATTTGACCGAACTTTCACGGTCTTCAGCTCGCGTTGCGTTGGTGAACCGGGGGTTTGTTTTTCGATCATAGTTTTTCCAGATCTCATCCGCCCTACTCGCCAGATCGAGATGATGGGTAGACGATCTCTTAGGCAGCCTTTGGCTGCACCGCTTTCGAGCGCGTCTACCTCATCATCAAGGTTGGCTCGCGAGAGCTCAGACCCGCTCTCCGAACCCGAGTACGACTCCACCCTGTTCCCCCTCGACCCCCTTTCTGATCTACCCGAGAGACCTGAGCCCGAGGAGAGACTTATTCATTTGACAGCACCTGAGTTGGGCTCCTTCGATTTTGCAGACGTCGAGATGGCAGGCGCAGGCAGTTCTGACGATCACTCCCGTCCCGAGCACTTTGTACTGGACCAGGGAGCGATCAACTCCACCCTGATCGCACAGTTAGAGACAGTCCAGCAGCAGCTCCGCGATCAGGGAGCTTTTATGATAGAGATGAGGCGTGAGATGGAGAGGCTCAGAGCAGAGAGAGATGCACAGAGCGAGCCCGAGGACCCCGATGAGGCACAGGCACGAGCCGCAGCAGCAGCAGCAGCCGCGGCCGCCGCCGCAGCGGCAGCAGCCGCAGGAGGAGCAGGACCACCTAGACCGATGCGGGAGTTGCACAACCCCGGATCTACCTTGATGCACCATTGGGTTGTGGTTCCAGCCATCGTGGGGGACTTCAAGTTCCCCCCGAACACCTTGCAGATGCTCCCGCGGTTCCATGGACTGGCTACAGAGGAGCCCCATCTCCACCTACAGGAGTTTCTCATGATTTGCAGTACTGTCCACGACAGGCATGTGGACCAGGATACCATACGGATGATTGCCTTCCCCTTCTCACTGGCAGATAGAGCAGCCACCAGGCTGAAGCATTTGGGGAGATTCGTGTACACCTGGGAGCAGCTCCGCACCGAGTACTTGAACAAGTACTATCCACTCGGGCGGACGAATGCAGCGAGGGCCCTGATCAGCAACTTCTCCATGTTCCCCAACGAGCAGTTCCATGAGGCTTGGGAGAGGTTCAGAGAGCTTTTGGACAGATGCCCACACCACGATATCACGAAGCCGAACCTAGTTCAGAGCTTCTTCAGTGGGTTGTCACCAGAGCTACAGGGCCTGGTGAACGCTTCTTGTGGCGGGTCCTACTTCGCCAAGGACCACGACCAGGTTTGGGCTATTTTTGAGGAGATGGCAGAGAACTACATGGTCATGTCCCAGACCCGGCTCTACACTCAGAAGACCCAGCCACATCAGCCAGGACCCGTGCAATACCAGAGGATAGCACGGGTAGATGCAGGTCCTTCCAGTTCGTCCGCAGCAGCCACAGCAGCAGCACAGTTAGAGTCGTCAGCTGCGGACATGGGCATCATCAGCGAGAAGCTGGACCGCATGGAGCTGATAGAGAAGAAGCAGTGCCAGAGCATAGCACAGATGGATCAGATGGCACAGGTCTTGAGCGACCTGAAGACACAGCTCATGTGTCTCCAGGAGACACAGACGGCTTCTCAGCCCCGTCTTCAGTCGCGAGGCGACGCCGGCAGCAGTAGCAGCTCGTCCCAGCGCTCCAGCACCCCAGTGCAGCCTAGACAGGTTCACCTTGTACAGGCGGAGCCGTACCAGCAGCCGCAGCCCACCTTGCAGTCACCACCATCTCCAGAGATGCAGATGGTGGTCTACCAGCCGGATCAGCCGTTGGCAGTATTACCCCCAGCCCCCTTTGATGCAGAGCCGTTGATGGATGTCAACGGGATCTGGTACGACCGTCCCCAGCCTGGGATCTGACGAGATCATCCCGGATTCAGGTGGGGGAGTGGTGTTGCCCAGCCCCAGCAGCAGCCGTCAGCACAGGGAGGGCAGTACTCCCAGCCGAGAGACCATCACCAGCCGCAGCAGCAGCCCCCAGTCTACCAGCAGCAGTCGTCCTACGTTCCTCGTCCCTATCAGCAGCAGGGACAGCCTTGGAGACGTGAGCAGCAGGCTCACCAGGGATACCAGCAGCCGCAGCCTCACCCACAGAGAGGCCACCCGTCGGGCTCCCATGAGAGCCCCGCTTTGGATGATATCGCCCGCCTCCTCACGGACCAGCAGGCCACATTCAGACGGGAGATGGATGAGTTCCGCCATGAGATGCGGGACCTGATGAGAGGGAAGGCCGCCATACCCGCCCAGATAGAGCCGAACCCGAACAATCTCAAGCGGAAGTCTGAGCAGGTAGTACATACTGAGTTAGCCACTCCTAGCGATCCATTTGATGGTACTTCTTCAGATCTTTTTGATGTTGATTTTGCCATGCTTAGGAGCGGTAGGACCCCAGCCGGCGGCGGCGCCTCAACTGAGCACCATCCCGAGGCGCCACAGGAGGAGAAGAGCGGTACTGAGGCCGCTCCAGATGATGACGGTGGTACTGAGGCCACCAAGGATGCTGATCCCACAGGCGGTACTGAGGCCGCCACTTCACCAGATCTAGGAGGTGGTACTGATGCCACTCCAGCAGCAGCCGAGCCAGCACGCGGTACTGATGCCGCGAGACGTCTACCTTCAGCAGCAGCAGCAGAGCTGCCCGCCCGTGGTGGTACTGAGGCCACCGGTGCTTGTACAGATAGTGGTGTTGTTTTTCCTTATGGTCATGTATCTCGGAACTCTGCTATGAATAAAGGAAAAGGTTTATTTTCTTCTGGTCCCACTGTGGTGCGTGATGTATGTGTGGATCCGGTCCTTGAACCGCTTAGACCTTTTCCTAGTCCTTCATCTGAGAAGGACCCAGTGATCCCCTTCCCAAGAGCCCTTCAGATGGGGAAGGGGAAGAAAATTGACCCAAAAAAGAGAGAGCTTGAGGAGTTCAGCCAGAGCATGATCGATCACTTCCACATCCAGCTGACCCTCCAGGAGGCTTTGCAGCACATCCCCCTTCTCCAGAGATCTTTGAGAGAGAGGACTACAGTCAGGAGAAGGAGGAGGAACCACACTTCAGAGATACATGTGCTGACCAAAGCCACGTGCTTCGCGATCCAGAACCGACTGCCAGCCAAGAGGCCAGATTCAGGGGCCCCGTATGTCAGATGCCAGATTAGTGAGCAGTGGTTCGACCGTACTCTTTTAGATAGCGGATCGTCGATCAACCTACTTCCGGCAGCCCTTCTCGACCGCTTCGAGTTGGGCACTCTTCGACAGAGCAGGACAGTCCTTCAGTTCGCTGATAGATCTGTCAAGAGGCCAAAGGGGTTATTACGAGACGTTATCGTCACGATTCAGGGTCTGCAATTCCCCGTGGACTTCGTAGTGTTGGACATGGAGATCCCCGAGTCAGTGACCGATACCCCCATCATCCTTGGTCGTCCGTTCTTGGCCATAGCCAAGGCGGTGACTGATCATGATAGCGGGAAGGTGTACTTTCGCGTCCAGGGCGAGAGTATACAAATAGAGACGGTCGAGGACTGTAGAGCCAGATTCAGATCCCACTCAGATGCGAGTACCGATTCAGAGCAGCTGACAGACGCAGAGCCAGACATCCACCAGGACTGTGATTTTGTGATCACAGATGATGAGGCAGCTTGGGCAGACCTTGAGACACAGACCACCCTCTCACTTTCAGACATAGCTGATGCAGAGATGACAGCAGAGGAGAGTCTGGAGAGCACAGACCTGGTTCAGGATACCTTAGCGGTAGCAGAGCCGGTCCTTGATCGCAACACGATGATTTGTGATGGTGGTGCTGAGGCCACCTTGTTCTCTGGTGGTGCTGATGCCACCTTGCTTTCCGGTGGTACTGATACCACCGTTTCTGACGCAGATCCCTCGGATTCAGAGTCTGATTGGGCCGATTGCTATGATCAGATGCCAGACTCGAGTCCAGTTGAGCCTATTGAGGAGGAGGAGGTAGATGCAGAGCAGAGCAGAGACAGTGCAGATGAGCAGCCTTCTCCCGACCCAGTTTGCGAGAGTATGCTTTCACTTTCCCAGGCAGATTTGGCCGACCTTGCAGCATTCACTCAGTTTCTTCCACAGCCAGATTTGCCGGCACCCAGCATTCCAGAGCTGAAGCCGCTCCCTACTTCGCTGAAGTATCGATTCCTTGCGGGCGATCCTGAGATGTACCCAGTCATCATCTCCGCCGAGTTGACTGGAGAGCAGGAATCCCGTTTGATGGGGGTTCTTGAAAAGAACCGCAAGGCGATCGGATGGAGCGTAGCAGATCTCCATGGGATTAGTCCATCAGTGTGCTCCCACCACATCTATCTCGAGGATGGGGCGAAGCCGTCGCGTGAGTTCCAGCGGCGTCTGAACCCCAACCTGAGAGAGGTTGTCATGAAGGAAATATCGAAGTGGTGGGGTGCAGGTTTTATTTATCCCATTTCCGACTCCAAGTGGGTTAGCCCCTTGCATGTGGTGCCCAAGAAGACGGGCATCACGACTGTGATCAGTGAGTCGGGAGAGGAGATTGCTACACGAGTACCCACCTCTTGGAGGGTTTGTGTTGACTACAGGAGACTCAACCAAGCCACCAAGAAGGACCATTTCCCCCTGCCTTTTATTGATCAGATCATTGAGAGACTGGCAGGGAAGAACCATTATTGCTTCCTGGATGGGTACTCGGGCTACAACCAAGTGGCCATCGCTCCTGAGGATCAGGAGAAGACCACCTTTACCTGTCCCTTCGGCACATACGCTTTTCGACGCATGCCATTTGGGCTATGCAATGCCCCTGCGACTTTCCAGAGGTGCATGCTGTCGATTTTCTCGGACATGGTAGGGGAGTGCCTAGAGGTCTTCATGGACGATTTCTCGATCTACGGTGACGGATTTGATTCTTGTCTTGACTGCCTAGATCGAGTACTTCAGCGATGTATTGAGTATCACTTGGTGCTATCTTGGGAGAAGAGTCACTTCATGGTGACTCAAGGGACGGTGCTTGGCCACATCATCTCCAACAGGGGCATGGAGGTTGATCCGGCCAAGGTTGATGCCATTAGGAAACTCACACCGCCGTCCAATCTGAGGCAGTTACGGTCATTTCTGGGGCACGTTGGATTTTACAGGAGATTCATTCATGATTTTAGCAGGATTGCCCGACTGTTGACCGACCTCTTGACGAAAGACACCGAGTTCCTTGTCGATGACAAGTGTCTTTCGTCGTTTGCTACTCTCCAGCAGTGCGTGATTGAGGCTCCTGTCCTCCAGCCACCTGATTGGTCTCTCCCATTCGAGATCATGACGGACGCCTCCGATTTTGCCGTAGGGGCAGTGCTGGGACAGAGGAGGGATGGAGTACCATTTGCTATACACTATGCTAGCCGCACATTGGATTCCGCCCAGCGGAATTATACGGTCACAGAGAAGGAGATGCTAGCAGTAGTGTTTGCCCTGGATAAGTTCATATCATATATCATTGGATCCAGAGTGACTTTGTTTACAGATCACACCGCCATCAGGTACCTCATGGCAAAGAAGGATGCCAAGGCCAGACTGACTAGATGGATCCTTCTACTCCAGGAGTTCGACATTGAGATCAAGGATAAGCCTGGAGTTAAGAATGTGGTGGCGGATCACCTATCCCGATTAGAGCAGCCTGAGGAGACCGAGCAGATTGATCCTATCCGAGATACCTTCCCAGATGAGGCGATCCTTGCTATCGCCTCACTCCCATGGTACGCCGATATTGTGAACTTTCTCGTTGCTGGGAAAGTCCCACAAGATTGGCCCAGGCAGAGGCTTGAGACCTTCCTCGCGAAGGCCAAGTCTTACCATTGGGAGGATCCCATCCTTTACCACGAGGGAGGGGATAGCGTCTGGCGTCGGTGTATTCCTCAGGAGGAACACCATAGCGTCCTCACTTACTGCCACAAGCTTGAGGCAGGAGGACATCATTCTGGGAGGAGAACGGCACAGAAAGTGCTCCAATCCGGCTTGTGGTGGCCTACCCTCTTCAAGGACTCAGATGAGTTCGTGAAGAGGTGTACTGACTGTCAGAGGATGGGCACTTGTGGACAGCGTGATATGATGCCGATGCAGCCCATTCACTTCTGTGAGGTTTTTGATGCATGGGGCATCGATTTCATGGGTCCATTCCCTAAGAGTCAGGGATTCGAGTACATTCTGTTGGCCGTAGATTATGTGAGTCGTTGGGTGGAGGCTATCCCCGCCCGAGCCGCTGATGCGAGGACAGTTTGCAGATTTTTGAGGAAGCATATCATCACGCGGTTCGGGGTTCCACGAGTTCTTATTTCTGATGGGGGATCTCACTTCATCAACGACCAGGTGAAGGCACTTGCTAGCGAGTTCGGTATAGACCATCGTGTTGCTACACCGTACCATCCACAGACGAATGGTCTAGCCGAAGTGTCGAATAGGGAGATCAAGACTATTCTGCAGAAAGTCGTCCGCCCTGACCGAAAGGATTGGTCACAGCTATTGGACTCGGTCTTGTGGGCATATAGGACGTCTTTCAAGACACCTTTGGGCACATCTCCCTTTCGCCTCGTATATGGCAAGCCATGCCACCTACCAGTTGAGCTGAGGCACAAGTCACTCTGGGCAGTTACAGACATTCTTATGGATCCAGATGGTATAGGAGACCAGAGGAGGGCAGAGCTAGCTGCCCTGGAGGAGCTTAGAGATTCAGCTTTCTCAAGCAGCCTACATTATAAGGAGAGAGTCAAGGAGTGGCATGATTCTCATATCAGCCACAAGCATTTTGAGATTGGACAGAGAGTATGGTTGTTTGATGCGAGGCTTAGATTATTTCCAGGGAAGCTACAGAGCAAATGGAAAGGACCTTATCTGGTTCGGAAGGTACACGACAACGGTAGCATCGATATATCTGAGTTGTCTTCTGAGAGTACCTTCCGAGTGAACGGCCAGCGGCTCAAGCCATTTCTAGATCATGAGCCGCGGGTCGTTGATCTTGCCCCTATTCATTTTGCGTGAGATGTGGTCTTTGACTCACATCTAATGCATCTCACGCCTGAGCTTTACTGATCCTCCGCTGTACATAGATCCAGATGTCCATATCAGCACATTCTTTAGTCCCACATCCCTTTCTCCATCTTGTGATTATGCTATACTTAGGGTGCACTTTACCCTAAGTATAGGGGGGATGTGAGAGCTTTCGGGTATTTCTTTTGTTTCCGTCTACCCCTGTTTTGCTGCCTATACTTAGGGGCATCTTACCCTAAGTATAGGGGGGGTAGACCCTGTACATTCTCCACTCGGTTTTCCCTTCGTGTACAGCCTGCTATACTTAGGATTACTTGATCCTAAGTATAGGGGGAAGACCCGAGTCCCTCTTGACTTTTCATTCTCCTTTTGTATAGCCTTCCTTTTCACTTCCCTATACAAAGCACGAATTATGTCTTCTTCATCGCTCTTGACTCTGAGGACATCGTTCGAGCTAAGTATAGGGGGGTGTGTATATATTTCATATATACCTTAGCCATAACTTGTACTTTGTGTGAGTGGGTTAATAAATAAAAATGGCTAAAAACCACAAAAATTAAAAATTTTTCATGTACATAATCCTCTTTTATTTGCACATACATAGCTAGTGTACAAATTATTTTTGTAAAAATGATTTCAAAAATCTTTTGTGTAAAGCTTGTGTAAATATTTTCTGTATCAAAATTATGTATATAGTACAAAATTTTTCCAAAATGTTTTGAAAAATCAAAAGTTTGCAAAAATCTTGTGTAAATGTGTGTAAATATCTTTTTGCAAAACTTGCACTTCATGCATCATCATTCATGATTTCAAAACATTTTTCAAAAATTTTGCATGATTGTAAAATTTGTGTAAATATGCATCTTTTTGTACATATGTATATAGTTTTTCTGGATGATAGTTGACATTTAAACTAGCCTGGAATCAAATTGAGAAATGGAGCTTGATTAAGATCTTAATCCACCTAATTTCTAAGAGGAACCTTATAGGGCTTAGGTTTAAGGCTTTTCAGGTCCATGGTGACTTAATTCTTTGAGTCCACTAGGCTATGATCACATGTCATCTCAATGAGCCTAAGTAGAGCACTTAACAACAACACATGACTCATATAGATTATGGCTTTACTTGGACAACCGCACTATGCACCGAGCTCTCTACGGATGAGGTGGTGAGGAGGCAGTCTTCCTTGACTTGGGGTAGCATATGAGGGTAGTACTTCTAGGCGGAACCTCTCTTCTTCATTTAGTGAAGGAAGTGCGTCTCAACTTGGTCTGGTTGCCATGAAGTCTAACGACGGGAGTTGTGGGTTGCAATAAAGCTTCAAAAGAGGGATAGTCTACTGGCTCAAGAGGAAAAACTCCTTGTATATATGCTGCACATGTACATGTTGTATATATGCACTCGAAAAAAAAATGCAAAAAGAAAAGAACTCCAAAAAAGTGGTGGGTCTGAGAGAAAATGATAATCCCACCGGAGTATGTATATAAGTGCAATAAGCAAAGCTTGGTTTCATGATCCACCTGTTGTAGCTTGCAGCAGGGGAGACTTGGCTACACTGGTCAATCTCCCAAGGGTACTTGGCTACACTGGCCTTGACCCATTCTCTTCTTCCCCCTCTTCTTGAGCCGGTTGTACTTGAACTTAGAAGGGAATACCCCGCTCCTCGAGGAAAGAGTGGCCAGATTGAGGTCATAGAGTTACCTTGTTGGGGAGGGTTGTCAAGTTGCCATTTCTGAGGTGGAGAGCTTAGGACCTCACTTTCACAGGACCAAGAAAACCATGGTCTTCAGGGTTTGTGATTGATGACTTGTTCTGATCTGGAGCATTGAGGAGTCTTGGTTATAGGATAGTGGAACTTAGAGGCTGTTAGGTTTTAAGCTTAAGTCTGAATAAGGTTCCGACTCATTAATAATCCAAAGATCTGATTAAGCTCCATACCTCAATTTAATGAAGGCAAGTTTAATAATCAACCTTGATCCATGTACATTCTCTTTTTCTTTTTCTTTTTCTTTCTTTTTCACTTCTTTTTCAAATAAGTGTTTGCTAAGGGACTAGCAAAGTATAGTATAGGGGGGTGATGAATACCCATTCATCACTCTTTATTCTTATATTTTAGCTACAAAAACCTATGCAAATGCATGTAGATATGTGTAAATAGGGTTAATTAGCAAAAGCATGCATGTTTGTAAAAAGAGATAATTAGCATGTTTTTGTGCAAAAATAAAAGAATAAAGATGAAAAAGAAAAAGAGGGAAATATTTAGAATAAATATTGAGCAACCTAACCCAAGGGAGGGCTCAGCATGGGCCTGACCGCATAAAAGCCAAGTAGAGGGAGATAGGGGCTCACTTATGTATATATTTGTAAATAAATAAATAATATTTTCCTCATCCCAAAAATATGTTTGTATATATTCTGTATATATTTATAAGCTATTAAAAACAAAATAAAAATTTAAAAATCAAAACTCAAAAATGAACCTTACACCATGTACATAGACCACCTTCCCTACCTATTTCACCTTGTAAATAAAGTTATTTATTTCTAAAACTTTTTGTAAATATTCTATGTATATATTGTACATAAAATGAATAAAAAGAAACAAAACAAAAAAATCAAATAAAAATTACAAAATTAAAATTACAAAAACATATTGTACATAGACCATGTATATAGTTGTACATAAATAATTATTTAACCTATGTATATAAATAGTAAAAATAAAATAAAAAATAGCCTTTTATTCCTCCTTTTATCCTATAAATAAATAAAATATAAAATAGGAATAAAAATGTATAAAAGAACTAATTAAAAATCAAAAATCAAAAATCAATATAGTGTATATATACCTATGTATAGCTACTATGTATAGACCTTATTTTTATTTCCAAAAATTAATTAAAAATCACAAAAAAATAGAAAAAATTAAAACAAAAATATTTTGTGTTTTGAGTTTTTGAAAATTCGGCCATTTAAGGCCCCAAAAAAATCAAATAAGAATTCAACCCTTGGCGGGCTCTAATTGGTCCACGGGGGAGTGTTGACCCCCGGTCAACACCTCCCCCAGGACCACCAGAGCCCGAGTCCGCTCGCCCGACCCGACCCAGCTCGATCCGCCTCCCTTTCGCTCCAAATCCAGGTCCTAATCATCCCCCGTGCATCCGGGAATCTCGCCCGACATTCTTCCTTGGATCCCGGCTTCAGCTCCGCCGATCGATCCTTCCCGGCACCCATATAAACTCGAGCTCAGTCGCCTCCTCACTCCCCGTTGGCTCTCCACCTTCACTCCCTGACACGCCATTGTAACCTTCACTCCCGTGACCTCCATTGTAACCACCGAGGTGACAGCTCGCGTTGGCCCTTGTTGCAGCGAGGAGGAGGTGCTTGGACCATCGATCCGGCAGCCGCGCGCCGCCGTGCTCCGCCACCTAGCTGGAGCTCGAGCCTCAGGCAGTGACGACCTTCGAGGCGACGACCAGGAGCTAGCCAAGCTCCAGCCCAGTCTTTCGCATCGCCCAGGTATCCATTTAGCGCATCTATTTAGAGTAATTTCATGTTTCGCCCAAATCGACCCCTCGCCGTGTTCCTCTGATTCCGACCATCTCGCGTAATATCTCGATCATCGGAGCACACCATCACCCTCGCCACTCCCTCGCGCACGTTCTACGCCCACTCGTTCAAGCCAGCTCGCCCCGGAGCTGGGAGTCGAGCTCCTCCATCCCCAGCTCGCCGGAGCTCATTCGCACCGACCCACCAGCCACCGTCACCCCACTTCTTTGGGTCGAGGCACTTTGCCCTCGACCCGCGAAGCTCCTGGCGTGTTTTGCAGGTCAGAAGGAGGGCATCTGAGCCCCCCTCACATCAGGTCCAGGAGCCCACCGCCGCCGAGCTCGCCGGAGCCCCTCCAGGGCTCGGGTGGGCCATCGGACAGTACCAGCAGCTGCGGGACGCCGTCGCCCATCTTCCCCGATCACCAGGAGCAGCTGAGGAGGACTGCAGCTCACGCAAGAGGCCGGCGAAGTTCGCCGGTGGAGTGTTCTTCCACCATCCTCCAGCACCGTTCGATCAGCCCCCGCTCCCAGTTTGCATCGCCACCATCCATTTCTCGAGGAGCAGCAGCCGTTGATCAGATCGAGGGGCTGATCTGAACCGTCCGAGCAGCAGAGAGAGAGCCACCTGAGACCTGACCCGTCCGATCCTCCACGTGGCTCCCTCTGGAGCGTCGATTTGGCCCAAGAGACAAAGAAGGAGAGCGCCACCATCCAGAGCCGCCCGATCTTCCACGTGGCGCGAATCCAGCCGTCGACGAATAAAGGGGTAATTTGCTTAGGGCCCCCTCTTAGTTTGTCTTTTTATTTTTAGTCCTGTAAATATTTTAGTAACTTTATTTACGTAGGGTAAATTGCATTGTGGACCCTGTGCTTGTTTGTATTTGCATGTATGCCCTTGTGTGTATGAGTCCACGTGCTTCGTCACGTGTCTAGCTGGGCTATTTACATCTTTTTCCCTGTAGTTCTGTTGGGTTAATGAATGAATGTTAACTTTTTGGTAATTGCATTTATGCCCCTGTGAGTGTTGTTTATGCGCATGTGCGGATTTTAGTGGGATTTTTGCATCCAAGCCCCTGGACTTTTGGTACGAGTTACCAAAAAGTCCAGAAACTTGGTATTTATTACCAAAAGGCCCCTGAGTGCCCCAGGCACGCGCCACGCGCGTGACTTGCTGGGATTTTTGCACCTTGGCCCTCAGACTTTTGGGTATTTGCACTTACGTCCCTGTGCACAGTGCCCCCTCTTTGATTTTTGAATAAATATCAAACCACCTCCAAATTCGATGAAAATTTGACACATGGCTCCTGCCATGTTGTAGGATTTTTGAGAATTTTTGAGGACATTTCTGATTTTATTTAGTATTTTTAAAAATTCAAAAACCTCCTTTTTAGCTACTGTCTAGGTTTAAAAATACCAAAAAAATATAAAAACACCTCCAAAAATTCTAAAAATTTTAGTTACTGTTTCTTGTGGGTTGTTTGATTTTCTAGCCAATTTTGGCTATTTTTCATTGCCTAAAAACTCTAAAAATTGAAAAACCCTTAAAAACCCATAAAAATTATAAAAATTAATCTAAAAATCCAAAAACAATAATTCAGGTGCCTAAATTTTCCTTATTCTTTCTCGATTACAGGAAAATTACCTCCAAGGCCTGTTGAGACTCTTAAATATTTTATTTTTGAGTTTTGAGCCTTGCTGGACAGTACCATTCCTTTTTAGCACTGTTTGATTTTTAGAAAATAAAATATACATTAGAAAAATACCAAAAATTCACCAAAAACACTTAAAAACCTAAAAAACATAAAAACACTTTTTCCTTAATTTTTGCTTGATTTTTGGTGTGTTAAATAATTTGCCCAAGTGTGTTGATATTTGTTTTCTTGTATTTTCTTTATCTTTTAAAAATCCAAAAAAATATAAAAATTATCAAAAACCACTAAAAAAACATTTCCTTTTATTTTTATATTGTTTTTACTACTTCGTAGGCCCTAGGCCAATCCGTGCTCCTTGTGTTCGACCCTGGGAGCTATACCAGGTTAATCACATAGCTAGGACCGCTTGATTTACTTTGTTTGATTTTCGATTCGTTTCGCGGTTCGATTCTTTTTCTTGATTGACACATCTTCTGAGATCCGGGTCGCAACGACCCTTGTTTCATTACCTTCACCCGGGTCTTAGGTATTATTTCGTGTCGTCAACGACGGTGATATTCCTCCGGCGAGATCCACAGCAAAACTCCGCCATGTCGCAGCTTCTCCGATGAGTTGCACGAGCTCGAGACGCTACCGACCCTTTAGCGAAGACCAAGAAGTTCCTCTCCAAGCTTCTAACCCCAGGTAGACTCCTCCATCCTCCTCCAATCATTCTTCTTCTTTCTTCACGTTTTTCTCAGAATTTATTCAGCCTCTCCTCTCATCTTCACGTGTCTCCGACCAGCCCCCGAGCTTCACCTTGGAGCTCCCATATTCGCGCACTATTCCATCCCCTCTGACAGCTCCTCGCACCCCCTTCCGACCAATGCTCCCCCTTCGCAGTGGAGCTAGCCACCGGACCACCCTCGCTTAGTTCCAAGCCTCCCGTCACATGCCTAACACTCCCACGAGCACTAGCTCTCGTTCTGTTGGCACAGACTAACCCTACAGGTACACATATCTTCACTGATCGGAACGTCGCCAGAGCATTATTCGAGCTTTGACATCTCCGACCTAAGGACCTCCCCAGCTGCTTCTAGGACCTCCGGTAGCTCCATGACACTTCCACGACCAATTCGAGCATCTCAGGTGCTATCAGCGAGCTTCATCGAGCATGAGGGAGGTCAGCGGAGTAGGTCCATCTTCACCGGAGTTCTGCCAAGTCCGCCGCAGGAGGTGGTGGACCAGAGGAACACGAAGCGTAGCTGCCGTCCGATGCTCTCGATCAGACGGTTCTGATCGAGCCACGTCACCCTCGCCCTGCCATCGTTGGATTAGGAGGAGCCAGATTCGATTGAGCCAGACTTCCTTGATGATCACACATTACCTGAGCTCAAACCTTTACCCACAACGCTTAAGTATGCCTTCCTTGCGGGACAAGAGAAGAGTTACCCAGTCATCATCAGCTCGTGATTGACCTAGGAGCAGGAATCTCGCTTGCTAGAGATCCTGGAGAAAAACCGCAAGGCGATAGGCTGGAGCATCTCCGATCTCCACGGGATAAATCCCGCCCTGTTCGCACCATATCTACTTGGACCCTCTCGGGAATTCCAACGTCGATTGAATCCAAATTTACGAGAGATAATGAAGAAGGAGATAGAGAAATGGTGTGACGTGGGTTTTACTTATCCCATCTTCGACTCCAGATGGGTGGCTCCAATCCATGTTGTCCCGAAAAAGTCGGGAATTCAGACGACCACCAATGAAAATGGAGAGGAGATCGTGATACGAGTACCCACGTCGTGGCGCGTCTGTGTGAATTACAGACGCCTGAATGCCACAATGAAGAAGGATCATTTTCCCCTACCATTCATTGATCAGATCTTAGAGAGATTAGCGGGGAAAAAATTCTTCTACTTTTTAGACAAGTTCTCGTGTTACAATCAAGTAGCCATAGCTCCTAAGGACCAGGAGAAAATCACGTTTACAGGCTTGATGAATCCACGATTCATCATCTCAATATCTTGATCTTAGCAAAATACCCGAGTAAAATCTTACATAAATGTTTATAAAATCAATAAATTAACAAAATGACTCTTGTAAATAAAACACACTAATTATTGTATATTAGATTGTACAAAATAAATTAACAGTAAAAAGCCACAAAAATAAAGGGGTTTTTCACTTGTAAATAGCCCAAAACTTCATGTATTTTTTAATAATTTCATTTCAATCCTTTTTGGCCAATTCTTTCTTTAACTTGTTCATAAAAATGTACATAAAAATACAAAAATATAAAATAAATTTTAGCTCAAATAAATGCTCCTAGATCCCAAATAGAAAAGGCCGTAAAGTCCAACTTCCAAGCCAAATTCCCGCTCCGTATGAACTCTGAATTCATCAAACTCACTTTTAAAGTTCAAGTTAGAAAATTATCTATCCAACAGAAGTAGTTTCATTAAAATCGGATCTCATTTGCAAAAGTTGGATTTTGGGATCTAGATGTACGTTGTATATCATGTATATATTCATTCTTTCTTCATTTTTTTATTTTATCTTTCTTAATTACTAAAAATACTAAAAAATCATATTTGTGTTATATTTTGATTATAGTATTTTATTTCATTTTTCCGTTGTAATAATCTCTTATTAAAAAGACAAAAAAAATTACATATTAGAAAAGCAAAAAAAATGTACATGTTGTATGTATTCACTTGTAAATTAACCACTATTTTTTTTCCTTCTTTATTTTTTGTTGTATTTAAAGTAGCATACTTTATTTCATTTTATTTATTTATTTATTTTACATTCTCTACAATAACCACCAATTCAACTTCATTATTCCACCATTTTTCCAACTTCCCATTCAACTCCATTAATAATACAACCTCCCATTGAACTCCACCACCTTAATAACTTCTCATTCTTTCCTCTTTATATACATCTCATTCTCCTCATTTTTGTCTTTGATCCATCTTTATGTGAGGAGAGCCTAATTCTCAGAGTTGAATCGGCGACAACGACGCAACCGCGGTCGAGCGACGACAACCCTCTCTCCGGTGAGATCCGTTGGTTTTTTTGGCCAACATCGCAGTCGCAACCGCGCGCTGCTCGAGCTCATCGCACGCTGGCGATTCGAGCGAGGACAGTGCTCTCGTGAGCACATCATAGGCGACCGTCTCCATCGTAGGTATTTGTTCTTCTCATTTTATTATCTTGTCATTTTTTGCAAATTTTTTAGCACGTCATTTTACCACCCAAAAAATCCTTCATTTGTTTATATCTCTAGCACATCACCACCAACTCATCATCTTTCCTTTTGCATACGTCTATGTTCTCTGTTTATAAAAAATAAAAAAAATAAAATCTAAAACCAAAAAAATCATTACAAAAAAATCAAAAAAATTAAAAAAAATAAACAGCAATGGCGGTGGGAGCCCCACTGCCGCCGCCCATCTCCTTCACGGGCAGCCCCACTGTCGTCGCCCTTCCCTCCTGCCACTCCATCGCCTCCCCTCACCAGCGGGCGGCCGCTCCTCCAGCCGCGAAGCCCGCGACCTGCTGCCGCACCCCCGCCTCGCCCTCATCCTCGCGTTGTTCCTCTGCCAAAAGGCCACCGCCCAGGCCTTCGCCGCTATACGTGGCCGCGTGCGGCGCCGCCGCCGCCTCCGCCCGAAGGTCTCCAGCCACCACCCGTGCCACCGCCGCACGTCGCGCGCAGGCGTCGTCCTATTCCGCCGCCGCCGACTCCATCCTTTTGGGTTCTTCTCCACCTGCGTACAAGAAAGAAGAAAGGGTATTTCTTTTTCCTTAATTTTTTATGTAAAAATTGCAGTAATTATATTTCATGTTTCTAATATTACAAACAAGTCCATATACATAAGTTGCGTTATAATTTTAGTTTCTCTATTTGCAAGGATAACCCTGCATTTATATGTTAAACTGGACCTCTTTTTTGCATCTTTTTATTCAATGAAAAATGTTATTGTATTGAGCAACTTAGTCTCTATCATTTGGACATTTATTTGTGTTTTTGTGAGTTGTGGATAATTAATTAAAAATGTTCAACTGAAATGTTACATATTTTACCTAAATTGAGCTCTTAAATTTATATCTCACGCATGCTTGAAATAGAGTGATTTTCGTATTTGATTTTTAATTAAATCCACATACATCCTTTTCACAAAATTTAAAGTCTCCTGGATTCTATAGGAAAATATATTTTTGGGATAATTCGCACTTTGATTAATTTTACATTGTGGATTCATTAGAAATTAATTACTCTTTGTCACTCTGTTTCCACTAAAAAATCCATAAAAAATTCATATCTTGTCTAAAAATTCCAAAAAATATTATTGTAGCTTCCTTCCATCATGTTTATATTCCTGTAATTTTTTCATGATTTTTGCTTACTGTTTGTGTGACAAATTATGAAAATACCCATAAAAAGTGTGCATTTTGCGTTGTTGCATTTTAACCCTGAAAAATACAAAAAAATATGTCTTGCATTCATCACTGGATAAGCATTCTAGAAAAAATATAACTTGACTAAATTGAACTTATTTTCTATTCAAAATTAATTTGGCTAAGTTGTATGCTTTCTTAATGTATTACTTCATCCGCATTTGCATTTGCATTAAAAAAGACTAAAAAAATCCGCATTGGAAATCTAAATCTTCATTTTCGAATTAACCCCAAAGTTGTTCCTTTGCCTCCCTGTGTTCGACCCCGGACTTGCCCACGATATAAACTACGCCGAGACACTCTTCACGGAGATCCTTCTCACGGTTCTGACTGAATCGCTAAGTACACGTACTGCAATGTACCCAGATAGTATTTAGCGACTCGTCAGATGGCGCCATTGCCGGGGAGGAAAACGGCTTAGGGATTAATTTAAGAATTTGGATTTAGATTTCACTTACTCGGGTAGTCCGACCCCCGAGCCACCTTGTATTTAGTTCATTTTCCTCTCAATTATTTTTTCTTCATATTTCTGTATATATTTTGTTTTTATCTCTCTAACATAAATTTTATCTTCCTTACGAGGGTCCGGTGGACTTGGAGTACATCGGAGGTCGACGGATGCGACACGTGCCGAGTGTTGAAGAGCGAGGAGAACTAATTTATCTTCGAGAGAAATTTTGTAAATTCTTGTAATCATTTAGCTTGCTCCTTTATAGCGGCTTTTGTTTGAGAGCTCACGTGTGTAAAAAAACTTGAACATTATTTGTGGTGTGTCGAGACCTGTTTCACTCTCCGGTGAGGGTGGGGCTCGACTTGAGTGGCAAAATTAAGGATTAGGCACACTCGTAGTTTAGCATCAAATTTGTTTGTGCCCATCGTAATTTAGACCACACATATCTTAGAAGATTTACTTATCTTATAAGATTCATAATGAGATGCACATAGACACGTACTACTTAGCTCAAATCAAATCAATTCTTCCCCGCTAATAGTATATTGTTTAGGTGTGGTTTTCTCGATCCGCATGCATTTAGTGTAATATTTACAAATTCAGTTTTGCATAACGTATGGAGAGTGCATCATAGTTTCTCGTTTGCATTCTGATTTTCGATTCCCTTCTTGTTTTACAACTTAAGGTCAAAAGGAAATTGGGACTGAACGGTAGACGTGTTTGTGTGTTCAGATTAATTTCAAGTGATAACCTAACTCTAAAATTGGGACTGAATTGAGCAGGTCGATTCAAAAAAATTGGAATAAAAAGAACCCCTGTTCTCGGGTGCATAAAGCCCTCATTGTTTATTTTACTTGCAAGTGAGAGAGAGACGACCCTAGGATAGAGCCAAGCCTGGATTTCTTACTTACTACTGGTTCTTTATTTTTAGGCGATTATCTACTCTTCAGTGAGGAATACGGGTAGCCGGTAAACGATCCGGACTTCCTAAGCATAGTGGGAGGTTTAGAGGGCGCATTAGTCCTCAAGGAACGGGTAGCCGTATTTATACGGTCCGTACTTACTCCTATACTGGCTGAAAGTAGGTCAAATTAGTCGAAAGAACCGGGCCAGTTTGTAGGAAAATACGGGCACCTAACAGCTCGTTAATCTTTCTAAGATTGTATTCTCACCAACTAAAATTGACCAGATAATTCGGCCGAACCCTTACGGCCATCACGTGTTGAGTTGGTGAAATTGAGGGTTTGAATTGTGCTTGTATTGTGTGAGTTTAGTCCGCACATTTACGTGCACCGTAGAACTAGCACCTCATTGAATATCGTGTTCTAATCGGTTCTTTTTGACATCGAAGATGACCAATTGGGGGGTATTTATTCGGACTTTGCGAATCTCTCGTTGAACCCTCCAAGAAGTATGTCTTCATAGGTTCATGCGCAACTTGGACCAACCTGGACTCATGACCCTCTTGAGCCCAGGATCACCCACTCTTGGGGATGGTTACTCTCAAACCATTCCCTTTCTCTCTTCCCACCTCACCGAGGAAGACCTTCGCCTCGGTGAGAATATCTTGATTCATAAATCCTCTTATAATCAAGAACACCTTGCTGATTCAGGACTTAAAGAAGATACAAGAAAAATGCCTCCAAAGAAGAAAGAAGAGGAAGAAGAGAACCATGAAGATTCGTTGAGAATGGTACTTGCCAGATTAGCTGCATCTGAGCAGCAACATGCATTAATGAGAGCTCAATTAGGACAGATCAATGTTGGGGTTGAACCACCAATGGATGCGGCGTACAACCCCGGACAATATCAAATTCGGAACTTCTTTAGTCCGGCAGAACCCACAGTTAATTTTGAATTGAAGCCTCATTTTCTGAACTTGCTGCCACACTTTGATGAGAATGCTTTTGAGAAGCCATATGCATTCCTAATGGACTTTGAGCTCATCTGTGCTAACCTCAAACATAATAATGTTAGCCAGGATTATATTAGGCTCAAAGCCCTTCCATTTGCCTTGGGTGGAAAAGCCGATTACTGGGTGAAGAATCTTGGAATCACCGTCACCACTTATGCCCAGTTCAAGGACTTGTTTCTGAAGAAGTTCTACCCGTTGAGTAGGACTTACATGTTGAGGACGCGCATTACGAGTTTTTCCCAATTACCCCATGAAGCTTTTTGTGATGCTTGGGAAAGATTCAAGGACATCCTGCAGAAGTGTCCATGTCATGGACTAGATGATAACATCTTGGTCCAGTCGTTCTTTATTGGTCTCAACCCTGAGATGCAGGGTTTAGTGAGCGCTGCTTGTGGAGGCAGCTATACATCACGAGCAGCGGATACCGTCTGGAAGGTATTCGAGCAGATGGCTGAAACTAGCCGCTCACAGATGGCTAGCAGGGTCTATACACCGTCCCCCAGTTCACTCTCATTTGGAGGGGGAAAATCAGCTATAGCCTATCTCTCTCAGGACGTGATCCCTAGCATGGGACTCCTTGCAGACAAGCTTACAGTAGTTGAGAAGATCGACAGGAGGATAGATAAGTTAGATCGGAGCGTCTCCAAACTTCCAAAACAGATGGAGGAGTTGACTGAGAAGGTATCTAAGATAAGGATACCCGCCGTGACTGCACCCTCTGCTCCCGTTTACCGAGTTCACCATATTCAGGAGCAGTTGGTGTCAGGGCAACCCCAGCCGAGGGAGCAGGACCAATCCTACACCCACTCTTTCCAGCAGCCACCTCCACTAGCAGAGACAGTTCAGGAGGAGCCTCCACCAGTTTGGGTGGTGAATGGGATATGGTATACTCAGGACCCTGCCAGGTAGGGAAGTACGGGAGACCGACAGACCTACCAGCATCCCCCGACCTTTCACAACACCGCATTCACCTCCGCACCCCCTCCTTCACAGCAGAGCCCTGGAGTCCAGCCACAACAACAGCAGAGGCAGCAGTACCAGCAGTATGGACGACAAGGCTATTACGAGGCGGGCCAGTAGGGCCCGTAACCCCAGTAGCAGCAATAGAGGCAGTACTTTGGCCAGCAGGGCCAGTCTTCCCGTTCTTCTTCCTAGTCTTATCCACTTCCTTCATTGTCTAGTCCCGTGGATATACAGCAGCAGATACTCGACGAGCTCCGTTCCTACAGGAACGAGATTCATGACTTACGGGTGGATGTCAACCACTTGTTCAGATGGCGAGACGAGCAGACTGCACCCTCTACCTCTATCCCAGCCCAAGTTCATGCTAATCCCAATAGCTTGAACCGTTCTAGTTCTCAGCAACACTTTGGTCAGATATACTATTCAGCATCTCCTAGATCTGAACATGAGATTCTTTCGTGTGATGAGGCTAATCATATATCACTCAGGAGTGGAAGGACCGTGACCGTGCCTGACCGGGCGGGGGACACGAGGAGGGGCATCTCTGGAGCTCTACCTGAGGAGACTTCAGAGGACGAGGAGGAGAGGCATCATATTTCGGAGCCCCGTCAGCACCATTCGAGGAATTCTACTCTGGGAGCCGAGAGGAGAAGGAGAGCACGTATGCAGCATCAGCTGCATGGATACACTTCTGATTCTACGGAGGACCTTGCATCTCCAGTTGTGGCGTATACCACTCCAGCTTCTATTCCACAACCTTTAGTAGATAGTTTTGATTTCGATCCCATGCATCAAAAAGATTCATGTATGAAGAACTCGGTTTCAGTTAATGCCAAGTATGATATTTCAGTTCATGATTCAGACTCTTCATCCTCTGTTTCCCTAGCTTCAATCCCTTTCCCCCGTGCTCTTACGGCAGGAAAGAGCATCAAAAAGATTCAGAAAGATGACCCCGATATGGTACGATTTTGTAAAGAAAATATCACAGTGAAAGTGCCATTTGATGAGTATGTGGCTAATCATCCTGCATTCCAAAAATACCTTAAGGTGAGATGCACACCTACAAGGGTTAACAGGAAGAAAGATAACCGAAATATAAAGACACATGTCTTATCAGTAGCCACAACCTATTGTCTCAAGAATCAGACTTTACCAAAGAAAAAGAGAGACATGGGTGCTCACTATGTGGAGAGTCGTATTGACGACATTGCGTTTGTATGCACACTCTTAGATAACGTTTCTTCGATCAACTTACTTCCCTTAGCATTGTATCAGAAATTGGAGTTAGGACCACTTCGCAAATCTAGAGCTTTACTCCAATTCGCTGATCGTTCAGTGAAGAGACCTAATGGAGAAGTGAAGAACGTAGTTATCTCGATTGAGGGGAAGAACTATCAGGTTGACTTCACAGTCTTGGACATGGAGATCCCTAATCATTGGAGAGAATCTCAGATCATTCTTGGACGGCCCTTCCTTAGGATCGCTGGCGCAGCTTTAGATTATAGTACGGGAATGATGAAGTTCCGTTCTCCAGGCGGAGAAGTGAACCTTGAGATGAAGCAAACCAAGTGTCAGCGACCTGATTCAGAGAGCAGCACAGAGTACTCATCTTCAGAGGCAGATTACAGTATGATTAGCACAGTTGGGATTTGGGGACAGATTCCTTCAGGACAGAGCGAGTACCTTCCATCTGGAAAGGGCATAGTGGATGATGCAGTTTGCTAAGTGTTGTCTAATCTTGTGAAAGATGCATCTACCTATCACCATGATGACATAGAGATCCATCAGGATCTGTTAGTTCCATCCTCTTCGAAACGATCATGGGACATAGATGACGAGTCGGACACGGCTCTGGCCGAACTACCGCAATTTTTTGGCAATCCAACTCCCCTTACTCTGAGTTGGTGGTGAGTACTACTCAGCTTAGACCACCTTCATGCAGCACGGAACCAGATTCAGATTCAGTTCAGCCAGATCTGCTTGATGATACCACATTGCCCGAACTGAAATCACTACCTCCTACACTCAAGTATGCCTTTCTTGTGGGACCCAAAGAGAGATATCCTGTCATCATTAGCTCAGACTTGACATTAGAACAGGAGTCTAGGTTGTTAGAAGTCTTAAAAAATGAGAGGAACCGCAAAGCAATAGGCTGGACAGTGTCGGATCTCGTGGACATCAACCCCGCTCTCTGCTCGCACCACATTTTTACTGAAGATAATGTGAGACCTTCCCGTGAGCTCCAAAGGAGACTTAACCCCAATCTACGGGAAGTGGTGAATAAAGAGATTGAGAAATGGTGCAAAGCAGGGTTTATATACCCTATTTCTGACTCCAAGTGGGTGGCCCCGCTTCATGTTGACCCAAAGAAGTCGAGAATCAAGATGGTCACCAACAAGGAGGGGGTAGAGATCGCGACACGAGTACCTACGTCGTGGCGTGTCTATGTTGATTACAGACGCCTGAATGCCGCGACCAAGAAAGATCACTTTCCCTTACCTTTTATTGATCAGATCTTGGATAGACTAGCAGGGAAAGAGTTCTTCTGTTTTCTTGACGGTACTCAGGCTACAACCAGGTAGCTATAGCACCTGAGGACCAGGAAAAGACCACATTCACATGTCCATTCGGTACTTATGCTTTCAGGCGCATGCCATTCGGGCTCTGCAATGCCCCGGGCACATTTCAGCGGTGCATGATAGCCATATTTACCGAGATGGTCGGTGATTTCCTGGAAGTGTTCATGGATGACTTCTTGGTCCATGGTGATTCTTTTGATACATGTTTAGCGCACTTGGACCGAGTCCTCACGTGGTGTAGAAAGGTGAATCTGGTACTCTCCTGGGAGAAGAGTCACTTTATGGTGACAGAGGGTATCGTGTTGGGGCATGTCATCTCCAAAAGGGGAATGGAGGTTGACCTTGCCAAGTGGAGGTGATTAAGAAACTCGATCCACCTACCAACGTGAAGTCAGTGAGGTCTTTTCTAGGGCATGTTGGATTCTATAGGAGATTCATTCAGGATTTTTCAAAGATCGCCCGCCCACTGACTGAGCTCTTAGGGAAAGACACAGAGTTTATTGTAGATCACAGGTGTCTGGAGGCCGTTGAGCTCTTGAAGAGGAAGATTTGTGCCTCGCCTATCCTACAAGCTCCTGACTGTTCTCTCCCCTTTGAGATCATGACCGACGCTTCAGATTTCACTATAGGAGCTATGTTAGGACAACGGCGAGAAGGGATTCCTTTTGCGGTCCATTACACGAGAAAAGTATTAGATTCTACACAGAAAAATTATACAGTGACTGAAAAGGAAATGCTCGCGGTAGTATGGGCCCTCGAAAAGTTCAGATCATATATTTTGGGCTCTAAGGTGACAATTTACACTGATCACACAGCCATTCGATACTTAATGGAAAAGAAGGACGTGAATGCATGTCTTCTTAGGTGGATTTTACTCCTCCAGGAATTTGATTTGGAGATTAAAGATAAACCTGGAGTGAAGAATGTTGTGGCTGATCACCTTTCTCGGATTGAACTTAAGGATTATCCTGATCATGAGTGGATTAGAGAGACATTCCTAGACGAGTCAATTTGTGTTATTGACTCACTCCCGTGGTATGCCAACATGGTGAACTATCTTGTCTCCAAGCAGGTTCCCCATGGTTAGACTAGGAGCAGCATTGACCGACTCAAGTCAGATTCAAGGAGATACCACTGGGACGATCCTTTCCTTTTCTTCGAAGGACCAGATTGCGTTTCGAGAAGGTGTATTCCTCAGGAGGAGTACCAGAGTGTCCTCACATATTGTCATTCACTCGAGGCTGGAGGACACCATTCGGGAAAGAGAACCATTCACAAAGTACTACAATGTGGATTGTATTGGCCGACCTTGTTTAGAGATGCTATTGATTTTGTACGGTCGTGCCCGATCTGTCAAAGGATGAGAGGGACAGTTGGACAGAGAGATGAGATGCCCATGCAGGCGATGATTATTTGTGATGTTTTTTATGCATGGGCATAGATTTTATGGGTCCCTTTCCCAACAGCCAAGGATATGAGTACATTTTGTTGGCGGTTGACTATTTATCTAGGTGGGTGGAGGCTATCCCAACCCGAACTGCAGATAGCAAGACTGTCTGTAAGTTTGTGAGAGACCATATTATTGTTAGGTTCGGGGTGCCAAAAGTTTTTATATCTGATGGGGGTAGCCACTTTGTGAACCGAGATATGAGATCTTTAGCTAAGGACTATGGATTTGAGCATAGAGTTACTAGTCCTTACCACCCACAGTCTAACGGCATGGCAGAGGTTTCGAACAGAGAGGTGAAGAGTATTTTGCAGAAATTGGTTCGTCCCGATAGGAAGAACCGGTCCCAGCTTTTGGACCAAGTTCTGTGGGCCTATAATACAGCCTACAAGACGCCATTGGGTACTTCAGCATTTAGAATGATCTATGGCAAGCCATGCCATTTTCCCACAGAATTAATTCATAAATCCGAATGGGTAATTAAGAAGATTAATTGGAGTTGTCACCTAGGGAAACTTTGTCGAGACTTGAACTTGAACGAGCTCGTGGAAATCCGAAACAGGGCATATGACAACAGTTTGATTTATAAGGACAAAGTAAAGAGATGGCATGATCAACACATTAGGTGCAAAGACTTTGTCCCTGGACAAAAGGTATGGTTGTTCAATGCCAGGTTGAAGATGTTCCATGGGAAGCTCAAATCTAAATGGACGGGTCCCTTTGTTGTTAAGAAAGTGCACGAGAATGGAAGTGTAGAGATAGCTGATCTCACAGATGGTGCACAATCTCATGCGGTAAATGGACAACTGTTGAAGCATTTTGTAGATTCGAAAGAGCGGTTAGTCCAAGTAGAGGTCATCAACTTCATGTAGAGTGAGCATAGAGCAGATACATCATATCACTCGTCATGAAGATGCAGCATCAAGATTCAACATCTTAGAAGATTCATTCATCTTGTACATTCTACCTTCTTTTGTATATTCTCTAGATCACATCGGTTCTCACACTTATTCTTGTCCTATACTTAGGCTGACCAGAGCCTAAGTATAGGGGGGAACCGATGCCCGCCATGTGTATATACTCATCCATTTCTCCTCTTGACCTCGTCCGCCCCATTTTTGCTCTTCTTCTACACTTAGGCTGAACAGAGCCTAAGTATAGGGGGACGGATCGACTTCTATACCTTTTATTTTCGTTGTCCTATGCTTAGCACGAGCTATGTCTTTTTCTCGCTTCCTATGCTCTGAGGACATAACACATGCTAAGTATAGGGGGGCGTGTATATATTACATATATACTTTACCATAGCTCTTACTTTCACGTATTTTTGTATATATTATACAATAATTATGGGGTGGGTAAAAAAAGAAAGAAAGAAAAATCTTTTCAAAAAAAGAAAGAAGAAAGAAAAATCTTTTTCAAAAAAAAATCTCTCTTGAAAAATTCAAAAAATAAAACAAAAAAAACCTTTTCAAAAAAAATCTCTTAAAAATCTTTTTCAAAAAAATTGAAAAAAAAACAAAACTTTTTTCGGCTTTTCTTATTCCATCTTATTGCTAGCCAAAATATTGCAAAGCAATGATATGTTAAAGAAAAGCTCTCATTCCACAAAGTCAATTATCAAAAGAGCTTCCACCAAAGGCGAGCGCTTCCAACCATTTCAAAGTGTCCACTTGGACCATCGCTATTAGGACCAGGAGTCGGCCCTGCACTAAAAAAGGGCTCTGCATCGTAAATGCTACAAGTCTGGGTGTAGAAGGTACGATAGGTACTCAAAAAAAGGCACACCCGGGTGTACTCACAGGGAAACAAGTGCAGACGGCTCCAACTTCTCTTGACGAATGCACTGATCAACACAAAAAAAATTACGTTGAGTAATAAGGCACTAGAGAGAATCCTTGTTCCAATGAGAGGGAGAGAAGAAATGACACAATCCTATGCCCTCCATCAACTGGCCTTCATTCTACACTTTCAAGTCTGACAACTAATGAGACGGTGGATTGGATGCAAGAAAATAATTTATTCCCTAGTGTTGAGGATCGGGTTCTTAGGAGAGTCTCTTGGATTGGAACTTTGGGTGACGTTGCGACTCTACTCTTGTAACTGCAGTCCACACTTAAAGTCATATCCTTACTATATATGTATACAAAGAGAGTCTGATGATTAGGGAAATTGGATACCTTTCGACTAGAGCTTGGTTCAGCTTAGAATTTTAGGATCTCATAAACCGAGGGTTCTTGAATGGATCAAGTCTTGTATTCACATGCACAGTCAGGGGTTATTCCAAATTATTCATTCTTTATTTGCTCGAGGACTAGCAAAGTTTAAGTATAGGGGGTGATGAATCCACCATTCATCATCTCAATATCTTGATCTTAGCAAAATCCCCGAGTAAAATCTGACATAAATGTTTATAAAAATCAATAAATTAAAAAATGGCTCTTGTAAATAAACACACTAATTATTGTATATTGGATTGTACAAAATAAATTAACACTAAAAAGCCACAAAAATAAAGGAATTTTTCACCTGTAAATAGCCCAAAACTTCATGTATTTTTTAATAATTTCATTTCAACTCTTTTTTGTCTAATTCTTTCACTAACTTGTTCATAAAAATTTACATAAAAATACAAAAATATAAAATAAATTTTAGCGCAAATAAATGCTCCTAGATCCCAAAGAGAAAAAGCCGTAAAGTCCAACTTCCAAGCCAAATTCCCGCTCCGTATGAACTCCGAATTCATCAAACTCACTTTTAAAGTTCAAGTTAGAAAATTATCTATCCAACGGAAGTGGTTTCATTAAAATCGGAGCTCATTTGCAAAAGTTGGGTTTTGGGACCTAGATGTACATTGTATATCATGTATATATTCATTCTTTCTTCATTTTTTATTTTATCTTTCTTAATTACTAAAAATACAAAAAAATCATGTTTGTGTTATATTTTGATTATCATATTTTATTGCATTTTTCTGTTGTAAATATCTCTTATTAAAAAGATAAAAAAATTACATATTAGAAAAGCAAACAAAAAATGTACATGTTGTATGTATTCACTTGTAAATTCATCACTATTTTTTTCCTTATTTATTTTTTGTTATATTGAAAGTAGCCTACTTTATTTCATTTTATTTATTTATTTATTTATTTTACATTCTCTACAACAACCACCAATTCAACTCCATTATTCCACCATTTTTTCCAACTTCCGATTCAACTCCATTAATAATACAACCTCCCATTCAACTCCACCACCTTAATAACTTCTCATTCTTTCCTCTTTATATATATATATATATATATATATATATATATATCATTCTCCTCATTTTTGCCTTTGATCCATCTTTATGTGAGGAGAGCCTAGTTCTCAGAGTTGAATCAGTGACAGCAATGCAACCGTGGTCGAGCGACGACAACCCTCTCTCCGGTGAGATCCGTTGGTTTTTTTTGGCCAACATCGCAGCCGCAACCGTGCGCTTCTCGAGCTCATCGTGCGCCGACGATTCGAGCGAGGATCGTGCTCTCGTGAGCACATCATAGGTGACCGTCTCCGTCGTAGGTAATTTTTCTTCTCATTATATTATCTTGTCATTTTTTGCAAATTTTTTAGCACATCATTTCACCACCCAAAAAATCCTTCATTTGTTTATATCTCTAGCACACCAGCACCAACTCATCATTTTTTTCCTTTTGCATACATCTGTGTTCTCTATTTATAAAAAAATTTAAAAAATAAAATCTAAAACCAAAAAAAAATATTACAAAAAAATAAAAAATATATATAAAAAAATAAACAGCAGCAGCGGTGGGAGCCTCACCGCCGCTGCCCATCTCCTTCACGGGCAGCCCCATGAAAAACAAGAATGCGAGAGTCGCTAAATAGTGGTCTGACAAATCAGACTCACTGTCGCTGGGGCGACTACTCAAGCCTTCACGTTCGTCAACAATTAACCCACACAATTAACCAAGTAATCAACAACAAAGATTAAAATTTATTATTACCTACTAAAAATGTACAGTGGCAAGCAAGTAGGGGTCGAACACAGGAAACAAAGGTGCAGAGTGAACAGACAAAAAGTCAAGGCCTATGTCTAATGAACTACTTAGCCAATAGGGATTTTTTGTGTGTTTTTAAATTTTTTTTATTTTTATTTTTTTTAATTTTTAATTTTATATTTTGGTTTTTAATTTTCTGATTTTATATTTTCTTTTTATATTTTATATTTTTTATTTTCTTTTTCTATAATTAGAATATATACACAAGGAAAGAAAGAGAGGAATAATGTATTAATAAAAGAGAAAAGGGAGCCTACACCCAGGGGTGTAGGTAACTACCTACACCCGACTCATTTTTTCATAGATATTTGATTTTTTTGAAATGAAATCTTATGAGAATTAGATCACTATGTACCACCATAGTGTCATTCAAAATTCAACTTAATTCGATACTCCTATTATCTTCATCAAGACTATCAAATTTTAACGGTCTCAAAATTACTGAAATTGACCCCTTCTAGATGAATGTGTTAGGAATGTTTGTTTTGCATGAAGCTCGAAATACATATTCCTCTCAATATATTAAGAAAATCCCCCTAAGGTTTCATTCAAAAAAACTCAAAAATCATGCAAAAAAAGGCTGGGTGTAGGTAGTTACCTACACCCGGGGCTTAGGCTCCCAGCTCCCTTAATAAAAATAGGTAAAAATAAGGAAAAATTAGGAAATAAAATGTTTTGGGGCTTTTTATATTTTTGTGATGTTTTTGTGATTTTTTGGGATTTTTCTTGATTTTTTGGTATTTTTAAAGTCAAAAATACAAGAAAACAGTGAACAAACTGGCTGGCTGGAGTTAAAAAGGGAATGAAAAATGATAAACAGTAACAAAATTTTCCAAAATTAATTTTAAATTAAAGATAACAAAACAAAGAAAATTTGAAAACAGAAATGATAGTTTTAGGATTTTTCTAGGATTTTCAATATTTTTTTGGAAGATTTTTGGGGTTTTATAATTTTTAGGAGTTTTCTTTTATATTTTTTAGTGATTTTTGTATTGGAGTTAGAACACAATAAGATAAGCAAAATATATTTTTTGAGATTTTTCTGATGTGTTTTTTATAATTTTTAGACTTTCTAAATCAAACAGTAGGAAAAATGTATGTTTTTTATTTTTTATAAATATTAAAATGCAACAATCATGGAATACAAAAAATATGACGTGAATCTACAACTAAACAGGAGCTTACACATTTTTTTGGTAATTTTTCGAGTTTTAGAAATGCACGAAATAAATAGGGGAAGCACACAAAAATACAAGGCATGGCAGGGGTATATATGCAAATAACAGAACATCCAAGGGCCTGATTGCAAATTTCACCAAAAATACACACGCGAAGCACGCGTTCTGCTGTTCACAGGAGTATATTTGCAAATAATAAAAACCGGTAGGACAGAATTGCAATTAACCCAAAAATATATTTAAATCACTACGCACAGGGCTATAAATGCAAATACATAAAAAGTTCAGGATCAAAAGTGCAAAATACCCAAAAACCACGTGTTCAGTCACGTGAGGTGACGTGGCCGAGGACTGAAGTGGAAATATGAAAAGTTAAGGAGTCTAGTTGCAATTATTACAAATATTTTTGAACTGCAGTTGAAAGTTTTAGGACTAATACGTAAATACAAAAAGCACAGGGGTTGGATGCAAAATACCCCTCGCTGCGCGCGATCGAACGGCTGATGACGATCCACTTATCCACGTATCCTGATCTGGTGACCCGATGACGCTTTGTACGGACGTCCAAGATTAGATCCCCACGAAGGGATCCGACGGTGGAGAGTCCTGATGATCTGACGGCTCCTGTGCATTCTGGACGACGCTCCTGATTCAACGGTGGAGAGAGGTTCACGAAGAACACATTCCCCTATAAGCTTTGACGATTGATTCCGGCCGACGCACGGCCACTCGGGCCCAAGGATCAAGGGCAAAATGATCCTGGGGCCCTTCCGCGTCGAACGATGGTCTCAGCAGCGGTTGGGACGGCGAGTTGAGGGCCAACGGCGACGGCGACCTGGGAGGTGCTTCCCCTGGTTGTCAAGGCTCTTTCGAGACTCCTCTTGCGTTCTTTCCTGCAGGGTTAGAAGCATGGCAAAAAGGTGGAGCTCGGAGTGCTCTCAGATGGTGCGATGGTGGCGATTCGTGGCTCAGGCGTGGAGCTCCGGCGATCGGCGGAGAAGGAGCTCGGGTGTCTCGATCTGAGCGAGATCGAGGTGTATGGAGGTGCGTCGGGATGAGAGAAGGTGAAGGGGAAGTCGATGAAGGTGGAAGCGAGTCGAGTCAACGGTTGGATGAGGTGGAACACGGTGGCGGAGCGGAGCTCCGTCGTGAAGTGATTTGTGGATTTACGGTGAAAGAAGCGACGAAATCAAAACCTGTTGCAGATCTAAGCTACCTAAGGCTACAGCTACAGAATGGAAAAGGAAGGAGGTGAAACGCTCACCGGGAGACCAAGGTCGAGCTTGGTGGCGGAGCTCCGGCAGTGAGGTGGATCACACCTCGATTCGACACCGATGACCTTCGAACCGAGCCCTACGGCTCCCCGCTGTCACCAGGAGGCTGATGGGCTCAAGGAATTAGGAATTCAACGGTGGAAGAGGGATCAAGAGAGAAGGGAAGTCGGGGGGTTCTTTTTGTAGGGTTGACGAAGTGGTGTCAAAGATCGATGAAGATAGACCGAATCGTGGGTCCAATCCCCGATATTTCACTTGGGTGTGAATCACCTTTCATCGAGGGCAAAAAGATGCGAAGACTTCGACATCAAAGGATGCAAGACGGAGCCTCGAGAAAAGGTTGAAAATGGTCAAAAACTCAGATCTGACAAGGCCAGACCTCGGTCAGAGAGTTGACCGAGGTCAACCAACGGAGCCTTCTGGTTGGTCCATGTGGACCAACCAGAAAATTCCTTGGAAAAAATCCTTGTAAAATCGTTTAAAAACAGAAAATGAATTAATTAATTTTTAATTATAAAATAAAAAATGTTTGTTATTCTATGAATTATTTTATGGTGATTTTTATTTATTTTTTAGAGGTATTAATTTACAAGTTGCCGTTTATACCCTTTATAGGTATATTCTTCTATATATTTTAGTATTTTACTTTTATTTTGTTTATTTAATTTATTTATTTTTGTTTATTATTTTATAAATTTATAAAATATTTTTATACGCGTAAATATATTTTTATTTTGTTTTTTTGAAGTGTTTTATATGCTTAATAAAATAGAAGTATAAAGTATACAGGTATGTATATAGGTATTTTACCTATGTATTATCTACATGTATTTTATTTTTATGTTTCTTTTATGTTTTTATTCTGATTTTAATATACAAATATATTATAAATAATATTTAAAAAATTATAAAAATATAAATTATAAAAATAAAGAATAATAAATAAAATGAATATTTTAATCTATATAAGTATACAATAGTGGTCCAAAACTCAACTTTCAAACCGTAGCTCCGCCAAACGTAAAACCACCGCCATTAAATAGATTATTTTAAATTATATACAATTAAAGGTGAGTTTGATGCATTTAGAGTTTTCAATTGTGAGATACAGATCTGGGAAGTTGAGATTTTGGATTCTTATTCAGACCATAACTTTTTATCTGTACATTATTTTTGAGTGAAATCAATTTTGTATTTTTCTATATGTAATTATCTACAACTTTCATGTACAAAGTTTTTTTATTTGAGGCACAAAAAGTGGAACCAAAAATAGGTCCCAAAATGAATAAAGAATGGATAAAATCAAAGGTATTTTCTTGGTATTCTGGCCCTTATCTCCCCCTACTTTATTCCTTGTCGACCTATTCATCAAGATGCCTAGGTCTCGGGGTTTCGGGTCATAAAATATTTACAATATTTTATTCTTTTTCTTTTCTTTTCTTTATTCTATAATTTTTGGCTTTAAAAACCGCATTTTGTACACTTTTTACACAAACATGCATGGATGATAAAATGTCTATTTTAAGCCTATTTACACGCATTTACTAGGGTTTTTAAGGTCAAAATGATTGAATAAAGATGATGAAATGTAGATTCATCACCCCACCGCCGCCGCCCTTCCCTCCAACCACTCCATCGCCGCCCCTCACCAGCGGGCGACCGCTCCTCCAGCCACGAAGCCCGCGGCCGCACCCCCGCCTCGCCCTCAACCTCACGTCGTTCCTCCACCAAAAGGCCACTGCCCACGCCTCCGCCGCTCTACTTGGTCGCACGCAGCGCCGCCTCCGCCTCCGCCCAAAGTTCTCCAGCCGCCAGCTGCGCCACCGCCGCGCGCCGCGCGCAGGCGCCGTCCTATTCCCCCGCCGCCGACTCCATCCTTTTGGGTTCTTCTCCACCTGCGTACAAGAAAGAAGAAAGGGTATTTCTTTATCCTTAATTTTTATGTAAAAATTGCAGTAATTATATTTCATGTTTCTAATATTACAAACAAGTCCCTGTACATAAGTTGCATTGTTATTTTAGTTTTTGTATTTGCAAGGATAACCCTATGTTTGTATGTTAAATTGGACCTCTTTTTTGCATCATTTTATTCAATGAAAAATATTATTGTATTGAGCAACTTAGTCTCTATCATTTGAATATTTATTTGTATTTTTGTGAATTGTGGATAATTAATTAAAAATGTTCAACTGAAATATTACATATTTTACCCAAATTGAGCTCTTAAATTTATATCTCATACACTGTTGCTCTAAAAATTCCACAAAAATTAGGAATGGTGCCTTGAAAAGTGTTAATTTACTGTCCAAGTGGAGTTGTATTGTGCCTGAAATAACTCAGATTGATTTTCGTATTTGATTTTTAATTAAATCCACATACATCCTTTTCACAAAATTAAAGTCTCCTAGAATCTATATGAAAATATCTTTTTGGGATAATTCGCACTTTGATTAATTTTACATTGTGGATTTATTAGAAATTAATTACTCTCTATCGCTCTGTTTTCTTTAAAAAATCCATAAAAATTCATATCTTGTCTAAAAATTCCAAAAATATTATTATAGCTTCCTTGCATCATGTTTATATTCCAATATTTTTTTATGATTTTTGCTTACTGTTTGTGTGACAAATTATGAAAATACCCATAAAAAGTGTGCATTTTTTGTTGTTGCATTTTAATCATGAAAAATAAAAAAATATGTCTTGCATTCATCACTGGATTAGCATTCTAGAAAAAATATAACTTGACTAAATTGAACTATTTTCTATTCAAAATTAATTTGGCTAAGTTGTATGCTTTCTTAGTGTATTAATTCATCCGCATTTGTATTTGCATTTGTTTTTGCATTAAAAAAAGACTAAAAAATCCGCATTGGAAATCTAAATCTTCATTTTCGAATTAACCCCAAAGTTGTTCCTTTGCCTCCCTGTGTTCGACCCCGGACTTGCCCAGGATATAAATTATGCTGAGACACTCTTCACGGAGATCCTTCTCTCGGTTCTGACTGAATCGCTAAGTACACGTACTGCAACATACCCAGATCGTATTTAGCGACTCTTCAATGCCCCTTGGTACCTATGCTTTTAGGTGCATGCCCTTTGGGTTATGCAATGCTCCTGGTACTTTTCAAAGGTGCATGATTGCAGTATTCGCCGAAATGGTCAGCGAATTCCTGTAAGTCTTTATGGATGACTTCTCAGTCTACGGTGATTCCTTCGATTCCTGTCTTAGGAATCTGGACCGAGTCCTCAAGCGATGTTGTGAGGTCAATCTGGTACTCTCCTGGGAGAAAAGTCACTTCATGGTGACGGAGGGCATTGTGTTGGGGCATGTCATCTCCAAAGAGAGGAATTAAGGTGGACCCTACCAAGGTAGACGTGATCAGACGACTCCAGCTACCAACCAACGTAAAACAGTTGCGGTCCTTCCTCGGGCATGTCAGATTTTATCGAATACTTATCAAGGATTTCTCTAAGATTGCCTGACCGCTAATTGAGCTTTTAGGAAAGGACATGGAGTTCATTGTTGATCACAAATGTCTTGAAGCCTTTAAGAAATTACAAGGAATGATCATGGACGCCCCAATCCTACAAGCCCCAGATTGGTCTTTGCCTTTTGAGATCATGACAGATGCCTCAGATTTTGTTGTTGAGGATGTGTTAGGACAGAGGAGGGATGGCTTCCCGTTCGCCATACTCTACGCAAGCAAAGTGCTTGATATTGCCCAGTGTAACTATACAATTACAGAAAAAGAGATACTTGTGGTAGTGTTTGCCTTGGATAAATTCAGATCTCACTTAATCGGATCCAAGGTAGCTATGTTCACAGACCATACAATGCTACGATACTTAATGGAAAAGAAGAACGTGAAGGTGCATCTTCTTAGGTGGATTCTGCTTATCCCGGAGTTTGATTTGGACATTTGTGATAAACCTGGAAAGAAGAACGTAGTAGCTGATCACCTCTCCCGTCTCGAGGATCTTAATGCTTCTGACGATACGCCGATTCGAGACTCCTTCCCTGACGAGTTAATTTTTGTTGTCAACTCACTCCCATGGTACGCCAATATCGTGAACTATCTTGTCTCCAATAAAGTTCCCGAAGATTGGCCCAAGAGACACATAGACCGACTGAAGTCGGATACGAGACATTACCATTGGGAGGATCCGATCCTTTTCTTTGAAGGATCGGATTGTGTCTGGAGATGGTGTATTCCTTAGGAGGAATATCAGAGTGTCCTTACTTTATGCCACAGTCTAGAGGCAAGAGGACACCACTCCGGGAAGAGGACCGCGTGGAAGGTACTTTATTGTGGCTTATACTGGTCGACTCTGTTTCGCGATTCAATCATCTTTGCGAAGTCGTGCCCAGTGTGCCAGAGAATGGAAGGAAACGTTGGTTCCAAGGATGAGATGCCTATGCAGCATGTCATCATTTCTGATGTCTTTGATGCCTGGGGCATCGACTTCATGGGTCCTTTCCCTGTTAGCCACATATTCGAATACATCCTTCTGGCGATAGACTATCTATCAAGGTGGGTGGAGGCTATCCCAACCCGAGCCGTAGATAGCAGGACTGTCTGTAAATTCATTAGAGATCACACCATCTCTAGGTTCGGGATCCCCAAAGTGTTGATATCAGATGGGGGTAGCCACTTTGTGAACAGAGATGTGAAGAAGCTCTTAAAGGATTACGGCATCGAACACCGTGTCGCTAGTCCTTACCACCCACAAACCAATGGCATGGCTGAGGTGTCGAATAAGGAGGTGAAGACCATATTGCAGAAGCTTGTCCGCCTAGACAGGAAGGACTGGACTCAAATCTTGGATCAAGTCCTATGGGCTTATAGGAAAGCTTACAAGACACCATTAGGAACCTCCCCATTCAGGATGGTATTTTGTAAGCCGTGCCATTTGCCCGCAGAATTAGTGCATAAATCAGAATGGGCAATCAAAAAGGTCAACTGGAACTCACACCTAGGGCAGAAACAAAGAGAAATTGATCTGAATGAGCTTGTGGAAGTCAGAAACCGAGCATACGACAACAGTTTGGTGTACAAGGACAAAGTATAGCGTTGGCATGATAGATTTATCAGATGAAAGACCTTTGTTCCTGGACATAAGGTATGGTTGTTCAATGCAAGGCTGAAGTTTTTCCAAGGCAAGCTGAAATCCAAGTGGACGGGCCCATTCATTGTTTGTGCTGTGCATGATAGTGGATGTGGTGAGATCTCAGATCTCACATATGACGCACAGACATTCCTAGTCAATGGACAACTTCTGAAGCACTTCGTTGAACCCAATGAACAGTTAGTCCATGTTGAGGAGATTGTATTCATGCGTGAGACAGATTCAGCAGATACACATAGAGCCGTACATGAGACCTTGCAACAGTGAACTCTTGCCATCAGCAGCATCTAGAAAGATTCATACCGTGATCCTTGTATATACCCACCTTTCCTGTACATTCTTCTCCTCCCTCCCGCGACTCTAATCACTCACCCCGACTTCATATATTTCCATCTACAACTATACTTAGGATGACCAGATCCTAAGTATGGAGGGGAGCGTCACCTGAGTCCATTCACTGTACATCCTCCATATCACGTCGGTCCTCATACTCACTTCCATCCTATACTTAGGCTAACCTGAGCCTAAATATAGGGGAGACCGATGCCCAACTTGTATACTCATCCACTTCCCTTCGTGACCTCGTTCGCCCCGTTTCTTTTGATCTTCTTCTAACTTAGGCTGCCAGAGCCTAAGTATAGGGGGGCAGGACGACTTCTATACTTTTTTGTTCTTTTGTCTCTCCTACGCTTAGCACGAACTATGTCTTCTTCCTCGCTTTTTGTGATCTGAGGACATAGAACACACTAAGTATAGGGGGCGTGTATATATTACTTATATACTTTACCCATAGCTCGTACTTTCACGTATTTTTGTATATACTATACAATAACTACATGATGGGTAAAAATAGAGATTTTTTTTGAAAAATACATGTATACTTGTATATTGTATAACACTTGTATAATTCGTATAACACATATAAAACTCTTGAAAAAATTGTTGTAACATAGGAGGTATATGAAATTTTGAAAAAAGAAAGGAAAATCAAAATCAAAGGCTTCTTATTTACTCTTGCACATCATCTCTTTAAAAAGAAAGAAAAAGAGTCTTGCATTTCATTCATCTACATAGCATGTCATCTGCATCTCGTCTGCATATCTTGCATATGCAAAGTGAAAAGTTAGTGGGTTTGAACCAAGTTACGAGTAGATGTTGAAGAGAGACTTGATTTGACCTTAATCCACCTAATTTCAGAGGAACTTTATAGGAACTGGAGTTAAGATTTCTCAAGTCAAGTGACTTAATTCTTTGAGTCTGCAAGTCTATGTTCACATGTCATCTTGATTAGTCTAAGTAGAATATCTCGTGCACACGCATGATTCTTATAGACAATGACCTAACTTGGACAAGCACCATGCATGTAGCTCTTCATTGATGAGGTGGTGAGGAGGTAGAATCCTTTAGGTTGGAGTAGCACACGGGTGGAAACATCTGTCCTCCTCTAAGGAGGGTAGTGCATCTCAACCTAGTTTGGTGGTGTTGACGTCTAAAGATGGGACGTTGTGGGTTGCAATAACGCTTCAAAAGAGGGATAGTCTACTGGCTCAAGAGGAAAACTCCTGATGTATATGATGCACCTTGTATATAGTTCAAAGAGAGAGAGAGAGAGAGAAAATGTAAGAACTCCAAAAAAGTAGACAGGACAGATAGAAAATAAAATACATGTTGGAGTATGTATATTAGCAAGAAGTCTGCAGCTGGATGACTTGGCTACACTGGTCAGGCATCCCGGGATAGGTAGCTACACTGGCTACCGTCCATTCTTCCTCCATCCCCTCCTTTTGAGCTGGTCGCACTTGAACTTAGAAGGGAATACCCCGCTCCTCGAGGAAAGAGTTACTGGACCAGGGAATTAGAGTTACCTTGTTAGAGGAGGCTGGTTCATAGCCATTTCTGATGTGGAGAGCTATTTTACACTTACACAGTACAAGTAAGAATCATAGTCATCAGAAATTTGCATTTGAGGATTTGTTCTGACCTGACTATTGAGGAGTCTTGAATAGAAGACTTGTGGAACTTAAAGTCTATTATTTCTTAAATTCAGATCTCAATAAGGCTCCGCCACACAATTAGTCCAAAGGTCGAGTCAAGCTCCATTTTCAACTTTTGTTCATGACCTTGGTATGGAACCCAATCTCATTTCACTTTTTCATTTCATTTTAGTTGCTCGAGGACGAGCAAGGTTTAAGTATAGGGGGTTGATGGATCTGTGATGCATCACTCTAAAGTTGAAAATAAAGCTTTGTTCTCAAGTAATTAGCTTCATATTTCCACTTATATTACATAATTAGCATTCATGCATGCATAAATAATATCTGCATTTTAGCATTCATATTTGCATTAAATAAGAAGCCAAATTCACTTGTAAATATTCATTTGTATATTAGCTAAAATACCCTATTTGTATATAGTTTATACTCACTCCAAATCCAATAAAACCAACTCTATATTGTATATATTACTAACAAATAATACAAGGAAAATACCAAAAATTGCTAACTTGAATAATTAAATTGGTCAGGAAATTTTGAGTCGTGGGTACAGGACCCTTTACACGTAAGATCCATTGCTCATGCAATTTGGGATCCCCATTTTGGTCAACCCACTGTAGAAGCCTTCACTCGAGGGGGTGCTCTTGGACCGGTGAATATCGCTTATTCCGGTGTTTATCAGTGGTGGTATATAATCGGATTACGCACCAATGAGGATCTTTATAAGTTGGAAGTCATGGATCTTAGAATGTACATATCTCTCGCATACAACCTCCGATCTAGGTTTACTCACTTTTAAATTAATACACATTTAGAGACCTTCAAAATGAGACCAATTTCATTTAAATCGGAGCTCGTATGCAAAACTTGGGTTTTGGGACCCCATTGTACACTATATGCATGTATATTTGTACCCTTGTATTTCAGTGCTTTATTTGGCCTCATTTCCATTTTTAGTCAACATGAAACTTGTACCCTTCTATTTTAGTACTTTATTTGACCTCATTTCCGTTTTTGGTCAACATGAAATTACAACTTTCATGTTTTGAGTTTTTTTAAATTCGGCCATCTTCTCTCCCTTACCTCACATTTTCTTTCAGCCATCCAGATCAGGCCATGTGGTGCCCTCTGATTGCGCTACGCAGCCCACTCCATCGCCCGCCATGCACCTCACCTCTAGGTCGTCAGATCGTCCTCACCGCCTTCAGATCTGGGCCCTTCATACCGCTTCATCCCTCAGTCGTTCGATCGTTCCCCTAGATCTCATCTCTGTTGTTAGCGCCCACCTCATCCATAGCCCTCCACGTGGCACGCTCATGGCCATTGGATCATCGTCTTAAGGACCAGGTCACCACCATTCAATCTGCCTCATTTCTAGGCCCTTAGATGATGGTCCAGATCACATCTGGTCCATCCTTTAGCGCTCTCACCTACTCTCGCCACGTGTCTCGTTCACAACCGCACGATCATGGTCTGGATACCTCCATCCGCGTCGCTCATTTCTGCTCATTTCTCCACCACCTGATCCTACTCCTCATTGCATCTTAAAAGTCCGCTTCTGCCCATGTAGCGTCTCGCCACATGTCTCTCCCTCGACCCTTGATTGTCCTTCCATTGATCTAATCTGAGCCGCTTGTGAGCTCCCACCTCTCAACCGTTGGATCACAAGATCCAATGGTTGAGAAGTCGTCTCCTACCTCCGACCCTCTCTCTTTCCCACGATCTCCACCTCGCTATGGATCCGCCCCCTTTCTATTTCTAGTGCCACTCCAGTCACCATCTCTGCCCTCTAGCACCTCCACAACGGAGCCCATGCTTCCCTCTTCCTCGCCGACCTCCATGTCCTCCATGGATCTCGCCAACGTCACTCGACAACCCCCACGAAACCTCGCCTCCCATCACTGCCACCTCTACCTTATCTCTATAAAACCATCACCTCCGACCTCTTTTCACCCCATCCGCCTAAGAAGTAGGTTTCCCAGAGCTCTTATCTTCTGATTGGTGACAGCAATTGAGGGAGAAATCGAGCGACGATGATGATATTCCTCTGGCGAGATCCACGACAAAACTCCGCCGTGACGCAGCTCCTCCGACGAGCTGCACGAGCTCAGGACGCTACCGACCCTTGAGCGAAGACCAAGAAGTTCCTCTCCGAGCTTCTGACCCCAGGTAGACTCCTCCATCCTCCTCCGATCACTCTTCTTCTTTCTTCACATTTTTCTCGGAATTTATTCTGCCTCTCCTCTCATCTTCACGCGTCTCCGACCAGCCTCCGAGCTTCACCTTGGAGCTCCCATCTTCGCGCACTATTCCATCCCCTCTGACAGTGCCTCTCACCCCCTTCCGACCAATGCTCCACCTTCACGGCGGAGCTAGACACCGGACCAACCTCGCTTAGTTCCAGGCCTCCAGTCACATGCCCAACACTCCCACGAGCACTAGATCTCGTTCTGTTGGCACAGACTAATCTTGCAGGTACACCTATCTTCACTGATCGGAACGTCTTCGGAGCATCATTCGAGCTTCGACATCTCCGGCCTAAGGACCTCCCCAGCTGCTTCTAGGACCTCCGGTAGCTCCCTGACACTTCCACGACCAATCCAAGCATCTCAGGAGCTATTGGCGAACTTCGTCGAGCACGAGGGAGGTTGGCGGAGCAGGACCATCTTCGTCGGAGTCCGCCAAGTCTGCCACTGGAGGCGGCGGACCGGAGGAACACGAAACGCAGTTGCCATCCGATCCTCTCGATCGGACGATTCTGATCGAGCCACGTCACCCTCGCCCTGCCATCGTTGGATCAGGAGGATCCAACGGCCAGTGCTCTGCCACATTGCACGTGCCATCGAGCTCCTGCTACCGTCTGATCTCACGAGGATCTGACGTCTCGCAACACGCCACGTCGTCTGCATCGGCCGTCATTAGATCAATCGTGATCTGACAGATCTCAGACATCCACATCGCTTCATCCCAGAAGCGATCAGCCACCGTTCAATCTAACTTGATCCGACGGCTCCTGACGACCACGTCGCGCCCTCCGAGCCCCTTCCCCAACCCTAGGCTCGGAGTGATCGAAGCTATCCTGAAGCTGATCCGAGCCTCCTGAGCCATCCGAGCCTCTGCCCGAGCCTCCAACGCCGTCCAAGCCTAGCCCCGCACGTGTTTCTTACGTGAGGGCTGGGTAAATTACATAGAGGCCCTTGAAGATTTCGGAAATTGCAAATTGGTCCCTACCCGGTGCATCACACGAGGAGTGCGTGTCTTTGTGGGAATTTTGCATCCACCCCTCTGCAATTTAGATAATTGCATTTAATTCCTTGTCAGCACGTTTTATTTTAGCAACTTTTATTTCATGTATTTGTATTTTGCCCCCTGTCTTTGCATGCATAATTAGTGTCCATTTATCATCATTTTAAATTCTAAAAATTGCATGTTGTAGTTTAACTTGTCCTCTATCTTGTATGACACTTGTTTTATTTTTGTGAGTCATATGAAATCTAATAATATTAAATTGGTGAAATTCTCTATATTTTGCCCACTGTGTGCCTTTTAATTAATATTAAATTCTTTGTTGCTCCATAAATCACCATAAAATCACATTAAACCTAGGATAAATTACTCTACATTGTGCCCAAAAATCATTGCATTTACATGCATTATGAGGCCTGAATAAATCAAATAGTGATTTGCTTAATTGATTTTAATAGGTCCAATTCACATAGAATTTTAGGTTTATTAATTTTCCTGGATTCATCATACTTAGATCTATCTAGGATAATTATTATATTTGGAAATAATTTGTTTTGGTATTTATTAAAATTAATTTTACAAAAATCACCCTGCATTCATCTTTAATTCATAGTAAATTCATTTAGAGTTGAAAAATCCCAAAAAAAGTATAGTAGCTTAATTTCATTGCATTTCATATTCTGGCCAAGTTTCATGATTGTTGGACTTCATTTGATTATCTTTCTGATTTCACTTGTAAAGTTGGCCTGAAATTGCATTGTTTTTCCTTTATTGCATAAAAATTGCTAAAAAGGACCAAAAATATTCTTCTGAAAATCTGACCTCAAAATTAACTAAAACATTTACCTAAGGAGACAGCTGCCTCCCTGAGTTCGACCTTCATATTTCCCAAGTAAAATAAATCTGTCACTTGAACTTGATATTCCATTAGATTTGTGTGGTTTTTGACGAAGTCTCATTTACCGGATTGCAACAAACCTAACTTTTAATTTGACCGTTAATTTGCTTGAATTAACAAGGGTAGACGGGGTGACGTCAGATATCTCTATTCATGTCTAAATAGTGAAATCTTGGATAGTGTTATTCGTGGATAGACATATTGAAATCATTTAGATATCCTTCTCTTTACATCTTACTTGGATACTTGGAGATATTGATAGAGAAATATTATAACTATGTGTAGTGACTTAATATTAAAACAAATCAGATATTAGGGATATCATTATCAATCAATTTGAACTCTTTGGGATCAATCTCCAAACCATTTGACACCCAATCTGGTTTGTTAAACTAAGAATCAATCTTAATTATCAAATCTTATACAACTTATATTTAAGCAAAGCAATTAACTTCCATGCTTTTTTATCATTCCCGTGAAATAGAAGCATACAATGGATATTTTATTATGATTGGACTAACCTCAAGTATTCACAATACTCTTTCGTCATATAAACTAGAAGACCTGGATAATCTGAAGTATGTATTCACATATTTTTATCTCATTCTTGAGTTAAATCGAATATTTCTAATTAACCATAGAGAAACAACATTAATCATATGTATTCCAATGGTATAAATCGATATTCTTGAATTCGTATCATGTATCCAAAATATGGTGACCACCAGTGGCAATCATTTTACCCCAGTTATTTATGAGTGGGTTCTACAGCTCAACTTATCATGTAATATGATTCAGTTAAAAGATCATATATCTAATATATCATTGTATGTAAAGTACATTGTCAGTAAATAAAACTTTTGCCATCAACTATCGCTGAATAACAATCAATTATCAGCTCATGAAGAAGATTGCCATCTCTTCTCAGATTAGAGATGACATAGTTGAATAACATTATACATTGTTAGTTGAGTCTTCAATTTGACTTTTTATATCATTCACTACATATCACTTATTATGGTCTAGCTCATTAAATCATTAACTACAATATATTCAAAGTGACTAAGGTAAATAATCATAATCATACAGAGTAGCCTGATCAATCACACGAACTCAAGAGCCACTTTATTTCAAATATGGAATGATATAATTGAAATAATATTTAATGCTAAGCTACTTATCAAAGGCTTACATGCCAAACATCAAAAATGATCCAAAGGAAAACAAATTTTTAATTGAGGCTTGATGTCAGTGGGTCAGGTTCGGGACGAGTATTAGTATTCCCTAACCTACACCTATTTATAAAATCACCATCCAAACTCAACCATTCATTAAACAGATAGTTCTAAGCAGATACCCATATACCCATCGGGTTTCCATGTACCCAATAGGTGTATCCACACATCTGATACATAAAATCAAATTTGCACTAACAATTCTTAAAATATACTCTTACGAAAAGATAATAAAAGTAAGTTATACAGAAAATTCACATAGAATTTCAACATAAAATTGGGCTTTTTTTGACATAAATATTAAAATAGTCAGACTTAATTAAATAGGCATGGTGACTAGGTATTTAAAAAAAACACCATCTATCAGCACCTGAGGTGCCGATTTAGGTTGTCGTGCCCAGATGAGGAACCACCTCTCCCCCTCCCTCCCCTTTTCCCTTGAATACTTCAAATTTTTTATTTAATTTATTTAAATAATTACTAAATTTTGTGTATTTTGAGTTCATTTACTACTTTTAAAAATACAAAAGATATATTTATCTTTCACATATATTATGATATATCTAAAATAAATATTAGCTAAAAACATTTGCAAAGTGAAAACCTCATAAAAATTAATCAAGTTTAGGCAATACTCTAAATATATATGTCAATATTAAAAAAAATATCAAACCTTATGAGAAATAAATTTATTAAATTTATTTTAAAGACGATCCTCTTATTCTATGCATGATTCCTCTTATTTTATGATCGTGTAACATAGTTTGTTTCTTCTAAAATGAGTACTTATTATCGTGTAACATCAAATATGAAGACATTCATCATGATAGATTAATAATTTCAACATTCAATATCATAACTCATATCCATTTAAAAGAAATGCATTAATTCTATTAAAATCATAAAACAATTACATTTTTCGAAAAATAATGTAAAATAGTTTACATTGATCAATGGGATTAATTTCCTTAGAATTCCTTTTATGCCTCATCCTCCTCTTCCTTCACCTCCTTTGGTGTTGTCCCCTGTGTTCTTATGAATATCTTCATGATTTTTGCCGTCTTCTTGATATTCCGTTCTGAATGAGTTAGTACATGAACAGGAGGATACGATGTAGCTGAGGACTTCCTCAGAGGTTTAGATGGCCGAGTAACTTGACTTGTCTACATGGACTCTCTAATCATTACTCATATCGATGGTCTGGGAGCAGATCTGCAGGTTGTTGCGGCTGTAGCATGGAAACTTTAAGTAATTGTCTCTCCATTTTGGCGAATCATCGCAAATATCACTAGGTCGTGGTTTCAGCTGGTTCTGTTTGAAACCAGGTATACGTTCAAGGATTGTGTCATTCTAACTCACGAATGAATCTTCGAACATTACGATAATACACATTCTCATTCCCATAAATAATATTCATTGCACGTCTTCTTGCATTCCAAGCTATCATGTACTTAATCTCCATCTACAGCTCATCTTTTATTTTATACATAATTGCACCCGGAGTCATACTAATTTGTGCTCTAAATGCGGATAGTATGTATTGTGCTACAAACACCGATGTGCATTGGCGGTGTTTGAATAAGAGAACAGGGTTCCGGCATGTGTGCTTTCCTCTATATCCTGAAACATACCAATCTCCACGAGATTTCCTCTCAGATGCATGTAGGAGCACCTTATCTATCTATAAAAGCAACATCTTCTGCCTCTATAGTTTCATGGTCAAATATATTAGGCAACTCTTCCATCAGCACTTCATTTGCATCCTCATTATTGGCACAATAAGAGTTACCCCTACCTTCATTGTCTAAGGATAATTCTAATGAACCAAATCCGAAATCATGAGATGTGTAAGTATTCATGGTTTTCTCATCAGATGAATCGTATTCAACTTCAATTTACCCACTATCTTCTTCAGATACTTGTGTCGACATATCAATATCTTTATTCAATTGTAAGGGTTCATCGATATTGTCAACCACCGAAGTATTTGTTGGTCTGATTAATTTATATATTTGTTAGTTTAGACATTGTGAAAAAATGATTATTACTTAATTATAACAATATTACCTCAACGAGGATGGCATGTTTTCCTGATCAAGAGGGGCAGCTTTTGGCGAAAAGGTGAATGAATCTCACTTTATCAATTGAATCCATCATCACCAAAGTGGATTCCTCATCATGAATTGGTACTAGATAAAATGTCGATCCTTCATACAACCAATTACAAGTTAATGTAAGGATGTATCGATCGGGAGGAATACTGATGGCCGTGGAATCTTGACCCAGCATATCAAAATAGGTTATCTGATGTGGGAATATAACCATACGTTTTTGTCCTCCGATCTAATCCCGTCGGTCACATTCACCTCTCCACCCTAATATAATAAAATATGTACATTGTTGGATGCCATATCTAAAACTATATTAAAAAGATTGGTAATTAGATATGGTTCATGAATAAAAGAACATTATCACTACATTCAGGAGAAAAACTAATTCAATATATACCTTAATTTATTGATTTAAAATTAATTATATAATACGTAAGTATTTTCATTTTGTAATTATTAATTTATTCTAATATATAAGTTATTTAAGTAAATTAAATTTTATTTTTAAAGTACGTAAATTTTTAATTGTGTGTAAGATATTCACACATAGATGAATAATTTATTTAATTTGTAATTTAATTAATAGATATAGAATTATTCTTAAAATACTTAATTATTGTAAATATTTCAATTATCAATTTAATTTATTATGCAATTTATTTTAAGAAGTTAATTTTAATTTTTAAAAGTGCATAACTATTTTTAAAAGTATGTAATGTTTCAATTTAATCTATTATGTAATTTAATTATGAAGTTAACATTAAATTTTATTTTAAAGTTAAATAACCATATTATAAATTTCAATATTTGCAAACATTCATTCACAAAGATGAGCAATTAATTAAATTTTAATTTAATTTATGAAATTAATATTTTTTTTCAAATCATAAATTTCATAAACTAGGAAATTTAAATAATGAAACTAAATTTAATTTAAGGATGAATAACTATATTATAAATTTCAAATATTTGTAATACATTCATTCACAAAGATGAATAATTATTTAAATTTTAATTTAATTTATGAAATTATTATTTTCTTACAATACATAACTATTTTAATTTTCCATCACTAATTTAATTAGTGAAATTAAATTTTATTTTAAAAATAAATAACTATATTATAATTTTAAATATCTGTAATACATTCATTCACAAAGATGAATAATTATTTAAAATTTAATTTAATTTATGAAATTAATAATTTCTTACAATACATAACTATTTTAATTTTTCCATCACTAATTAAAATTATAAATTTGATTACTTAATTGGAATATATTCATGCAGATATTGTGACATGATTAGTTAAATTACTATGTAATTTTTAAACGATCAAAATGTTTAAAGACACACAATTTAATAAATATTCAAATGGTATCAAAAATTGTATAATTAAAATGGCACATCTCATACATAAATTGAATTTTTATTTGTATAAAATAAAAGTTACTTGGAATGAAGAATGTATTAAAATTAAATGAATAGATCCGAAAAGATAATAACCAAAAATCTACCAAAAAATATTTGCTTTGTAAAGCAAAGACCTGCAAAAAAAAGGGTTATGAAAAAATGAAAGCGTTCGATTCACTCTTACTTGACTAAGAGCAACTCAAGATCGATTATCTAAGCCAAATTATGGAGAGGAGAGATTTAGGAAATTAAGATGAGGGGGAGGAAAAAATAAAGGAGAATGGAGAGGAGGAAGGTGAATGAAGTGAGGAAGAATGGGGGAATTGGAGTGTTTATATAGGATTGGGAGAGCCGTTGGCAACGGCTCTCTCCCCAAATCGGCACTTGAGGTGCCGATTTGGGTATGGTGCACCAAATCGGAACCTCAGGTGTTGATAGATGGTATTTTTTTAAATACCAAATCACGATGCCTATTTAATTAATTCTGATTATTTTACTATTTTTTTAAAAAAAAAGCCCCATAAAATCAATTATAAATCAATGGGATTTTTACCGGGCAGACCCTATAATCTTTTGCAATTACCGCTACGACCTTCAAAACATCATAATTCCTCCCTCACCCCCGTAAACTTGCTCCGTCTTACCCTACGAACCCCACCGTTAAATTAACACATCTAGAGTTAACGTCCTAAGGTTAAAAACGAGTTAATCTAACCAATCTATGATCGGACGGTTAGAATTAATCAAAAAAAGAAAAAAATAATCCTTCTACTGAGGTGAGGCTGAGTAGAGAAAGTTAACAGTAGACAGGGTCGGATTCCACCTGCTGGCAGGGGTCGGAGGAGGAGGCCTGCGCCGAAGAACGAGCACGGGGCAGCAATGAGCAGGAGAGGCTTCGAGTGTAGGTGGGTGGTCTTCGCTTCGCAGTTGGAGGCGAGGCGCGAGAGGGGGGTTCGCAGTTGGAGGTCCAAGGGAGGGGGGGTCCCAGCTGGGGGCGTTCGCAGTTGGAGGCATGCCGAGGGGAGGGGGATTCGCAGGTGAGGGGGGGGGGAGGCGCCCGGGGGTAAGGGGGATTCGCAGATGGGGAAGCAGGGGGGTGTTTGCAGCTGGAGGCGCACGGGGGTAAGGGGGATTCGCAGGCGGGGGGGTCTTCACGGGACGAGGCAGCGGGGGTTGGTTCACCGCTGGAGGCGAGGCGGGGGTTGGTTCGCCGCTGGAGGCGAGGCGCGGGAGGGGGGGGCTTTCGCATGTGAGGAGGCAGGGGATGAGGCGGCTGGGGTAGGGTCTCGCAGGGGACGAGGCGGGGGGTGGGGGGGGGATTCGCAGGGGACGAGGTAGGGGCCGGGGGGAAGCAGCGACCAGGACCGGGGGGATTGCGCGGGGGGGCGGGTGGGAGCAGCGGGTTCGTAGGGGACGAGGCGTGTGGCCGGGTGGGAGCAGCGGGTTCGCAGGGGACGAGGCGTGTTGCCGGGGGGAGCAGCGGCGGGGGAGGGGGGACTCCGAGCGGCAGCGGGGTGCCGAGCGAGATGGGAGGCCGACCGCCGTGGGGAATGTTGGCCTTCGGGTGGCGGTGGGCCGGCTGTTCAGCTGGAGGTAGAGGTGGAAGGGAGGGAGTGGCACTTAAAAGTAAATTTGATAAAAAAAAATGGGTATCATATAAAGAAGATAACGGAATCCGGCTAGTCTTAACGGTTAAATGGACGTGGGTTAACTACAGGGTCTTTACGGTAAAGGTTAACAACTTTACAAGGGTGAGGGAGGAATTACGATGTTTCGAAGGTCGTAGCGGTAATTGCAAAAGATTACAGGGTCTGTCGGATAAAAATCCCTAAATCAATTGAAGATATAAATTATTAGAGGATACTATATATATTAAATGTAAATATTGAAGATATGTATATGTTGACATTTAGTTTGTGGGTAACACATAATGTGTAAGGTCGATCATGCGGGGACGTCAAATATATGCAGCACATGTGTGGAGAATATTATGGAGTTATATTAATTGGATGGTTTGTTCATATTAGATTTAATAATAATAATTTTAGAGATACAAAAAAGGCATGTGAATCTGAATTAGTGAATGAATGGGGGATTACAACGAGACTTTTATATCGATGAGTTGAAAACGATTATATAATGGTTAGGTTGGACTAGCTTAAATAACGTGAAACACATAAGCACACACATGCATATGTACACGTATATGTAGATATATATGTTTATGTATAAGTACATGCATATGTGTACCTAAGTGTATTCACATTGACAAAGCTAGACCTTTTATATGGGGAAGCTAGACTAGTTTGATTCAGAATACATGCTATACACATGCATTTCTTTTATTTTCTGAGAGTGTCTCAGAAAATACCCGATGTTGTTATTGAATAATAGATAACTTGAACTTCATAAGATGGAAAAAATACATTTCAATAAATTTATTGCAATAAATTAGTTTCAAATAAAAATAAAATTCAACGAGTATATATATTCCTATAATTACTTAAATCATGCTTATCACGACTTCATATCAATTAATCACACTATTGGTTGTATCCAACATATGATTTTTATTTGGTCATGCAATGCATGTTTCTAATTTGCAAATAGCTATACTTGTGATTAGATTCAAAAAAGAGAGAAACCGGACTGCATTGGGCCCTGGAAGCGAAGGGACTCGACACCCCCACACTTTTTCCTCTTCATCTTTTCTTTTTCTTTTGCTTTTTTTAGTCTTTTCCCACCTTTCTCTCTGGTTGTTTTCATTTCTTTCGTCAACTATCTGCCTCCGATTCTTCTGCCATTTCTAAATGCCCTCAATCGTCGCATTTAGAGCTGGCTGCTGGTAGATGCCCAATGGGTTCTTGCGGAAGGAGGAGTCTCGGAGAAAGACTAGACTAGAATCGGAAGCTCTTCCTGGCCCGAATATCTAGTTGGGGCTCTCTTGTTTCCATGAGGAGCATGGGTGCATGGGCACGTAGCGGGGAGATGAAGGAGTGAGAGAAAGAGGTGGACCTATCCCTCTGACCTGAGGTGCCTGCCTTGTCTTCCCCGACCTACACACATAGTAGTCGATCTTTCTTCACCATAAGGGATCCTTTTCTACTCACTATCTGATCTCTGGCTGACTATTTTTTCCTCGGGCTCTAATAGCTTCTAACCTCGTCTAATATCAATGTACTCTAGCAATTCAGATTCATATCAACAATATATATAATTTTTTAGGTGATAAGAGAAAATTACTTGAGTTTATACAACAACGGATAACTGGGTGAGCTCAACAAGCATGGCAGTTTGGAAGTCGGAAATCAAAAATATGTCGGGCGATGGCTTCACAAGTTGCAGCTATACTATAGATATGACTTGTGACTACAACGCTGGCAGAAGACTGCATTCCATAGGTGAAGACTACGATAGTTTGAACGTTATTAAATATAATTTCAGATATCGAATTCAAGATCTTAGCAATTGTTGAAATATGTGGTTGTTTATGGTATGAAGGCAGTAATATATGGAGAGGGAAATATCAAGATGGATGCGATAGTATACGATCTAAGTGTGGAATTAAAGTTGTTAAATACTATAGAAATTGCTAGAATTAGGAGAACCAATCATTATAATAGGAAATCCCAAAATAAAAAAAGAATTCCAATTAGATTTTTATCCTAGTTCTGTCCCTAATTAACCAAATTTAGCATGGGATTTTATCCCCATATTCCTCTTCTCAATTAACTGTGTGTGCCCCCTTCTTTCAACTCCAACTTTGCTACTTTTTAGGCATCACGATTGAAGCCCCCAACAATTAGTCTTAGACCAACTAAAAGACTAGGGTTTAAATCTTGGGATGGGCATATGTGCATGTTTCCTCCTCTTATTTCAAAATAATAATAATAATTCAAATGTCATATAAAAAACTGCTTGAATCCATCAGTCGAGTTGCTTTGGTTAATATACAAATAATGTTGAATAGACTTCCAAAGTTCATAATAATATCAGACAAATGTTGATTAACGTAGTATCATAGTTGTTGAATTCTTTTCGCTAAATTGGATTTAATAACTACCTCCAAAATATAGTCCATATAATTTGTGTTTGAAAACTCATGAGTCTGGAATCAGAGTGCAGATCCTCAACAGTACAGGGGATCTGTAGTAAATCATGAAGAGGCTCGAGCCGCTCGATTAAGATTGAACGATTCGCGCGGTAAGGACCAACAAAAACCCAGATTTCATGTGAACTGCTCGATCTTGATCGAGCGGCTCGGGCCTCCTTGCGTTTATTGCAGATCCCTGCAATACTGCATAGATTCGCTCGCTTGGGGTCAACCTTAGTTTGATCTAGAATTTCACATTAGGGTTTTGTTTAAGTTGACATATAATTTTGGTTAAGACCTAGGAAATTAGTATGGATTCTATAGTAAAGTCTTAACCAAGGTAGGAATTAAGTTTGAGATTTGAATACATATGTGATGAATCCACATTTCATCATCTTTATTCTATCATTTTAGCCTCAAAAACCCTAGCAAATGCGTGTAAATACCCTTAAATACAGCATCTTAGCATTCATGCATGTACATATAATTAGTGTATAAGATACTGTAATTAAAGCCAAAATTATAGAATATATCAAAGAAAAGAAAGAGAATACAATATTGTAAATAATTTATGACCCAAAACCCCGAGACCTAGGCATCTTGATGAATAGGTCGACAAGGAATAAAGTAGGGGGAGATAAGGGTCAAATTATAGTCAAAATACCTATTCTTTTTAATGCATTCTTTATTCATTTTAGGACCTATTTTTGGTTCCACTTTTTATACTTCAAATAAAGAAACTTTGTACAAGAAAATTGTAGATAATTAAATAAAGAAAAATACAAAATTGATTTTACTCAAAAATAATGTACAGATAAAAAGTTAAGGTCTGAATAAAAATCCAAAATCCCAACTTCCCAGACCCATATCTCACAAATGAAAACTCCAAATGCATCAAACTCACCTTTAATTGTATATAGAATAAAATAAGCTATTTAATGGCGGTAGTTTCGTATTTGGCGAAGCTAAGGTTTGAAAGTTGAGTTTTGTACCCCTATTGTATACCTATACGGATTAAAATATTCAATTTATTATTTATTCATTATTTTTATATTTTTATATTTTTACAATTTTGTAAATATTACTTATAATAAATATGTGCTTTAAAATCAGAATAAAAACATAAAAGAGATACAAAATACAATACTTGTATACATAGGTATTATACCTATAAATATACCTGTAGAATACATACTTATATTTTATTAAGTGTATTAAACACATCAGAAAATAAAATAAAAATATATATGTGTGTATAAAAGTATTTTACAAATATATAAAATAATAAATTAAAATAAATAAATTAAAATCACAAAATAAAAATAAAATAATAAAATATATAGGTAATTTACCTATATAGGCTATAAAAGCAACTTGTAAAAATATACCTCATAAAAATAATTAAAATTACCATAAAATAATTTATAAAATTACAAACATTTTTTATTTTATAACCAAAAATTAAATAATTCATTTTCTATTTTTTATTTATTTTATAAAACTTTTTCCCAGGATTTTCCTGGTTGGTCCACGTGGACCAACCAGGGGGCTCGGATGGTTGGCCCAGGTCAACTATCTGACATGCGCCTGTGGGCTTTGTCAGAAGTAGGTTTTTGACCAGCCTTCACCCGTTTTTCAAGGACTCCTCTTGCACTATCTCGCGAAGGAGTCTTCTTGACTTTTCATCCTCGATCATCGGTGATACACGCATAGGTGAAACCTCGGGGGATGGAGCATCGATTCGCCCGCTGCGCCCTGATCTTTGCGTCCAGTCGTCAACACATCAAAACCACCCCCCGGTTTTCATTTTGAATTTTGAACCGCATTTCATCCAGATCCTTCCCCCCTTTGACTTGCTTGAGCTTCCTGGAGTTGACAGCTCCAGATTAGCTTCTTCAAGGCGGCGGATCGACCACGATCTGGGCGCGTTCCTCCACCTTCGGCGACACCCCGCCGTCGAGGTACTTCAACCTCGGGCCTGGTCCCTTGAGGTGTGTTTCCCTCTCGTTTTCTTTCACCTTTTCATTCACTGTATTCCTAGCTACACGTAGGCATCTTAATCATCGAGTTCATCCATCGATTTGCTCAATCGATTCCCCTCGCCGAAGCAAGCTCCGGCGAGCATCTATAGCACCGTTCCACCCCTTGTGAGACCCCACTGGAGGTCGAGGCACATTGCCCTCAACCTCCTTAACACTTCTTGTAGGTCCCATAGATCAAGAGGCTCCATCTGGGGCCATTTTCGTCGAAGACTGGCCTTCCTGGAGCTGCCTTCCTTCATCGACTTTGCGGTGGCGCTCCGGCGGTGTACCTGCCATTTTGAAACCGCCGCTCGCTCGAGGAGGCTCCCAGGTGTCGTCCTGGGCATTTTGGAGGATCTCTAACGTCGGAGGGAGTCTATCATCGACGGAGGAAGTTCAGCTTCCCGCTGTTCTTCCCCTGTTCTTGCTGGATCCCTCAGCACCGTCGATCTCGCCCCCGTTCTTGGCGAGCTACAATAGCCCTAGGATCAAAAGCCCCCGTGCCGTTGGATCATCAGAGAAGCATCTAATCTCAGCCGCTCGATCGCGAAGGTGTTCGGGCCACGGATCTCCGCCACGTGTTTAAGTGAAGACCTTCAGCCGTCAGATCCGCCTTCGAGGGTATTTTGCACCTAAGGCCCTCGTGTTTTCTTGTATTTATTAAATAGAGTTAAAACTTTCCTCTGCTGTTGAATAATTTTTGTAAAATTTAAGAATCAACCCCCGAGCTGTCCGTTATTGCAATTAGGTCCCTCACCACGTCACCTCACGTGACCAGTTCACGTGAGGTGCGGGCATTTTGCAGGGGGGGCTGGCTTTTTAGTAATTAGTTTTAGTCCCAAAACATGTGTTAGCAGTTATAATATTTCTAGGAATTTTGCTTTTCTGCCCTCTGACTTTTTGCATATTAAAGTTATACCCCTGACTGGGGCGCGAGCTCTGGCACGTGGTCTTGGTAATTTTGTGGGAAAGGGCTTGCGGGTTTTGAGATTTACTTTTAGTCCATACAAGTTTGATTGCAGTATAATATTTTGTGGACAAATTGCAATTTGACCCCTGGAAGTTTGTCTATTTACAAATAGGTCCCTACTAGACCTCGTATTTTTGTGTGCCTTCTCTAATTATTGCATGCATTTCTAAAAGCCCAAAAATTCCCCAAAAATCATTTTAAGCTCCTGTTAACTTGTATATTCACGCCATATTTTTGCATTGCATTTGTGTTGCATTTTTATATTTATTAAAAATAAAAAAAACATGCATTTTCAGTACTGTCTAGCTTAGAAAATCCATAAAAATTATTAAAATACCTTGAAAAATTCCAAAAAAATTACCTATTGTGTATTTTATTGTCTTTTAATGTCAATCCAAAAATCACTAAAAATTTCAAAACTAAAACCTTAAAAATTTGAAAATACCTGAAAATTTCAAAAAAAATCTAAAAAAATCATAGAAAACTTCAAAAAAAATGAAAACTCAAGTTCTGTAGCTTCCCTATTTTATTACCTTTATTTTAAAATTAATTTGGGAAACTTTTGATATTGTTTGTTATTTTTCATTCCCATTTTAATTTCGGCTAAAATCTTAATTCACTGTTTTCCTTTATTTTGACTTTTAAAAATACCACAAAATTCTGAAAAATTCCCAAAAATCACAAAAATAGTAAAAAAATTATAAAAAGACCAAAATTTTTTTATCTCCTAATTTTTGACTATTTTCCTCTATTTTTATAAATAGCCTAGCACCTCTCTTCTTATATTGTATATATATTCCAATATTAAAAAAGAAAATTCAAAAATATATAAAATATAAAAAGAAAATATAAAATCAGAAAATTAAAAATCAAAATACAAAGTTAAAAATTAAAAAAAACAATAAAAAATTAAAAACCCACAAAAACATTTGCATTGCATAGTGTAGACAATACATCACATTCACACACACACACACACACACACTTGTTGATCTATCCTGCCTTGCTCCTTGTGTTCGAACTCTCTACATACTTGCACCTATACATCTTTTATGTAGAGTTAAAAATAAATTTTACTCCACATTTGTTTGTCATTGTTTGATATTTGATTGTGGGTTCATTGTTGACTTTAGTCAGGATTTTGCGTGATCGACGCATCGACTGAGTTCCCGCTTTGTGTGGAACTTAAGACCACCGAATTTCGGCTAAATCAAATGGCGTCGTTGCCGGGGAGCAACAGCGTATAGTTCTCATTTTTGATTGATTGTGTTTATTTATCTACATTATTGCTTGCCTTATCTCTCTTGTTTTTGATATATACCTGTGAGCTTTCTAACCATTCTCTTTTCTTGTCTTCTTGAGAGGGACCGCGGAGCGAGGAGGATCGCCTAGGTGATCTGGTGCAGCCTTGGGAAGCGGAGTCGGCTTTTCCAGCCCAAGCCGACAGGAGAGAGCAGGAGGATTGGGAGAGAGAGTGTTAGCTAGTTTTCATTTTCTTCTGTGTGAGAGAGATTTATTTATAATTTGTAATAATACAGGGACACTCAGACACTCGGGCCTAATTTCCAGGTGTTTGTTCACCTGGGGGCTCACCGCGGATTTTGTCGTGTTTTACCGCTGCCATTTTCCGATTTTGATTTCCTTTTTCTTTTCTTTTGTGGATTGAGCCCTTAGATTTTAGGCATTGCTTGATCGATTAGATTAGGTCCAAACACCCTAATAATCATTGCATGTACCTATAGTACGTATTTGGACTTAGTTTAATTAAACAGTTAATCATTGTCTTTGATCCGTCGCGCTGCGAGATCATCCCGCCAAGCGCTTCTCCTGGACTCGATGTGTCGAGAGAAGGGGTGAGCCTAGACCGGACTTTAGGATTGGAGATTGGTGGTTGACTTGTGGTTCTTAATGTTAGAAATTGCCTGCTTAGGACGATTTCCGCTTACATATCGGCATATAGCTTAGGTTTAAAAAGTTCTACTTTGCATCCCGCATGGAGAGAGCTGGAGGCGTTGTAAGTCTTCTATCTTAGCATCCATCATTTAGGCACAAAGGTGAGATTTCCATCTTGGTGTCGACTTGCACGGCTTTTCCGATTCTTTTCTCCCTCTGTTTTTGGATCAAGTAGGAATCAAGAAAAAACAAAAACGTTAGGCACTTGTTTGAATTTACTCAAAAGAAGCGATAGCACCAAAAAAGTTTAAAAAGGGACTGCTAAGAAAATTTGACCTAAATAAAACTGGTAATTGGATTCATTGCTTGGGGAGAGTAACACCCTCACTTGTATTCAGGTTGCATGAGAAGGTCTCCTTCTAAGTGAGCAGAGTGCTTCGTAAGGATTAGAGCCAAAAACCCAGCTTGTGGCTGCCTTGTGTATCACCTGGATTTCCGAAGTATTGGCGCTACTATCGTACGTAGGCGAGTAGGGCTTGGTCAACATTGGTGACTCACTATTGTGTGAGCATCGACCTTGTCCAAAGTACCGAGCTTAGGCCACGCCTTCACGGGTGTGTCTGTCTCACCGTCTGCATCCGAGTAGGGTCTTACACGCTCACGGGTGATTCCGTTGTGAGCGAGATCCGAAGTATCGATTTCGACTATCGGCTTCCTCCCTCTTTTTCTTTGGTTGAGTAGGGATCCAGGAAGGGTTACAAGGACCTCAAAAAGCACAGGCTACAGGTTACACAGGAGGAGGACAAGTACGGGAATACTTTTTCGGTAGTACTCTCGCTCCTATAGGCGTAGCGCTCTAAGGACTCGTTAAAAGATAACTTCCTGAATTCAAGATAAAAACTACAAAGATAAAAGTCGAACCTTCACGGCTTCATGTGTTGAGTTGGTGAATCCCCTCGCTTTGTGTTTGGTTGCTAGTCGCATTTAGGTCAAGATCAAAAACACTGCACACTTGTGAGAAATTTTGCCCCTCTTCTTCTTCTTCATCTACCTTACTCTTCTCAATAATCAAGATGATGGGACGGAGATCTCTTAGGCCGACCTTGTCGGCATCGCTATCCAGCACTCCTCCCTATTCATCTAGGACGACCTCGGAGAGACCGCTCTCCGAGCCTGAGTTCACTTCCACCCTTTTCCCCCTCGACCACCCTTCTCCTTCCATCAGTCCAAGAGTTTCAGAATTTAGTGCATCACAGAGCTCAGAGCATTTGACGGCACCTGAGATGGGTTCTTTTGCTTTTTCAGAGAATCCAGACATGACTGACAGAGGAGAGCATCCAGATGAGCATGAGCACCCCCCATTCTTATATGACCAAGCCGCCATCAACAATTCCTTGCTAGCATCCCTGGAGACAATGCAGAGACGGATCTGAGCCCAGGGAGTCTTTATGGGTGACCTCATGAGAGAGATCACATAGATGCGAGAGAACCGACCTGGGGGCGGTGGCGGTGGCGGTGGAGGTGATATACCAGTTGTAGAAGACGAGGGAGGAGAACCCAACCAGGAGAGACCGCCGCAAACCATCATGAGCGAATTGCACAATCCAGCAGCCTCCCTCACTCATCGGTGGATCCGACTCCCTCCCATCCATGGAGACTTCGAGCTTCGGCCCCACACTATTCAGCTTCTGCCTAAATTTCATGGGTTGTCGACCGAAGAGCCACACCTCCATCTGCAGAAATTTAAAATGATATGCAGTACCATTCATGGCAGGTTGATGACTGAGGACACCATTAAGATGATAGCCTTCCCCTTCTCTTTGGTTGACAAAGCTGCGTACTAGCTAAAACACCTGGGGAGGTTCATCGACACTTGGGCAGATCTTCGGACCGCATACTTGAAGAAGTATTACCCTCTCGGCCAGACGAACGCAGCTAGAGCTATGATCAGCAACTTCATCATAATCCCTAATGAACAGTTTCATGAAGCTTGGGATCGATTCAGAGAGCTCATTGACCGGTGTCCACATCATGACATATCCAAGCCCAATCTAGTTTAGAGTTTCTTTTGTGGGCTGACACCGGAGCTGCAGGGGCTTGTGAATGCCTCTTGAGGTGGGTCATATTTTTCCAAGGGTGAAGACGATGTTTGGGCCATCTATGAAGAGTGGTAGAGAACTCAACAGTTATGGCCCAAGCCCACGTCTACACGCATCAGAAGCCCCTGCAAGGAGCGGGATCATTTCAGAGGATCGCCCGCATCAACGCCGGTCCTCACACTTCGTCGGCAGCCCAGCCCAAGCCGAATCAGCTGCAGCCGACATGAGCATCATAAGTGAGAAAATGGACCGTCTCGAGATCCTCGAGAAGAAGCAGATGCAGGGAATAGCCCAGATGGACCAGATTGCAAAGATCATGAGTGACCTGAAGATGCAGATCCTTTGCATCCAGGAGGCACAGACATCTTCCTAGCAGCCTCCCAGGTCGCATGCTGATCCTAGCAGTAGCAGCTCATCCCAACCCTCTGCCTCGTACCGCCAGGTTAACCACATCCAGGCAGAGTCGGTCCCGCTGTTATAGTACTACCCATCGCAACCGTCATCGCATGACACTCAGATGGTGGTCTATCAGCCGGAGCAGCCACTGGCAGTTCTACCTCCACCATCCTTCGAGCAGAGCCATTGATGGAAGTCAATGGGATTTGGTACGATCGGTACCCACAGCCCGGGATTCGTCGCGATCACCCCGGATTCCGTTGAGTCAACGGTGGCTCCTCATCTCAGCAGCAGCCTCCAGCTCAGGGACAGCAGAACGGCCAGCCACAGCAGCAACAACCCCAATATGCCCACCAGCAGCAATACCAGCATGAACCTCGTCCTGCCTATCAGGGACAGCAGTGGAGGCAGCGTCAGCAGCCTCATCAGTCTTATTCCCATCCTCCCAGTACCAGTAACAGCCTCATTTTCAGCAGGGAAACCCATCCGGTCCTCAGGCCCCCATTTTTGAGAACCCAGCTTTAGATGTCCTTGCCCGCTTGCTATCAGAATAATGAGCATCCTTCCGACAGGAAATGGATGAGTTCCGACAGGAGATGAGGGATATCATCAAGGGCAAAGCCGTCATACCAGCTCAGATTGAACCAAATCCGAACAATCTGAAAAGGAAGTCCGAGTAGGTAGAGTTTACATAGGATACCTCTCCTAGTGATTATTTGAGTGACATGTCTTCTTCTTTGTATGATGCTGATTTTGTGACTACTAGGAGCGGTAGGATACCAGCCGGTGGCGCCTCATCTGAGCGGCATCTACAAGCAGAACCAGGAGCGCCAGATGAGCAGAGTAGCGGTGTTGATGCCGCTAATGATGATGTTGAAGACGGTGGTGCTGATACCAACAATGATGGAGAGCCAGACGATGGTACTGAGGCCGTCGTGATACCAGATGCAGACGGTGGTACTGAAGCCACCATTTTGGATGCAAAGCCAGAGCGCGGTGCTGATGCCGCGAAGACAGGTGCCGGTGGTGGTACTGAGGCCACCACATCTACTTTTGTTGAGCTTCCTTCTGTGATGTTACCACCTTTTGTATCTATGGACTGTGGTAACAATAAAAAGAACAAAAATATGAATAAAGGAAAGGTTCATGTTCACACTTCAAATCCATATGTGTTGAATGATGATCATGGTATGGATTCTATTCCTTCACAGGCACAGGAACCTCTTCCTAGTCCTCAATCTGCGGAGGCCCCTACTATCCCCTTCCCTGAAGCACTCCGCCGGGCGAAGGGGAACAAAAGAGAAAATCCAAAAAAGACTCAACAGGTAGAGTTCAGCAACCAGATGATTGATAGATTCCACATTTAGCTGACTCTACAGGAAGCACTTGAGCACATCCCCCTCTTCAAAAAGAACTTGAAAGAGAAAACTATCGTCCACGGGAAGAGGAGGAACCACAGAGATCAGATCCATGTGCTCACTCATTCCACTTGCTGCACTATTCAGAACAAACTGCCAGCCAAGAAACCAGATGCAGGAGTTCCCTATGTCAGATGCGAGATTCAGGAGCAGCAGTTTGATCGTACTCTATTAGACAGCAGCTCTTTGATTAACCTTCTTCTGGCAGCCTTACTCGACCGATTCGAGTTTGGTCCTCTTCTTAGGAGCAGAACAGTCCTTCAGTTTGCTGACATGTCGACTAAGAGGCCGAAGGGGTTATTGAAAGACATGGTCGTTACCATTCAGGGCATGAAATTCCCCATGGACTTTATTGTCTTGGATATGGAGATCCCTGAGTCGGTAACCGATGACCCCATCATACTTGGAAACCCATTCTTGGCCACAGCCAAGGCGGTGACCGATCATGATAGCGGGAAGGTATGCTTTCGCGTAGAGGGCGAAACCATACAAATAGAGACGATCGAAGAGACTAGAGCGAGAGAATTAGAATGCTCAGAGCAGTCCAGCAAAGCCGCGCAGATGACAGAGGAAGAGCTAGACATCCACCAGGAGTGTGACTTTGTGATGACTGATGATGAATCCAATTGGACAGATCCTGTAGCATAGACCCTCGCCTTGCCTACAGATTCACCATACTTAAAGCTTATGGCAGTCGAGAGCCTGGAGAGCACACCCCTAGACGAGGATACCGTTGAGGCTGACAGTGTTGGGACGAGTGGTGCTGATGATTTTCAGTCTTGTTCATCTAGTTCAGATCCCTCAGATTCAGACATTGATTGGGATGATTTTGATGAATATTTACCGTGTCTGATTCCTTATGAGCCGACGGCTAGGACGGAGTGCGAGCCAGTACAGTTTATTGATGATTCAGCAGGGTTCCCTTCGTCGGATATTCATGCAGAGCGAGAGTTCTTACATGCAGACCTGGTCTCCTTCACACAGACATATCAGAAGCCAGATCTGCCACCTCCCAGTTGTCCAGAACTGAAGCTTCTGCCGCAGTCGTTGAAGTATAGATTCCTTGCGGGGGAGCCAGATATGCACCTGTTGGGAAACGTGAATGAGATGTTTATTCCATAGCCCTAGGCTCTCTTATATAGGAGAGTAGCCTATGGGTAAATTACATAAAGAGAATAACAAGAAAATAAAATAACGAAAATACACAGAAACTTAATATGCGTCAACACTCCCCCTCAAGATGGAGCATAGATGTCAATCATGCTCAGCTTGGAAGCACACTTCTGAAATGGACCTCGTAACAATGCCTTGGTGAATATATCTGCAGTCTGGTTCTCTGAAGTGACATGAGATGTGGCAATGAATCCTTTCTGAATCATATCACGTATGAAGTGACAATCCACCTCAATATGCTTGGTCCGTTCATGGAATGCAGGATTGTTTGCAATGAACAAAGCAGCCTGATTATCACACTCCAAGTTCATAGGAAGTGGTACATCTAAGCATAAATCTGTCAGCACCGCTTTCACCCACATCATCTCTGTAGTAGCCTGGGCCATAGCCCGATATTCAGATTCAGCACTGGATCTAGCTACCACAGTTTGTTTCTTGCTCCTCCATGAGACTAGTTCATCTCCAACATAGACAGCATACCCTGAGGTAGACTTCCTATCCTTAGGACATCCTGCATAGTCTGCATCTGCGCATGCTGAGACAGAAATTCCCTTTGCTTTCTTGAATAGCAGACCTTTACCTGGAGAAGATTTGAGATATCTAAGTATCATGTGTATTGCATCCATATGCACCTGACGTGGCTGCTCCATGAACTGGCTCACACGGCTCACTGCAAATAATATATCTGGCCTAGTGATCGTGACATATAACAATTTTCCTACCAGTTCTCTGTATCTTCTCCTGTCAACCTCCTCTGTGTCATCATCAAACAGCTTCATGCTAGGGTCCATTGGTGTCGTAGCAGGTCGACACCCCAACATTCCTGTCTCACTCAGCAGATCTGTGACATACTTCCTCTGTGACATGACCAATCCATACGGATTTCTGGCAAATTCCAGCCCCAGAAAATATCTAAGGACTCCCAGGTCCTTGGTGACAAACTCGGTCCCTAGCCTTTCCTTTGCCTACTTAATGCCCTGGTCATCATCACCTGTAATCAAGATATCATCAACATAAACCATGATTACAACAATACCTCTTGCCGTCTTCTGTACAAACAAGGAATGATCAGCATTGGAGCGTTTATATCCTTGTTTCTCAAAGAGGTCTGACAGCTTCTGGAACCATGCTCTGGGGCTCTGCTTAAGGCCGTAGATGGCCTTATGTAATCTGCAGACCTTGGAACACTCCCCCTCAACAGCAAAACCTGGTGGTTGTTGCATATAAACTTCCTCCTGCAGATCACCATACAGAAAAGCATTCTTCACATCCAGTTGATAGAGCGGCCAGTCTCTAGTCACTGCAACTGATAAGAGTATCCGCAGAGTAGAATGACGAGCTACAGGAGAGAACGTGTCAAGGTAATCTACCCCATATGTCTGTGTGAATCCCCTTGCAACTAAGTGTGCCTTGTACCTGTCAATAGAGCCATCTGCATTATGTTTTACTGTGAACACCCATCTGCAACTCACTGGGCTGACATCTGGAGGTATAGGTACCAAGCTCCATGTACCACGAGACTGAAGAGCCGCCATCTCTTCCTCCATTGCTAGCCGCCATCTAGAATCCTGCAAAGCCTCATGGTGGTTCCGTGGAATATCTGTAGCTGAAAGTGCCAATGCAAACGTCCTGAAGTGTCCTGATAGCCTCTCAAAAGATATAGCTGCTGATACTGGATATTTGGCACAACTTCTCTTCGGCTTGCGTAGAGCGATAGGAACATCCAGATCGTCTGTGGTATCACCATGCTCCTGTAATGCATCCTGCTCAGAAATGTCGTTAGATCCATCAACATTAACATTTTCATTGCATACCATAGGCGAGCTAGTTGACTGTTCAGGACCATGAGCATGAGGCGGCCTGCGGGTGTAGTGGAAAGGTAACGGGGATACTGTTGGTGGCGGTGGTGGTGGCGGTGGTGGTGATGGTAGAGATGGTGGTGACGGTGGTGTTGTTGGTGGTGCCATGAATACGGTCTCAGGAGATATAGGTGGTGACTGCATGTTCCCGGATTCTGAAAAATACATAACGGATTCAAAGAATGTAACATCTGCACTGATCATATACCGCCGACGCACAGGGTCAAAACACTTGTACCCCTTTTGAGTTCTGGAGTACCCCACAAATACACACTTGACAGCCCTAGGAGAGAGCTTGTCAGAACCAGGCGACAACTGATGGACAAATGCGACAGACCCAAACACACGAGGGGTAAGAGTGAACAGATCCTTGTCAGGATAAACAAGTGAGAAAGGAATCTGTTCATTCAAGACAGATGAGGGCATACGATTTATAAGATAACACGCAGTGAGGACTGCATCACCCCAGTAGGAATACGGAACATGACTCTGAATGAGAAGTGACCTTGTGACATCAAGTAGGTGACGGTGTTTTCTTTCTGCAACCCCATTTTGTTGAGACGTATGAGCACAGGATGTTTGGTGAACAATTCCTTTAGAGGAGTAGTAGTTGGCTAGACTATTGGTACACAACTCTAAGGCATTGTCACTTCTCAAAAATTTGACAGTTGTGGAAAAAACATTCTGAATTTCATTTATAAAGTGAATAATAATATTTCCAGCTTCAGATTTATTTTTCATTAGAAATACCCATGATGCTCTAGAGAAGTCATCCACAAATACAATATAAAACCTGTACCCCTGATGATCGGGAACACGACTTGGACCCCAGACGTCGACATGAAACAACTCAAACTTGGAGTTACTACTCCGACCATGACTACTGGGAAACGATGTCCTGTGATGTTTTCCCAACTGACACGCCTCACACTGAATAGGTGTGTGAGAAAGACTATAAGGTAAGACTAGACGCAACTTCTGAAGCGGTAGATGACCAAAACGCAGATGCCATAGGAAAGAAGAACCTTGGTCTACGGGAGAAGCAGTGATTCCGGCAAACGGGGTCTGGTTCAGACGATAAAGGCCTCCATGCTCATAGCCATGACCAATCACGTTGCCCGTACGGATGTCCTGAAAAATCAATGAAGATGAATCAAAAATAGCTCAACAATGAAGATCCTTTGTAATCTGACTAATTGATAACAAATTCATGGAAAAATGTGGTGCATGCAAAACATTCTTGAGCTGCATAGACGACGTCAATCTAATCTCCCCCTGACCAGTGATAGGAGAATGCGTGCCATTGGCAATAACAACTGACCGTCCTGGAGGAATCTGTGTGTATCCTGTAAGTAGGCTCTGGTCGCCACATAGATGATGTGTAGCGCCGGAGTCCATGATCCATGGCAGTGTATCAGATCTACTACTGTGAAGTGCAAGTGGACTACCTGAAGTACTAGTAGAAGCAGAGGCAGAAGCAGAAGCAGCAGCATCAGTATGACTCTCTGCAGTCGGTGCTGGACCAGATGGTGGGATAATGCCCCTGAGGCGGGCAACCAGGTCATCAAACCGTTGATCCAGTGTAGATGCAGACGGGGGCTCTATTTGCTCAGCGGCTCGTGCAGATGCAGGAAATCCATGCTTTGAGTAGCATGTGTCTTCAGTATGGCCGACTCTGTGACAATATGAGCATGTTGGCCTAGTGCGGCCACCCCTTCCACGGGGAATACGTCCACGGCCCTGGTAATGAGGACCACGGCCTCTGTTGGCTGCCATGGCTAAGGGATTCTGACTAGTGGCTGCTGAAGGTACAGTAATCCTGCTCAGTCTGTGAAAAGCTTCCTCCATGGGAGGAATAGTCGAGTCCGCCAAAATCTGTGAACGTGCTGCCTCATACTCTGGATCAAGTGCTGCGAGAAACACACCCACCATTGTCGCGTTCCTGTATGTCTTCTGCTGTTCTGGTGTGGCGGTAAGAGGCATGAAGCTATGGAGCTTCTCAAACATTCCTCTCAAAGATGTATAGAGAGAATGTAATGGGCGGCCATTCTGCTTAATTGTGAATATATCATGTTGTAGTTGTAGGATCTTCGTCTCATTCCTCGCCTGAGAATATGTCGCTGCTAGGATATCCCACATGTCTTTGGCTGTGGGCTGATGAAGAATATCATTGGCAATTTCAATAGCCAATGTGCCAGATAGCCACACCTTTGCATATGCATCGTCAGCCTCCCATGAGGCATGGACTCCAGTCTTCTCTGCAGGCTCGGGCTCTGTGAGAATATGCTTCTTGCCCGTGGACTTCATCATACTCATGAACTGCATTGCCCACAGTTCATAATTCGTGCCATCCATCTTGACAATGGGCGCTGGACCACGAAATGCGCCCATGGATGGAATATCTGCCTTGCTTTCTGACATACTGGATACGGAAGACTGGAGCGACCTGCAACAGATAATATTTGTCTACAATGACATAGACGGGATGAGTTGCATGTGTAGACCTCAAGCAACTATCCCCATGGGCCTACGCGCGCTACGATCCGCACCCGCACTGGTTTCTATTGTAGAAACCCTAGAGCACGCTTGTAGAAACCCACGAAACGCTATGCGCACAGCACAGCACAACACGCTTGAGAGGCGCTATGCGCTGGAGATGGTGCCGCACAGGATGCGCACTAAGAAGCGCACAGGAGGCGCACTGCAGGAGGCGCAAGGTGCGCTGGAAGGTGCACGTGAGGCACACAGCAGAGGGTGCACTGCAGGAGGCGCAAGATGCACTGGAGGGTGCACGTGATGCGCGCTATGCAGCGCAGCGATCGGCGAGTAGCGCAAGGAGCGCTAGGCGATCGGTTCTAGGGCGCGATTTGGTGAGAGGCGCCAGGCGATCGGCCCCACGGCGATCAGCGAGGAGCACTGGATGATGGGTGATCGCTGTCGGGGCTGCGCCTATGAGCGATCGGGGAGAGGCGATCGCCGAGAGAAGAGAGAGAGAGGAGAGGCCGGCGGGTGGGGCGGGTTAGGGTTAGGGTTTCGAGAACTCCGGTCTAGGACCGTCGCTCTGATACCATGTTGTGAAACGTGAATGAGATGTTTATTCCATAGCCCTAGGCTCTCTTATATAGGAGAGTAGCCTATGGGTAAATTACATAAAGAGAATAACAAGAAAATAAAATAACGAAAATACACAGAAACTTAATATGCGTCAACAGCACCCAGTCATTATCTCAGCTGGTTTGACTGGAGAACAAGAATCTCGACTAATGGAGGTTCTTGAAAGAAACTGCAAGGCGATAGGATGGAGTATAGCTGATCTCCAGGGGATTAGTCCTGCTCTGTGCTCCCACCACATCTATTTTGAGGAGGACGCTAGACCGTCGCGTGATTTCCAGCGACGGCTAAACCCGAATCTTCAAGATGTGGTCATGAAAGAAATATCGAAGTGGTGGAGCGCCGATTTTATCTACCCCATCTCCGACTCCAAGTGGGTTAGTCCATTACATGTGGTACCTAAGAAGACGGGTATCACTACAGTTGTGAGTGACTCTGGAGAGGAAATAGCTACCCGAGTACCCACTTCTTGGAGGGTCTGTATGGACTACAGACGATTGAATGAGGCCACCAAGAAGGATCATTTCCCACTGCCATTCATTGATCAGATTAGCGAGAGGCTAGCTGGGAAGAGTCATTACTGTTTCCTTAACGGGTACTCTGGTTATAATCAAGTGGCCATTGCGCCCGAAGATCATGAGAAAACGATATTCACCTGTCCGTTTGGGACTTATGCTTTCAGACGGATGCCCTTTGGTCTATTTAATGCCCCGGCGACATTCCAAAGGTGCATGTTGTCCATTTTCTCGGACATGGTGGGTGACTGTTTAGAGGTCTTCATGGATCACTTCTCGGTCTATGGCGACGGGTTCGATGCTTCTCTTGACTGCCTAGACCGTGTGCTTCAGCGCTGCATAGAGGTTAATCTTGTATTGTCTTGGGAGAAGAGTCACTTCATGGTGACTCAAGGGACGGTCCTTGGTCATATCATCTCCGAAAGGGGCATGGAGGTCGATCCGGCCAAGGTGGATATCATTAGAAAACTCAATCCACCGTCCAATCTACGTCAATTGCGGTCTTTTCTGGGGCATGTCGGTTTCTATCGACAGTTTATTCAGGACTTCAGTCGAATTGCCCGACCGCTCACTGATTTGTTGACAAAAGACACCGAGTTCATTGTAGATGATAAGTGTCTTGCGTCTTTTGAGACTCTCAAAAATATGGTTGTCACGGCTCCTGTCCTTCAGCCACCCAATTGGTCTCTCCCATTCGAGATCATGACAGACGCTTCCGATTTTGCTGTTGGGGCTGTGCTTGGACAGAGGAGGGATGGAGTGTCGTTTGCCATTCACTACGCCAGCTGGACTTTGGATGCCGCTCAACAGAATTATACTGTGACAGAGAAAGAGATGTTGGTCGTAGTCTTTGCTTTGGATAAGTACAGATCTTATGTTCTCGGATCTAGAGTGACTATCTACACAGATCACACCGCCATCCGGTACTTAATGGCCAAGAAGGATGCCAAAGCACGCCTTACCAGATGGATCCTTCTGCTCCAGGAATTTGATATTGAGATTGAGGATAAGCCTGGAGTTAAGAATGTGGTGGCGGATCATCTTTCCCGCTTGGAGAACCTTGAGGAATCTGAGCCCAGCGCACATATCACATAAACATTTCCAGATGAGGCGATCTTGGCTATCACCTCGCTCCCATGGTACGCCGACATTGTGAACTATCTTGTTGTCAAGATGGTTCCACAAGGTTGGCCCAGGCAGAAGCTCGAGACCTTCCTGGCGAAGGCCACGCTCTACCATTGGGAGGATCCCGTCCTTTATCATGAAGGAGGGGATAGCATCTGGAGGAGGTGCATTCCTCAAGAAGAGCAGCATAGCATCCTCACATACTGCCACAAGCTTGAGGCAGGAGGACATCATTCTGGGAAAAGTACAGCACTGAAGGTGCTTCAATCCGGCCTATGGTGGCCTACTCTCTTCAAGGATTCAGATGAGTTCGTGAAGAGATGTACTGACTGTCAGAAAATGGGAACCTACGGACAGAGAGACATAATGCACATGCAACCCATTCACTTTTGTGAGGTTTTTGATGCATGGGGGATTGATTTCATGGGCCCATTTCCTACGAGTCAGGGGTTTGAGCACATTTTGCTCGCTGTTGATTATGTCAGCCGATGGGTTGAGGCCATCCCCGCCCGAGCCACAGATGTTAAAACCGTGTGTAAATTTTTGAGAAAAAAATATCATTTCAAGGTTCGGGGTACCTAGAGTCTTGATTTCAGAAGGGAGGTCTCACTTCATCAATGACAAGGTTAGGACCCTTGCAGACGAGTTCAGCATTGACCATCGTGTTGCCAAATCGTATCACCCTCAAACTAATGGTCTTGCTGAAGTATCGAACCAGGAGATAAAAACTATCCTACAGAAGGTTGTCCGCCCAGACCGAAAGGATTGGTCACAGCTTTTGGACTCGGTCTTGTGGGCCTATAGGACGTCCTTCAAGAATCCATTGGGGACATCTCCCTTTCGACTCGTCTATGGCAAACCGTGCCATCTGCCAGTGGAAATAAAGCACAAGTCACTTTGGGCAGTCACTCAGTTATTATTGGATCCCGAGAGTATAGGAGAACAGAGGAGAGCAGAGTTGGCAACCCTGGAAGAACTGACAGACACAACCTTTTCTAGCAGCCTACAATATAAGGAAAAAGTGAAAACATGGCACGATTCTCATATCAGCCATAAACAGTTTGAGCCAGATCAGCGCGTATGGTTGTTTGATTCCAGGCTGAAATTATTCCCAGGGAAACTACAGAGCAAGTGGAAAGGTCCTTATGTGGTCAGGAAGGTATATGACAATGGCAGTATTGACATATCCGAACCGTCATCTTCCTCTACCTTCCGTGTCAATGGTCAGCTCCTAAAACTATATCTAGATCATGATCCGTTGACTATTGACGTTGCCCCCATTCTTCTGGTATGAGAGGTGTTCTTTGACTCTTATCATCTGCATCTCATACATGGTGATCAATTCCATCTTCCGCTGTATAGATCCATCTGTCTATATCACTCTTTCATCTGTTGATTTCTTTTCTTCTTTTCTTCTTTTCTTCTTTTCTTTTTCTATTTTCTTTATCTGCTAAAAAGGTGCCGCCCCTTGTTGTTAGTTTCTACACTTAGGACGTACTTTGTCCTAAGTATAGGGGGTGTGCACCTCGAGTATTTCTATTCTTTTTGATCCTCTCCATTGTCTCCTCTTCTTGTCTATACTTAGGGCTATTTTACCCTAAGTATAGGGGGAGACAATCTGAGTACGATATGTTCATTCCCACCCTTGACCCTCCCTGCGTTGTGTACAATCTGCTATACTTAGGATTATTTGATCCTAAGTATAGGGGGGACGATCAACTTCTCATTGGTTCATTTATTTATTCTTTAGACTTGCCTATACTTAGTACGAGTTATATCTTCTCTTTTCTCTTTGATCTATGAGGACATAGCTCAAGCTAAGTATAGGGGGGTCGTATATACTGCGTATATACTTTAGCCATAACTTATACTTTCGTATTTTCCTAATAATATGGCTAATAATTATTTAAAATTCATTAAAAATCTTAATAAAAAGATGCTTTATCCCTCAAATTCTTTTTGTATTTACTGATTAATAAATCTGGTGAAAATGTTTTTTTTGCAAAATGTTTATAAAATGGTTTGAAAATCGTTGTGAAAATCTTTTGAAAACTATTTTGAAAACGTTTTGTTACATGTTTTCAACCTTTGTAAAAATGTTTTATCTGTAAAATTTTATCTTCTTTGTGTGAAATAAAATGTTTGAAAAACTATTTGCAAATGATTTGAAAAATGGTTCCAGAAATATTGTGAAAAATCTATCTATACTGTTTGAAAACCTTTGCAAAATGATTTTCAAATGTGTGTACATGTGTGTAAAATTGTTTGTAAAAATTATTTTGGACTACAATTTTCAAAAATTGTTTGAAATTTGTCAAATAAGTTTGAGGAATACATACATCTCACCCAAATCCATTATTTATATATGTATAAAATTGACCACTTACCCTGTAAATTCTTAAAATCCACTTCTTGTAGATATGAGAAGCACTCCTGTGTAAATAGTTTTTAACCTAGCTTCTAGCCAAAATCTTTTTGTTTTCAAAAATCCCAAAAACATTTGCAAAATTAAAATCCAAAAAACATGTGAAAAATCTTTTGAAAAATACAAAAAATGCATCTGCATATGCATCATCATTATCTTTTCAAAAATCCATAAAAAGTTAAAAATCTTGAAAATTGCATCACAAAAGTATTTTCTGCATTTGCATAGCATGAGTATTTTTTGGATTGAGTTTGATAGTTGAACAAGTCTAAATAAAATCCGGAGATTGGATCTTGATTGGACCTTAAAATCTACCTAATAACAGGAACCTTATAGGAACTGGGTTTGAGGTACTTCAGGTCTAGTTGACTTAATTATTTGAGGATCACAAGACTTGGTTCAATGGATTCTTGACTGCCTAAGTAGAGTATTTCGGAACACACGTACGACTCTTGTTGATAATGACCTAACTTGGACACCTGCACCTTTCACATGGCTCAACTCAGTTGGGGTGGTGAGGGGATTGGATTTGCCGATATGAGACGCACACAAGTGGAAACACTTGTCCTCCTCTAGGGAGGGAAGTGCACCCCAACCCATCCAGTGATGAGGAAGTCAAAAGACAGGAGAGTGTGGGTTGCAATAAAGCTTCAAAAGAGGGATAGTCTACTGGCTCAAGAGGAAAAACTCCTTATGTAAATGCTGCTGTGAATAGTATTTCAAAAAAAGGGGTTCAGGCCTGTACAAAAATAAAACGCCTGCAAAAGTGTGTACATATGCTGTAAAGTCAATAAGCAAGCTTGAGTTCCAAAGTCAAATATGTGAGCCTGCAGCTGGATGACTTGACTACACTGGTCTTGCATCCCAGGATAGGTAGCTACACTGGCTACCGTCCATTCTTCTCTTCACCCCCTCCTCTTGAGCTGGTTGCCACTTGAACTTAGAAGGGAATACCCCGCTCCTCGAGGATGGAGTTATTGGGTTGGGGAATCATTGGGTTGTCATGCTGGAGAAGTCAGTTTCTTTATCATTCTAGTTGGGGAGAGGCACCATCACTTACACTGTACGAGTCAGATTCATAGTCGTAAGGGTTTGCGTATGAATTGAGATATTTCTGACCTGGCTATTGAGGAGACTTGGACAGAGTTTTGGGATTCTCAGGGACTGTTGGATTTCAAATTCGGTTCTCATTAAGATTCCGCACGCACTAAAATTCCAAAGGTTCGACTTAAGCTCCAAACTTTGATTTTGTGAAGATAAGTTTGACAATCAAGTTTAGTCCATCTTTCTTCTTTTTCTTTTCTTTGTTTTTCTTTCTGCACTTATTGCATAAGTGTTTGCTAGGGACTAGCAAAGGTAAAGTATAGGGGGATGATGAATCCACATTTCATCATCTTTATTATAACATTTTGGCCTCTAAAACCCTAGCAAATGCGTGTAAATACCCTTAAATACATCATCTTAGCATTCATGCATGTACATGTAATTAGTGTATAAGATACTGTAATTAAAGCCAAAATTATAGAATAAATCAAAAAAAAAGAAAGAGAATAATATATTGTAAATATTTTATGACCCAAAACCCCGAGACCTAGGCATCTTGATGAATAGGCCGACAAGGAACAAAGTAGGGGGAGATAAGGGTCAAATTACAGTCAAAATACCTATTCTTTTTAATGCATTCTTTATTCATTTTGGGACCTATTTTTGGTTCCACTTTTTATACTTCAAATAAAGAAACTTTGTACATGAAAATTGTAGATAATTAAATAAAGAAAAATACAAAATTAATTTCACTCAAAAATAATGTACAGATAAAAAGTTATGGTCTGAATAAAAATCCAGAATCCCAACTTCCCAGACCCGTATCTCACAAATGAAAACTCCAAATGCATCAAACTCACCTTTAGTTATATATAGAATAAAATAAGATATTTAATGGCAGTGGTTTCGTATTTGGCAGAGCTACGGCTTGAAAGTTGAGTTTTGGACCCCTATTGTATACCTATACAGATTAAAATATTCAATTTATTATTTATTCATTATTTTCATATTTTTACAATTTAGTAAATATTACTTATAATAAATATGTGCATTAAAATCAGAATAAAAACATAAAAGAAATACAAAATACAATACTTGTATACATATGTATTATACCTATAAATATACATGTAGAATACATACTTATATTTTATTAAGTATATTAAACACATCATAAAATAAAATAAATATATATATATATATGTGTATAAAAGTATTTTACAAATATATAAAATAATAAATTAAAATAAATAAATTAAAATCACAAAATAAAAATAAAATAATAAAATATATGGGTAATTTACCTATATAGGCTATAAAAAGCAACTTGTAAAAATATACCTCATAAAAATAATTAAAAATTACCATAAAATAATTTATAAAATTACAAACATTTTTTATTTTATAACAAAAAATTAAATAATTCATTTTCTATTTTTTATTGATTTTATAAAACTTTTTCTAGGATTTTCCTGGTTGGTCCACGTGGACCAACCAGGGGGCTCGGATGGTTGACCCAGGTCAACTGTCTGACCTGCGCCTGTGGGCTTTGTCAGAAGTATGTTTTTAACCCGCCTTCACCCCTTTTTCGAGGACTCCTCTTGCACTATCACGCGAAGGAGTCTTCTTGACTTTTCATCCTCGGTCATCGGTGATACACACCCAGGTGAAACCTCGGGGGATGGAACATCGATTCGCCCGCTGTGCCCTGATCTTTGCATCCAGTCGTCAACACATCAAAACCACCCCCAGTTTTCATTTTGAATTTTGAACCGCATTTCATCCAGATCCTTCCCCCCTTTGACTCGCTTGAGCTTCCTGGAGGTGACAGCTCCAGATTAGCTTCTTCAAGGCAGCGGATCGACCACGATTTGGGCGCGTTCCTCCACCTACGGTGACACCCCACCGTCGAGGTACTTCAACCTCGGGCCTGGTCCCTTGAGGTGTGTTTCCCTCTCGTTTTCTTTCACCTTTTCATTCACTGTAATCCTAGCTACACATAGGCATCTTAATTATCAAGTTCATCCATCGATTTGCTCAATCGATTCCCCTCGCCGGAGCAAGCTCCGGCAAGCATCTATAGCACCGTTCCCCCCCCCCCCCTTGTGAGACCCCACTGGAGGTCGAGGCACTTTGCCCTCAACCTCCTTAACACTTCTTGCAGGTCCCAAAGATCAAGAGGCTCCATCTGGGTTCATTTTTGTCGAAGACTGACCTTCCTGGAGCCGCCTTCCTTCATCGACTTTGTGGCGGCGCTCCGACGGTGTACCTGCCATTTTGAAACCGCCGCTCGCTCGAGGAGGCTCCCAGGTGTCGTCCTGGGCATTTTGGAGGATCTCTAACGTCGGAGGGAGTCCACCATCGACGGAGGAAGTTCAACTTCCCGCTGTTCTTCCCCTGTTCTTACTGGATCCCTTAGCACCATCGATCTCGCCCCCGTTCTTGGCGAGCGACAGCAGCCCTAGGATCAAAAGCCCTCGTGCCGTTGGATCATCAGAGAAGCATCTAATCTCAGCCGCTCGATCGCGAAGGGGTACGGGCCACGGATCTCTGCCACGTGTTTAAGTGAAGACCTTCAGCCGTCAGATCTGCCTTCGAGGGTATTTTACGCCTAAGGCCCTCGCGTTTTCTTGTATTTATTAAATAGAGTTAAAACTTTCCTCTGCTGTTGAATAATTTTTGTAAAATTTAGGAATCAACCCCCGAGCTGTCCGTTATTGCAATTAGGTACCTCGCCACGTCACCTCACGTGACCAGTTCACATGAAGTGGGGGCATTTTGCAGGGGGGCTCCTGGCTGTTTTAGTAATTAGTTTTAGTCCTAAAACATGTGTTAGCAGTTATAATATTTCTGGGAATTTTGCTTTTCTGCCCTCTGACTTTTTACATATTACAATTATACCCCTGACTGGGGTGCGTGCTCTGGCACGTGGTCTTGGTAATTTTGTGGGGAAGGGCTTGCGGGTTTTGAGATTTACTTTTAGTCCATACAAGTTTGATTGCAGTATAATATTTTGCGGACAAATTTCAATTTGACCCCTGGAAGTTTGTCTATTTACAAATAGGTCCCTGCCAGACCTCGTATTTTTGTGTGCCTTCTCTAATTATTGAATGCATTCCTAAAAGCCCAAAAATTCCCCAAAAAACATTTTAAGCTCCTGTCTTGCATATTCACACCATATTTTTGCATTGCATTTTTGTTGTATTTTTATATTTATTAAAAATCATAAAAATGCATTTTTAGTACTGTCTAGCTTAGAAAATCCATAAAAATTATTAAAACACCTTGAAAAATTCCAAAAAAATTACATATTGTGTATTTTATTATCTTTTAGTGTCAATCCAAAAATCACTAAAAATTTCAAAACTAAAACCTTAAAAATTAGAAAATACCTAAAATCTTCAAAAAAATCTAAAAAAATCATAGAAAACTCCAAAAAATGAAAACTCAAGTTTTGTAGCTTCCCTATTTTATTACCTTTATTTTAAAATTAATTTGGGAAAATTTTGATACTGTTTATTATTTTTCATTCCCATTTTAATTTCGACCAAAATCTTAATTCACTGTTTTCCTTTATTTTGACTTTTTAAAATACCAAAAACATTCTAAAAAATTCCCAAAAATCACAAAAATAGTAAAAAAATATAAAAAGACCAAAAATATTTTATCTCCTAATTTTGACTATTTTTCCCTATTTTTATAAATAGCCTAGCACCTCTTTTCTTATATTGTATATATATTCCAATATTGAAAAAGAAAATTTAAAAAAATATATAAAATATAAAAAGAAAATATAAAATCAAAAAGTTAAAAATCAAAATACAAAATTAAAAATAAAAAAACAATAAAAAAAATTAAAAACCCACAAAAACTTTTGCATTGCATAGTGTAGACAATACATCACATTCACACACACAGGGTTCTCGAACTCGACGACCGAAGGGCAAAAGACAGAGGCTGGCCTAGAATTAGACCTCTGTTTGTTTATAGGCCGAGAAGATCCGTGAGGAAGGTTCGCACGAGTAGGAAAGAGACTGTGCTCTGATCCTCAATCTCTCAAAAGTCAGGGATGACCCTCGAAACCATAAGAAGTTTATATTGGTCTAGCCAGTCTGTTTGTCAAGTCTAGCCTCGCTATCGCTCGTTACTCGTTGTGGAGGGAAGGAGCGAGCAACGAACAGGGCCCCCGAAGATAAATCAAGATCAAAATCAGAGTTTGATCCTGGCTCAGAAGGAACGCCCGCTAGATGCTTAACACATGCAAGTAGAACGTTGTTTTCGGGTCGGGCCCCTCTAATGAGGCACCTTTTGTTGACTTTCAATTAGAAGGCTCCCAGTCTCGCTTTTCTACCTCCCATATATTAGGGGCTGTGCGTGGGCGTCCCCCCTCGGCCCCACACACACACACACACACACACACACACACACATATTGATCTATCCTGCCTTGCTCCCTGTGTTCGAACTCTCTACATACTTGCACCTATACATCTTTTATGTAGAGTTAAAAATAAATTTGACTCCACATTTGTTTGTCATTGTTTGATATTTGATTGTGGATTCATTGTTGACTTTAGTCGTGATTTTGCGTGGTCGGCGCATCGACTGAGTTCCCGCTTTGTGTGGAACTTAAGACCACCGAATTTCGGCTAAATCAATATGCTTCAACTAGTATACTAATTTAAATACATCGTGAAGACCATAAAATTTGTTTGATGAGATTAAACATGTGTAGCTTAAACTTAGCCTCCTTGAACTCAACTAAGGTCAAATTAAGCTCAAATTTTGGCCAGATTGCATTCTTGTCAAACTTAAATAGGGTTTGATTGACTAGACGTCTATGCGCTTGAAAGATAACAATCAAAGGAGTAAAACATACTTGTCCCAAGATGTAAATTTTTTTAATTAATAAGAATTCAGTGGAAAATTATAAGAATTTAAAGAATGAACTTTAAGGCCTTGTTCGTTTGAAAAATAAGAACTTGAATAAGGGGTCAATTCTCCGTCCGGCATGATTCCCACAAGTACGGTTATTCCCATCCTTATCTCGTTATTTAACATTATTCCACCTTTGTTCGTAACTTTATCCCATCTTACATGCACTTATTCAACCTTATTCTCTTTATTTGTATCTTTCCAGTCGAACAAAGAATAGATCCTTATTCTCTTTAATCATGCTTATTCTCGAACCGAATGTCCTCCTATAATAACTCATTAATAATGATGCCAAAGGTGATGCACTAACAATTAATCATTGTTATAAAGTAGTCCTAATGACGAGTATGCTGATGAGCCTCTTATCAATTAATAATTTTCTTGACCATGAGGCAAACAATGCTATCTTAAATTTTTATTTTCTTTATCCGATATTCCGCATATAAGGCTAATATATCCAAATTCCTATTACATTCATCCCTCAATTCGGTCAAACAAGCAGGCAAGCCTCCCAATAGAATCCGAACACGTAATCTCTAACCACTGGTGGGCCGCCAAGGACAGCTGGCGGTGGCAAAAACGCGCATCCACGGCCACGAGTCGGTCACTCCTCCCCTTTCACTTCACAGTAACGCCAAAGCCAGTGCCATCCAGGAAGCACTGCGCGGTGAGCGTAAAGAACCAATAACATATCTTGGAAATATAAAGCAGCACAGGACCCCTCCCTTTCCAAGCAGAGCGCCACCCACATCCCCGGTGAGGTCTAGAGAGCATCCACCTCCAATCCCCCCCTCCCACTCTTCCTCCTTGTTCGCATCGACGGAGATCTGGACACTCTTCCTCACTTTCTCTTCTGGTCTGCTCAACTTTCCTTGCTTTTATTTCCTGCTTTTTTTGTGTTTTTTTCTTGGTGGGAGCAAAGAGAACCCTCTGTTTTTCTGTGGTTCCAAATCACCCTCAAAGAGGTCATCCTTTTTAACAGATCCTCTTGTGAGAATCCTCCTCTACCTTAGTTTGCATCTTTAGTTTTTCTTTCTTTCTTCGATAACATATCCCAGGATCCCTTCTTTCTTTCTTTCTTTCTACTATTTCTTGCGTGTCTGGATCTTTTATGGCTGCAGCTTTAGATTCATACGAGGAGGAGCTCATGAAAGCACTTGAGCCTTTTATTAGTGGCACTGCTTCCAGCTCTCCTCTTCCTCCTCCCCCTCCTCCTCCTGCAATCTCCTACGCCTACCTTCCAACCCTTGATACCAACTTCCTCCCTCCCTTCTACACAGGCCAACCTCTCACAACTACTACCCACCTTCTCCCAACCCCTTCCCATGCCCCGATCGGACTTACCCAACTCACCAATTCACAGATCCAGCACATCCAGGCCCAGTTCCACCACAAAGGCGCTACCTTTCTCGGCCCAAGGCCGCAACCCATGAAGCTCTCCTCCTCGTCGCCGGCCAAGCTCTACCGCGGCGTCCGGCAGCGCCACTGGGGAAAGTGGGTCGCCGAGATCCGCCTCCCCAGGAACCGCACACGCCTCTGGCTCGGCACCTTCGACACCGCCGAGGATGCGGCGCTCGCCTACGACGAGGCTGCCTTCATGCTCCGCGGCAGCCTCGCCCGGCTCAACTTCCCCGGCCGCCGGCCGGGGACGCAGAGCACGAGCACCGCCCTCCCTGCCGGCGTCGACGCCAAGCTCCGGTCCATCTGCCGGGAGCTCGTGGAACAATCAAAGAAGCACGGCGAGCCGGCCGAGTCGCGTGATTCGCCGAAAGCCGAGTCGGGATCAGCATCGGACGACGACTCGCCGCCGTCGTCGGATATGGACATGTCAGCGCTGGACTTCAGCGATCCCGACGAGCCGGGGAATATCGTGCTGGAGAAGTTCCCATCTGTTGAGATCGATTGGGACTCCATCCTCTCCTTTTCCTGCTCTAATTCTCGCGGTGTTTAGATTGTTAATTATGTGTTTAGTGGTTACTTAATGCTCTGTAGACTGTAGTGGGAGCTCTGCAATTGTTTTTATCAGAGTTGCAGGGCCCCTAATTAAGTGATTAGCGTCTCCGGTTTAAGGGTGTCTCTCTCTGGAGTTGCTGGTTTTTGTAGGCGATTCCAAAGAGATAACCCGTTTTTTTGTTGTTTAATCTCTGTATTTAATTATGTAAATATATGTTACGCAAGTTGTTTTCTTCTTCAACTGATTGCTTGTCAATCTTGTCATAGGATTTGAACCTTTGGAAGGAAAAGATGGAAAGGAATCAGGTACCTGTCATCTCTTCTGACGGAAGTAATAAATGAGGTGGAAAATGGAACACAGGAAGAAAGATGGTATCTGTTTAAGAATCAAGGTCACATCCGGTGACGATTTTGCCTTCGTCTGCATCGTTTGGTTCTTTTTGGTGTCTATCCATATTCCATTTTGCTTTGTGGGGTCCTCCTATTATTATCTGTTCTTGATTTTTTACTCGTTTGCAATTTTGTTCCTTTTTTTGCATTAAAAGTTAAAACTGGAAAAAATAATTACTCGTTCTTCTCATCTCATTTTGGATGGGATATAATTATCCAATAATGATCGAACTTTTTTCGGATTAGATAGTACTAATATAAGGTAGTACGACTGAAAAGATAAATTTCACAAAACATAGTCTTTCTGTTTACATCCTTCATCCCAAAGAAAGAGTCTAATCTTTAAATACATAGAAAACGATAATCTGGATTCTCTTTTTCTTCATTCCGCAACTATTGCTCTTTTTTCTTGAAATAATGATTACCATTTATCCTCTTTTACGTTATCATAAAAAAATACAATAATAATCACTTATTTCACAATAACTAAAATTCGTATCCCACGAGAAATCCCATAATTTTACTTCTATCCCATCAATACAAATAATATGGGAATAGGGAATAAACTCTCTTGTTTCTTATTTTACCTAGCTCATATCTCTTATTCTCCGAAAGATAAATAGGGTATAAGAAATAAGCTCTCATTTTGTCATCCTTGTTTGGTTGATTAGATTTGTAATTGATGTATCGTAGGATAAATTGAAATATTTCTTGTTCTTTATTTAATTGTTTTTCTTTGTACTAAATAAGTGCGAGATATTGTTGATAACCTGTAGTTATTATGAAATATCCGCCATGAACAAGATAAATAATAATCATTATTTGAAGGGATTTTTACACCATGAACCTTAAAAACTTCGCAAATTACCTTCTTGACACTGTATTCATTGTAACTATCACATAAACCTTGCAAATTTGCTAATTATTACACTACTGACCTTGTGGTTAACTCTCAAACATTTGACTGTTAAAATAAACCAGATTCTGTCAAAAGATGTGTATATTACCCTTAATGTTGATCAAATTTACAATGAAGAACAACAAAGGTATACTTGAAAGGGAAACAATTTATGCGATCAATGACACTTTGGAGCACCGGCAGGGATTGGGAAGATAGTCGAAGCGAATGGGATGTTTTGCGGATGAGATGGATGGTCTGGAGGGATTGGTCAGCGTGGAGAAGGTGAAGCCCTTACGGGTTCTTCTTCTGAGCAAGAAGAAAAGATCGATGTGGGGGGGGGGGGATCTAGAAGAAGAGAAGGGATGATCGGAATGATGCGCGAAGGCGAGTGATTTGCAAAGATGGTGTAGAGTCAATCAAGTATGGGTGAGAGTGTATGTGCTGTCGGAAATTAAATAGAGAAACAAGAAAGGGAAGATATTGTGAATCACCTGGAGATTTAAGAAGAAAGATGGAGGTGATCGGAGCACGGGGATGAAGCTTTGGAGGCTTCCTTCTTCTCTTAAACACATCGATTAGGCGTGTAGCTCGAGCGGGGCTAAAGTAGCACCGCGAGATGGCACATATCATTGTGGATCTTGATGAAGTCGTTGTCTTTCTTTGCTCAACCGCTCTCTCGCTCCTCGTCACCGAAGGGGAGGTAGAAAATCGGAGAAGGCTTGTGTACATTCAGATATCGACATCTGACACCTCCCATCGATGTTTTGTGCAAGCTATAGTTGGGAGGAGGTATCATTTAAACTGATGGGAAGTTGCAGAGCTGAGGTGGAGAATGATGGCTGAGAGGTTGATGAAGACGAGGGTGGAATGATCTGTTGAATGGTACCAAAATGATGGAGAGAAGGCACACCACTAGATGATGGTTATTCGGTGAAAAACCGTTGGTGAGGAGGTTGTCTCACGTAAATAGGTGCGGTCGGAGGTTGACGATGGTGACATGCCTTTGGAGTTGTTGATCCAATGGTTGTGATCGAGCCGCTACCAAGTAATTGGGAACCGTCTGATCAACTAATCAAACGATCCAGGTGGAGGCTGGAATGGACATCAGGCGATCGTTTATCGATTGATCAAACAGTTGATATGAGAAGTGGGTTGTATTAAAGAGGCGGGTCACGTGGCGTGCCCATATGTGGCTACATGGCCCAATAAGAAAATTCTAAAAGTAAAAATAAAAGAAAAATAAAGATAAAATAAAAATGATGTCAAATAAAAAAGTATTCAACATGAAAGTTGTGTATCTTTTCAAGATCTACAACTTTCATGTAGAACTCAAAACCAAACTACATCATATATTGGTGACAAGGATTTGATCTATTGGCTTAACAAGCTCAACCGACAGTCGTTGAAGTGACCAAGTCCTTAATCAATCAACAACTAACCCACGATATATAGATAAATCAATAAGAATAAATGTGAGTTAACATTTATTATAACTTAGATAAATATCTATATATGTATAAGTAATCTGAATGTCGATCACCGAGAACAAAACAATAGGTAGATTAATTACTATAATTATTGTTAATTAATAATAATCATTTTTTATTTTTCCTCCTTTTTGCTATTTTTATGTGGGTATTTAATTATATTTCATTTTTTATTCCATTTTGCTAACTACCTCTAGCACCTCTGAACCCTATTAGAAGTGTCGAGTCCCTACTTTTCTTCCATTTTCCCGCTTCCGCCAGAGCTCCTTCGCCCTCAATCCCTTCATCATTTCTGCTCCTTGATCTTCCATGATTCTCATCGACCTATTAGATCTTCTGCGCATAATTTCGATTTGCCCCAAAGCCTAGGTCAATAAGGGTGCCCATCTTTATGTATAAATAAACATTCCTTCTCCTTAACTGAATTTGGTCATTTTTTGAGCCCTTAAACCCTTCATCTTCGGTCAAGAGTGTCACCAGGTGACAGCTGGCGAACCCCTGAAGCTTTGGAGCAGCTGAAGGAGTTGGGAGGTGCACCCACGGTGGTGCTCCAGTGACCGTCCTGCTCCTTAGCCTCCCAACCAAGTTCGAGCTGCGCCTTTACTTTCCCTTGGTAGATTTAGTTCTTGTCATTCATTTTCTGCATTTTATTTCATGTCTTAGTTAAGTGATTTAGCTTAGATCAGGTTCGATACCTCGACTCACCCTTTCCATCTCACTATCTTCCCCTTCCACTTCTTCGTTGTTTCCCATGCTCCAGTCACTCATATCTGCCTTAGATTCGAGCATCGAGGTCCATCATCCACCACTCGCCCAGACCTCTCCGCCCACAACCACACCTCATCCATTCAACGCCTAATCGGGTTGAGGCAGTTTACCCTCGACTCTTGTCTTTCTCTTTGCAGATCTTAGGCTTAAAAAGCCTCATCTGGAGGCTAAATCAAGGAAGGAAGGAAGGCATCTCCAGGTGCTCCAATCTTCACACCACCGTTAGGGCCCTATCAATGGGCTCTAGACCACCTTCAACCACCAGGAGATGCACATAACTTCTAGGGACCTGTAGAACCCTTCCTTGGGCCTAGACGACGACGGAGGAGGACAATATCACTAATTGAAGCTTGCCTCCCACGAGTTCTTCAACTGTTCTTGTAGACACCTTCAACACCATTAGATCGGGCCCTATTCATTCATGTGATACAATGCACGCTCAATAAGATGTGTTATCAGTCGTATATCTCAGATCTAGGATCTAATCCCAGACATCTATGCTTGAAGGGGTATCACGCGACGTGGTAGCGACACGTGGATAAGTCAACCCATCTCAACCGTTCGCATGTGCATTAGTGGGGGTAAATTGCAGACTTAACCCCTCGTTTTTTGTTTTATTCATTTAGTCATGTAATTAAATTCCTAAATAACTATGTAAAAACTGCATAGAGGCCCTTGAACTTATTTGATATTGCATATGGGTCCATGCTAGGTCACCTAACGTGCCATCTCACTTGAGGTGGCCGTTTTGTAGAGATGTCCTTGCAGATTTTTGTATTTATATTTAAATGTGAATAAATTTCTGGGAGTTTTGCACATGAGCTCCTGAATTTAGTTTTAATTGCAAATATGCCCTTGCTAATATATTTATTTTTGTGTTTCTATTTCATTTACTAAAAATAGCATCCGTACTGTAAAAATAGGGATATATGCATGCTATCATGTATTTTCACACCACATTTTTGGATTTTCATTTTAGGCATTTTATACATTTATTAACAATTAAAATGAGCATATTTTATCCCTGTTTGACTTAAAAATTACCAAAAAAAATAAAGCCTTTTTGAAAAATTCCAAACAATGATATTTATTTATTTTAGTATATTGTATCGATAGACCAAAAACCCCTAAAAACATAAAAAGAAAAAGCATAAAAATTAAAAATATCCAAAATCTAAAAAATATAAAATTCCCAGAAATCCCAAAAACTTTCATTTTTATATCAGATTTTTCTTTATATTAATATCTATCTATTAAAATTGATTTGAAGAATTTTGGATGTTATTTGCTGTTTTTAATCTTCAAATCAATTCGGTCCATTTATTTATTCCTTAATTTGAGATGTTTTTTATTTTAAAAAATACCTAAAATATGTAAAAATTCCAAAAAAGTACAAAAATATTAGAAAATTATATAAAACCCAAAAATATTTTACTTCCTATATTTTGTTTATTTTTATTCGCGTTTATAGTTATATTAGCCTATATTGTATATATATATCCTTATATAAGCTTATATTATATATTTAAAAACAAAAAGAAATTAAAAATCAGAAAATATAAAAAAGAAAATAAAAGAGTATAATTAAAAACAAAAAAATACAAAAATTAAAATCGATAAAAAATACAAATAAAAAACCCACACAAAAAGATAATAAATGGACAAGAGAAAAGAACAAATTCTGCATTCATTTGCACAATCTACCGTTTGCTCCATGAGTTCGACCTCTACACATGCTTGCATATTATACACATTTGTTGTAGAGTTATACTAAATTTTAACTCGACATATTTACTTCACATTGCTTGATTTATATTTGTGGGTTAATTGTTGATCAACTAGAGGTTTGGTGAGCGGTCGCCTCAACGAGAATTTGTCTTCGCTTCCCGTGAGGATAATTATTAGACCCTCGCCAGATTCTCAGTTATCAAAAGTGTAAAGTGCAAGTGTGTAAGCTAGGTCACCATCAACAAGAGTCATGTATGTGTTCTGAAATATTCTACTTAGGCAGTCAAGACTACACTAAACTAAGTCTCATGATATCAAAGAATTAAGTCTAGTAGACATGAAGTATCTCAATTCCAGTTCCTTACAGGTTCCCTGATTAAGTGGATTAAGGTCCAGCCAAGTTCCAATCTTCGAATTTTGTTTAGGCTAGTTTAATTATCAACGCCGATCCGAAAAATGCAAATGCTATGTACAATGCACGAAAAATATTTTGTGATGTAATTTTCTAGTTTTGAACTTTTTATAGATTTTTGAATAGATTTTGCAAATTTTTATGCAGGTTTTTGAAAAGATTTTGCAAATGTTTTTGTAGTTTTGAATTTTACAAATTTTATGTATTTTTGAAAGATAAAAAGGTTAGGAAAGAATTATATGCAGGTATTTACACGAGAGGTATTTGTTATTTACAAGAAATGATTTTTAGATATTACAAATTGAAAGTTAGTTGTTATTATAGGTCCGTGTATATGGTATTTGTAAAGAATTTTTATTTACATAGACTTTGTATACGATTCTCAAAATAATTTGAAAACAATCTTACAAACATTTTTGAAAACTTTTTTTTTACAAATAATTTGACAACAACTTTTTACAAGCATTTATAAAAATTTTGAAAATTACTTTACAAAGATTTTTCAAACAATATATACATTTTAAAAAAATATTTTTACAACCATTTCCAAACCGTTTGAAAACTAATTTCAAACATTTTATTCAAACAAATAAAAGAAAATTTTACAAATAAAATAATTTTATAAAAGTTGAAAAAAATTTATAAAAAGTTTTCCAAATAGTTTTCAAAACTTCATTCAAATATTTTCCAACCATTTTTCAAATCATTTTACAAAATATTTTTAACATGATTTATAATCAACATATATAAAGAATTTTTATACACATTTTATCAGTTTAATCTTCGTGGAATTACTTGTATTTTAGCCATAGTATTCAAAAAATACGAAAGTATTAGTCATGGCTTAAAGTATATACAACGTATATATGAACCCTCTATACTTAGCTCGAGCTATGTCCTCATAGATCAGAGAGAAAACAGAAGACATAATTCATACTGAGTATATAAAAGAGTCTATTTAATAACAATGAAAGAATGAAAGAATGAGAAGTCGACCTCCCCCATACTTAGAATAAAAAAATCCTAAGTAGAGCATGTTGTACACAAGGCATGGAGGGTCAAGGGCAGGAATGCACAGATCAATGACTCGATCTGTCTCTCCTATACTTAGGGATAAAATATCCCTAAGTATAGACAAGAATATCCACAAGAGAGGAGACATGTGAGGGGATCAAGAAATCAATAAAAAGAAAAAAATGTTGGGGGAATGTATGCATCGCTCCTCCTATACTTAGGGTAAGGTATCCCTGAGTACATGCAAGAACATGACTGATGAAACATGACGAAGAGAGAACAACTCAGTCGAAACCCCCTATACATAGGGCAAAGTACATCCTAAGTGTAGACACATATATCATACGGTAGATCCGTGGTGTAGGTTAGGCGGAAGAAAGAGGGAAATGCAGATGAAACAATGTATATACAAGAGGTGTGGATTTTTGAGGTGCCTCTCAATGAGCGTTGGGTTTTGCACCACTAGACGGGTGCAAGGGTTAGGATAACACTATATTACGGTTCACGACATCACCTGTCAGATGAATGGCGTACTCTTGCCATCGTCCCAAAGTGAGAACGATAACGAAATTAAAAAGAACATCTGTGTATACAATCAAGTGGGTGTATACCACCAGAAGAAGAGAGATGCAAACTAGACTAGGATCCGGTGGTTCAGAAGAGATCATCGGCTTTGAAGAATGGAGTGAGAAAGCGGACGAAATTAAACAAGGATAAGGATGGAGCAGTGATGGAATCCCTCATGTCAATCATAGTCTTATAAAGATGTGAAAAGTAAAGATCAGGAGACTCTCTAAGAAACTGGGCATCCGATGGACATATGGTCGAAAGATCAGAAGAAACATCGAATGCTGCAAAACAAGGCTCATTCTCACAAGGGCTGTTGAGGAGAGAAGACTCAAAGGAGTCAGAATCTCAGGTGACTCAGCTTCAGTAGTTGATAGACCGACTGCATAGTTAGTGGGGGAGACCGAGTACCTAGAAAGTGTTGCATCCACCCACATGAAACCCTCAGGGAATAATGGAAGCTGATCCATGGAAAACAGGGTCATGCTGGCATCTAAACTCTCATCCTCGAAGAAATGATCACCCTCATTGATTGGGAGGATGTATGGTGGATGGGAGGGGCTACTAAGATGGGGCATGTGAAAATGGTAGTCCTCCCCAAACAATATCTGCTATAATGGGTCATAGTGTCTACCAAGGTCAGCAACGTGCTCTATGGGGATAAGACAGTCAGGAAGAGGGAAATAGATCGCTTTATAGGACGGATCACAATGTGAGTTCTGGTTCCATCTCTGAGGTATCGATAGAGATGGTACAATAGGCTCCTGAAACATGACGTGCAGAACTGGCTAAATGGTCAGTATGGGAAACTGGAAACACACAACATCAGTATCATCCTCCAAAATTTGTACTGCCTCAGAGATCACATCCTCAACCAGGTGTGCAACCGAAGAAACTTCAATAATAGCATCACACAAATTATATATAGAATCTGCTAATGGAAACACACCCATGCCAAACTCTAATCTTCCCAGCTTAATAATATCATCTCTTTCCTCAATGCGTGCTTCATTAATTAGCACAACATGCCTAAGGGTACTATAAGGTGACACTAGGGAGACGAGGGGTCGGGGAGGATGTACGAGTCAACAGTCTGGATAAGACTCCAACTGCACAAGGATTGAGGTTAAACCAGATGAGGCAAAATTGTTGCTCAAGAAGAGAGTCATCTTGAGCCCGACCACCAATGTAGACATGAGAGTGATATGGGTGAAAAGAAGCAGCAAGATCTGGGTGATGAAGATAAAGATGCCCCATAATCACGATGCAGATGAAGGACTCAAGAAAATTAAAAGAAGAAAAGAAGAAAAATGACTCAAAGACTGCTAACTAGAAGTAAAAATGACTGCATTTGGATTGACTGAGCAAACAATACACCAAGCAAACTCTAATTCACCAACTCGACATGGTGAAGACCGTAAGGGTTCGATCATTTATCTTTTTGATTTTAGAGTTGTAAACTTCAAAAAGTTGTATGAGTGCGTAGGAATAGACCTAGGATGGGGGCTTTAAGTCCTAGGATGTTCATGCCTATCCTAAATAAAAAGCTGCATACAATGAGGGAGTTGCTCTTCCCAATATAATGAATCCAACAACATTTATTTTGAAGTCAAGTAGTTTTAGCAGTCCTAGTTTTATTTAGGTTATCACTTTTTTTGATTGTTTTTCATGCACGATGCCTAACAAGATTTCAATTCTTATTAGATCCTAGGTGCTCAAAATTATAGGGAGAGATCGAGAAAGCAATGCAAACGAGAAATCAATGATGCATGCGCAGTTAGGAGACTTACAATGCTTCCCATCTCTCTCAACGAGGGATGCTAAGCAGAATTGAAACCATAATACAGAAATTGTTATAATTATGAAGAACCAATTCTAATACTCAGAAATAGAAACCAAAATGTCCGATCTTGGAGTCTCCTTGGTGCCAACTACAGTGGGTCCTGCAAGCGCTATATTGATACATCTCACGACGCTAGTTCTAAGTCTAAGTAAGAAGCGATTTAAGTTTGACTAATTCTAAGCGAATATATGTACATGCAATGTTTAGGGATTGGGACTTAATCTAACAGGCAAACAATCTCTATGCTAAGGTTCAATCACGCAAAGTAAAGAAAAAGCGAAAAACTCGGAAATCAAAATAAAATAAATAATGGAAAACACGAGGAAAATCAGCGAGGCCCCCAAGTGAACAATCACTTGTGCACTAGACCTCAGAATATTGTAATGTCCCGAGTCTGAATTATTATAAATTTGATTGGCTCTCTCTCACTTGGATTACAAAGTAAAATGAAAAATAAAAATAAACTACAAAGACACACTATCTTAAAAAATTCTCCAAGTCTTCCTTTGTCGTTTTCTCTTGTCGACTTGTGCTGAAATGCTGACTACGCTTCCGTGAGTGGGTAGGTCTCCTAAGAGAGCCTCCCTCAATCCATGATCCCTTGCAACAAAATCAAACAAGAAGAGGGCTAGTCAGTTCAAAATAAAATCAAATAAAATGGAAAATAAATAAATGAAAAATAAACAAGAGGAACACAAAACCATTTTAAAAGTAGGGTTTGGCAAGGTCTAAGATATCCTCACAAGGCAAGAATACAGTGTCATTGACACGACAAATCACAAAACCCTAACTAATTCAACAATTAATCCATAAATAAATATAGCAATGCAACATAAAAGTGAAGTTAAATTTTATTATAACTCTACAAAAGATGTGTAAAGTGAAAATATTGTAGACATCGAACACAGTGAGCACACAAGATAGTTCAGAAAATTTAAATCCAAAAATTTACTCTTAGTTTCTTTTCATTGTATTATTGTTTGGGTTTTACATTATATATATATATATATATATTGGATTTTTGTTTTTATATATTTTTAATTTTTTTCTTTTTATATTTTCTGATTTTTATTTCCTTTTTCTTTTGAATTAGTTATAATATAAGTATGTATAATATATATAGATATAGATAGAGGTAATATAATAAAAAAATATAAAAGGAAGCCAAAATCTGAAAAATACCTTAAGGTACAATTCTTTTTTTTAAGATTTTTTAAAATATATATATATATTTGGTAATAATAATAATTATTATAAAAGTAATATAAGTAATTATAGATGTATATAGATTATGGCTTTATATTTATAAAATAGTTATAAATACTTCAAAAATGAGGAACTAAAATGTTTTTATATTTTTAGGGTTTTTTCTCCATTTTTTATATTTTTTATATTTTTTGCTATTTTTTGGATTCTAAATTGGACTAAAATATCAAAACAATGATTATATTAATGGGTTGAATTATTTTGGAATTTAAAAATAGCTAAAAGTGTCAAAATTTTCCAAAATTATTTTTAGTATATAGTAAGTATAATAAACAAAATTTAGAAACTGAAAAACATTTTTGGATTTTTATAGATATTTTTATAATTATTAAGAGGATTTTGGAGCTTTTTAATTTTTAGTGATTTTCTTTTGTTATTTTTAGGTATTTTTCTTCTGCAGTTACAAGACACAATAATAGTTGATATATATTGTTTTGGGAATTTTTCAAAACAATTTTATAATTTTTATGTATTTTTTAATGCAAAAAGAAATAAAATATAATGTTTTTGATTTTTTGAAAATAGGAATTAGTTTTAAATAGACCAAGAAAATTATATGTGATCTAATTTAACCACGAAATAATACATTAGAATTTAAATTTTCCGGACTAATTTAAAATGACACAAAGGGCGGGGATCCCTCTACAAAATGCCCAAGCCTCATGCGTACATGCACATGAGGTGTCGTGGCTAGGGCCCTATATGAAAATAGAGAAAGCTTAGGGGTCCTTTTACAAATCTTACAAAAAGTTACAACTGTAAGGAAAGGTTTTGTGCTAAAAAAATGCGCGGGGGTATAAGGAAAAATACCCCCACGTGTGGGATCCGACGACGCTGGTGATTCAATAATACACGTATCGTCTTCCCAGCGATGGATACCGCTTCATGATCAGACCTCGGATGAGATCTGATGACGGTGTCGTGGCACGATCTGACGGTCTGGATCTATACTGGGGTGAAGAGGCAATCGAACAGTGGCTGCTCCTCTTGAAGAACGGGGAAGAACACACATGCAATCGATCTTCAATCATTGATTTCCTCCAACTCTGTGCGTCTCCGGCTTAGCTTCATGTGCTCAAAACGTTCGTTTCGTCGGTCTTCATCTGCAAGAAGCCTCAAAATGCTCCGGGACCCACGAAGGAGTCCCAAGAGGTCTGAGGAGCATAAGTGACCTGGGACCCTCCTCCGACTCCAAAATTTCCTCTCGCTGGCTTTTTAGCTCCAAATACATGCATAGAAAGAAACTGAGTCCAGGGCAAACTGCCTCGAGCTGTTAACGGGCGGAGTAGACGCAAAATGAGGTAGGTGGAAGATCCTCCGGCGAGCGGCAAAGGTGGAGCACCGTCGAATTGATCTGGGAAGACCAAGATGAATGGAGGCACATGAGGCATAAAAAAGCGATGGGGGAAGAAGATGGAGGTGAAAGATGGGTCGGAGGACGACTAGGTGACGGTGGAACACTGGCCGAAGCTGAGCTTCGACGAACTACGCGAATTAAAAACTATGCTAATGCAATGAATTAAAGAGTGAAATAAAAGAAGGAAATGAAAGCTGGAACTAAAAACTACCTATTCTACCACTAGCCTATGGCTCAACCTGCCGTAGCAAGGAGCCGATGGACTTTGCGGTGGAGCTTCGCCGATGATGGTGGATCGCTCACTCATGTGCCTACAACATGCTGCAAATAGATCGACCATGGAGCTGTCACCTTCCTCGACACGATGCACTATGGATCTGAGGGGTTCGACTCTAGGAGAGGGATTAAAGGTTGAAATGTGTCTGGCGAGGGGGTTATGTATAAGGGGTCTTGGCTCGAGAATGGTGCTTGTCTCAAAGGTTCTCAGATTGAGAAATGATGTGTCGAGATAGAGCTTAGATCTTGGAAGGAAGGTTATGAAAGAATCAATCATTTTGATGCAAGGATTGGTAAGAGGAAAATGGCGAAGTCGAGGTGGTAGGCCTTGACAGACACAAACCTATGAGTGGTGAGAAGTTGACCAAGGTCAACTTGAACTCACTCGTCATTGGTCCATGTTAGCCAAGAAGAAGACAATACAACTAAATAAAACCAGATTAATTTAAATTAAAATTAAAAATGATTTTATTTATTTATAGTCAAATATGAAAAAATACTTATTATTTTATGTAGTATTTTAATATGATTTTTATTTATTTTTACAGCTTAATTTATTATAAGTTACTTTTTATATGTACATTTATAAGTATATTTACCAATATTTTGGTTATTTTATTTTTATTTTGTATTTTATTATTATTATATATATAATTCACATATTTCTAACTTATTTACATACACACATACACATATTTTTATTGTATTTTTCTGAATTGCAATGTACACTTAATTAATTATATGTATGAATTATATAGGTTTAAGTAAGTGTTTTTCATCTATGTAATTGATTTATTTTAGTGTATTGTTAATGGTTTTGTTTTATTATAATTATGTACATATGTTATAAATAATATTTACAAAATTATAATAATGTAAAATCATAAAAAATATAAAGAATAAATGAAATGAATATTTTATTCAGGTATAATGTACAATATGGGTCCAAAACCTAACTTTGTATCTTAACTCCAAATTTAGTTAAACCACCTTCACTAAATATCTAATTAAAAGTTATATTCAACTAAAGATGATTTTATTGAATTTTAAGTTCATATAGAGAAGATGCAGGTCCGTGAAGTTGGGATTTTGGATTTTTCTTCTGCGTACAGAAAGCACAATGTACACTATTTTTGTATGAAATAAATTTTATATTTTTCTATATATTTTCATCTACAATTTTCATGTACAAGGTTTATTGAGTTGATGTATAAATAACAAAGAACAAAATAGGTCCCAAAATAGATTCATTGGGGATTTTACAAATTAGTATTTTATTGTATTTTGGCTCTTATCTTTCCCTACTTTATTCTTTGTCGATCAAGTCATCATGATGCCTATGTCTCGGGGTTTAGGGTCATTCAATACCTATGGTATTTCATTTCTTTTTATTTATTTTCTTTCTTCTTTTATTTTGGCTTTAAATACAGTATTTTATAAAATATATATATACGATAAATAATATAAGTTTTATGCAAAATAATGTTACTTACTTGCATTTAACTAGGGTTTAAAGACGAAAATGAAAGAATAAAGGTAATGAAATGGAGATTCATCGGTCATCTATTTGGACGACATATGTTTCCACACATGTGCTTCCTCAAACCAAAGAATCTTACCCTCACCACCTCTTCAAAGTTGAGATAAGTGCATGGTGCTTGTCCAAGTTAGGTTATTATCCACAAGAGTTATGTGTGCACTTCAAAATACTCTACTTAGGATAGTCAAGATGACATGTGAAAATAATCTTGTGGACTCAAAGAATTAAGTCTCATTGACTCGAAAAGTCTTAATTACAGTTCCTATAAGGTTCCTGTGAAACTAAGTAGATTAAGATCAATACCAAGCTTCAATATTCAGATTTTATTTAGACTTGTTCAGTTGTCAAAATCATTTTGAAAAAAGCTTATGCAACACAAGAAAATCATTATGTAAACAATTATCTGGTTTTGAATTTTTTATGGGATTTTTCAAAAAACATTTACAAATTTTTATGGAGTTTTGAAAATAATTTTCAAAATTTTAGGGATTTTTGAGAAAAGTTGGTGAGTTAAATGTATGCACAAATATTCACAAAGATTTTGTACATATTGACAAAGAATTTTATATTAGTTATGTACAATTTTTTATATAAGTTTATAAAGAATTTTATACAGGTTTGTACAAGTTTTATTTGAAGTAATTTTACAAATAAATTATCTACATGATTTTCAAAATAATTTGAAAATATTTTTACAAACATTTTGAAAATTTATTTTCCAAATAGATTTACAAATATTTTAAAAAAACATTTTTACAAACATTTACAAAGGAATTATTTTCTAAATTGTTTGAAAACATTTTTCAAAGGTTTTTAAACGATTTTCAAAGATTTTTCAAAAATATTTAACATTAATTTCCAAATGATTTAGAAAAATAATTTCAAACCTATTTATATATATTTTTCAAAATTTTTTATACATGAATACATGACTTTATTCTTTATTGTATTTATTCATAAATCCTTACCCAATATAGTATATTAGCCATATCTATTAAAAATACAAAAGTACGAGTTATGGCTAATATATATACACATATATATGACCCCCATACTTAGCTCGAACTATGTCCTTATAGTGATCAAAGAACAAAAAGGAAGATATAACTCGTACTGAGTATAGAAAAGTCTATACTACAACGCCACAAATAAAAGATAGGAAGTCGATCATTCCCCCTATACCAGGATCAACTAATCCTAAGTATAACATATTGTACACAAAGCAAGGATGATCGAGGTTTAGTCAAACTCGGCTTGTCACCCCTGTACTTAGGGTAAAATATCCCTAAGTATAGAAAAAAATTATGAACAAGTTAGAAGACAAGCGGGAGAACAATTAAGAATAAATCCAATGCACTCATCACCCCTATACTTAGGATCTGGTCATCATTATAGTAATGATGAATGGGATGAATGAAATAATCAGAAGAGTGAAAGAATGAAAAAGTATGAAAAGGAATAATTAATCAAAAATATTTTTGAAAGCACTATCTGCATATTCTGATGCTGCTTGGAGATCATCTTCAAATGCACCATTAATTGAATCGACAACAGACAGAAATGTATCATGCTCTAAATATGTCTTCAGCAACTGTCTGTTGACCACAAATGGCTGTGCGTCTGATGATAACTCAGATATCAATATACTTCCATTGTCACGTACATTTCTGACTAGAAACAACCCCATCCATTTGCTCTTAAATTTTCCCAGGAATATTTTCAAATTCGCATCAAACAACCATGCCTTTTGATTAGGCTCGAAAGTCTTTCTTTTAATGTCCTTGTCATGCCAGCATTTGACTTTCTCCTTGTATATGAGACTGTTATCGTAGGCGTAATCTCCTAATTCCAGGAGTCTGTTCAGATCAATCTTTCAGTTCTGACCATCAGTCTGTGAGTCCAAATTATAGATGTTCAATGCCCATAAAATTTTGAAAATTTATTCCACTGAAAGATGATACGACGTTCCGTAAACAAGACAACAATGAGACATTCCTAATGGAGAGTTGTAGGCGGTCCGATTAGCCAATAGAACTGAGTCAAGCAACTAAGACTAGTTCTTCCTATCCGGCCTAACAAGTTTCTGTAAGATTTTCTTGGTCTTCTTATTGTATTAACTCGGTCAAGCCATTCAATTGCGGGTGGTAAGGAGATGCGACACAATGATCAATATCGTACTCTTTCATAAGTTTCTTGACTTCTTTATTAATGAAATGACTACCCCATATGAAATTAAGATCTTTGGAATCTCAAACCGCAAAATATTGTTGTCTTTAAGAAAGAGGCAATAGTACGCCTATCAACAGATTAGGCGGGAATAGCTTCCACTCAATGACTCATGTAATCAATGGTAAGCATGATGTATTCAAATCCTTGACTATTAGGAAATGAACCCATAAAGTTAATGCTTTAAGAATCTTTGGAACTGAAGGTTCCACCCATTTTATGACAATCAATGCAGTCTTTCACATATGTTGCAGCATCATTGAATAGAGTAGGCCACTAAAGGTCACACTACAATACTTTCGCTGCTATTTTGCTTTAAGAATGGTGTCCTTCAGATTCGAGCATATGACAGTGCTCGAGGATATTAGTGTACTCCTTTCGAGGATTGAACCAACGCCAAATGTAATCCGGACCCTCCTTAAAAAGGTATGGATCTTCCTACTGTTAGAAATGAATATTAGACAAAAACTTGTCCCTCTTTACTCATATCTAATGTTGCGTAAATTTCTCACAAATGAGATAGTTCACAATATCGATATACCGTGGGAGAGAAGCAATACTGAGAATATATTCATCGGGAAAGTTTCACTAATCAACACAGGGCTCAGCAGAGCCTCTAAACATTCAATTTTGGACACATGATCTCTTATCGCATTCTTGACTCTAGGTTTATCTCTTATTTACAAATCAAATTCCTAGAGGAGAAGGATCCATATGAGTAGACATGACTTGGCTTCCTTCTTCTACTGTAGGTACTGGATAGCAGAGTGACCAATATACATAATTACTTTGGAACTGAGGAGATGGGATATGAACTTCTCAAGAGCAAAAACAACTGCCAACATCTCTTTCTCTATAACTGTATGATTCTTCTGTGCGTCATCTAATGTTTTGTTGGCATAGTAAAGGCATAGGATAATCTTTCACGAAGTTGTCCTAACACGACCCCAATGGTGAAATCTAATGCATCCGTCAAGATCTTGAATATGAGAGACCAATCGGATGGCTGTAGGACAAGTGCCTAAGTGACAATATCTTTCAGCTGGGTAAATGCTTGGAGAACTTTCTGATCAACGATGAAATCGATCTCCTTGCTCAACAATTCTATAAGAAGTCGGGCAATCTTGCTGGAGTATTTGACGAGTCTTCTATAATATCTGACATGTCCCAGAAATGACCTCACATTCTTTACTGTTCGATGTGGTTCAAGTTTTGTAATAACATCCAAGTCCGTCGGGTCGACCTCCATACTTCATTTGGAGACGAAATGACCCATCACAATTTCTTCAATTACCATGAAGTGACTCTTTTACCATGAAAGAACAAGGTAGACTTCATACCATATATTAAGTACTCGGTCTAGATGCATAAAACAAGCATAAAAAATATCATTATACACCGAGAAATTATTCATGAAAACCTCGAGAAAACTAACCAACATTTTGACAAAAATATCCAACATGCAACTCTGGAATGTAGCAGGCGCGTTACATAATCTAAAGGGCATCCGCTTGAAAGTATGTGCCGAGCAAATAAGTGAAAGTGTATTAGACATATGAGCCTAAGACAAGCCATTACGCAATAAAAGTAATTGTAATTCACTCCTTAATCTGACATGGAGAATAACAAATTTGCATAATAGAACCCTTAGTACAATTAGGGTTATATACCGTGGTCATCTTGATATCATACAATTGTTGTTCCAAAGATTGGATAATAGAGACTGGTATAGGGTCGAATATCTAAAGAGTTAGATTGCGGACTCAACCACACCATCAAGTGATTATCAAGAAGGGATCTCCAACCTGAGAAGTAGATGACAATTCTTATACCAAAGGTTGACATCTGATTGACCTCTTAATACAGGTCCTCTGCATAAGAATGGAGATTCAGAGATGTTGGATGAGTTAGGTCAAAGAGTTGACTTAATGAAATAGAGATAACTAAGACGTATGTCATATGTTGTCATGCATAGGAACACATCCTCTGATCAGACACAGATGTATTACTATATGTATGAGTATGTACATTAGGCATATTATAGGTTGATTACTTAATCAAGGTCTACACACTAACGTTCAAGGAAGGGGCATATTGCATGTGGCATCGGTGTATTCCTCAAGAGTACACAAGTGTCCTCGAGCACTACCATAAGCTCGAATATGGTGGACACCATTCTGGGAGCAAAATGTCAGCAAAGATACTGCAGTGTGGTCTCTGGTGGCCGATATTATTCAAAGATGCAAACGACTATGTGAAAGCCTGCACCAACTGTCAGAAAATGGGAAAATCTCTTGGTGTTAAAGACATCATGCCCCTCAAATTCATTTAGATATATGACGTGTTCTATGCATGAGGCATCGACTTCATGGGTCCATTTCTTAACAGTTAAGGATTTGAAAACATCCTTCTTGCTGTAGATTATGTGAGTCGATGGGTGGAAGCCATTCCAGCCCGATCTTCAGATAGAAGAATAGTCTGTAGATTCTTGAAAAATAACATCATTTCACGGTTCGAGACTCCAAAGATCCTGATTTTAGATGGAGACAACCGCTTCATCAATAAGGAAGTTAAGAAATTAACGAAGGGGTAGCGGCATCAATCACCGATGATGAATTCATGATTCATCACTCCAATTAGCTGAAAATAGAGCTTCGTCCCGAGAATGTAGGATCATTTACATATTAACATCATAAAATTAACTTTCATGCACGCATAATTAATTTGCACAAATTATCATTCATTCATGCAATCATCTTCACATTTTCATCTAACTGCATGTATTTTTAACTAAACATGCTAAATTCAATTGACATGAAACTAACTTCATTGTGCTCATATCATTAAACTTAATCCATGAAAAATTCTAAAAAAATGCTAACTTGCACATATGCAAAATACGCCTAAACCCTAATTTCAAACCAGACAGATTAAAACATCGATATCTTTCTCATACAATGTCTGATTTCATTCTACACACACTTTTAAAGTAATATACATTCAAACTCCATCAAAATAAGATCAATTTCATAAAAATCGGAGCTCATTTGTGAAAGTTGGGTTTTGGGCCTTTTTTGAGCATTGTACATTTTTGCTGATTTTGACCTATCATTTCATATGCATATTTCATTCATTATAACTACTTTCTATTTCGTTTCTCTAATTTATTCATTGTTTTAATAAAAAATAGAAAAACCAAAATCTATTAAAATTAGAAAAGCAATGAAAAAGACAAATTCTGACTTGACCTTATTCACCAAATCCACTTGTACATAATTAACATCCCTAATTTTTCTAACCTATTCAAAACCCATAAAAATTCAAAAAAATATCATTAGAGCCCATTATATTATTTCATAGCATGTTTGATTTTTAGCATACATTTACCTATCATCAGAAAATCAATAAAAAATTCAAAGCTAAAAATTCATATTTTATGTATACAAAATATCACCAAATAGTTCATGTCTTGCACACTACATTTCATTTGCATATGAGTCCTTCATGAGCATTGTAGATCATAATTAGTTGCAAATTTTTTCTATTGAGCACTTTTGCATCCGAATCCATTTACCGTTTTAAATGTATTTATTTATGCATTTTCATGCTTGGTCAACATCTCTGGTCAACACCCTGCCACGTAGCGTCACACCATTGGGCCACCTGGTTCCTGGTCACTCACCATCATTCTCTCCTCTCATCACGTGCCTAGCATGTGACTTCCTCTCCTCCTCCTTCCTCAGGTGCTTTGTCTGTGTTATTTTCTTCCCCCTCTACTGCACCGTTGTTTGCCGCTACCTTGCAACCAACTCACCCCTCCTGGAAACCCGCAACCTCCATCGTCGTCCTATCCTATCTCCGGTGTTCTTACTCTATCACCCAACACCACCCGTGGTTATCTCTCTCTATCTCTTATGACAACCAACCACCCAAACCCAATCTCCTCCATCGCTTATCCCATCATGCTGACCTCGCTAACTACCTCCGGTCGTCTCCATATTGCATGCAAACCATTCCCGACGCCTTATCCCCTCTCTTTCTCTCCTATTTAAGTGCCATCACCTCAACCTTCCAAGCTTCCTCCATATACATATCATAGAGATAGAGAGACAGAGAGCGCGGGATGGAGGTGGTGACAACCCTCCAACCCCGACGAAGACCATCCTCCAAGCATGTCGAAGCTTCGAGGCTTCGCTGGCCTCTTGAGGCAAATATCAGAGTTGAAGCCTTCGTCTTCCTACAACCCAGGAGATCCACGTATCTTCTTCGTCCCTGTTTTTTTCCTTCTTTTTTGTGTTCCTCCTTCTTCTACCTCATTCCTTTCCTTCTCCGCTATCCTTCTATTGCTACTGTACTCTTATCTACTCCCCCTCAAATCAATCACACTCCACCGTTCTCACCATCATCCACACTCCACTGATTATCTTCCGCCCCGGCCTTCACCTTCGCTCGACTTCATCGACGACTACTATCATCCACTTCGCCCGCATCTTCCACTTCATACCTCCACCGATCATCGCACCTCAGCCGCCTGCACGCCACCTCGCATCTGGAAGCCAAGCCGCCGTTGCACCACATCCAGATGAGGAACTTCAATGTACTTCGACCAATGAGCTCGCTACGCCTTCCACCTCCCTGCCTCTCAAATCTTTGGTCGTGTGTCGGTCGAGTCCTCACCCTTGCCTCAGACGATCGCCACCACGATCGACTTGCTTCTCCGCATCTACCCCCCCTTCGGGTCATTCCTGTGTCGACTGACCAAAGGGGGGGCTTCCTCCTTCGAGTTAGGTCACTCCGTCGAGGGCCACCGCCATCGACCCTCTCTCCAGCAGTGAGCCCGCACAGTCGACCCTTGCCTCCACCATCGATCGCCACCATCCATCCTTCTATCTACCATATATGCATGACCTATAGAAGAGAAAGAGCTCGGAGAGGAGGTGGTGACAACCCTCCCCTCTTGAGCAAAGATCTCAAGGCGAGATTTAGAGGAGGGCCTTCTTCCTCCTCTGCCGCTACCCCAGTTAGCCCAGCTTCATCGCGCCCTGCCCATGACTGAGGCGATCACCCGAGAGGCTACAAAACCCTTCAACCATCAAGAGAGCCTGACCTATCTTCTTCTACTTCTTCTTATTTTCCATCTTCCGTTGTCTTGTTCCTTCCCCATTCAACTTCATCTCCGATCAACTCCACTCTATTCATCATCTTTGCTTTCTCCATCTTCATCGACACAGAGCTTGTGCTCCTTTGATCTTTCATCTCCGCCCGTCGAAATCATCACCACCATCGCATCACCTCCTTCATTCTGCACCATCATCTTAGCCATCGCTCTGCCTCCATCGAGCTTGCTTCGTCGTGCTCCACCGCACTCGTGACCCAACTACAACATCATCGCCCCCTAGCTCCACCACAGACCTCAACCGAGCCGAAGAACAAATGCCAGAATCGAGCTACAACCTTTGTCAAATAACGAACACATCAGATCCAAGCCGTTCAAAGACGCCAAAATATCAATCGTCAGATAAAGTTGATCGAGCGACCCAAATCACTTCCGAACCTGCCATCCGAGCCAAGTGCCTCGAAGGACCCAAAGCAACCAGAGACACCATGTGGAGCCCTGGTGCCGCGCCTACATCCAAGCCTGTCGCACCGCACGTGTGCATTAAGTGCGAGAGGGTACATTACATCCCAGCCCCTCCGCCTTCATTGAATTACAAAGATGCCATGCCTCACATGCAGATATGCGTAACCCTAGAAAAAATTGCTTATACGCCCTTACGTATATCCTGAATCACAAGTGTACCCCCGCCTTGGCCAATATGCAGAGGAGGTCCAACGAATTTTGCAAACTACAGAAAAGTCCTCTAGGGGTATATCTGCAAGACATTTTATTTATTTTCTTTACACTTTAGTCCCTTAACTTCAATTAGTCATATCTTGAACATTATTTATCAGATTTGGATATTTTTTGTGTCATTTTGATCCCTGATTTATTGTCTTTCATATTGAATATTGAGATTCTATTTCCGAGATATTATTTAATAATAATTAGTTGAGATTCTATTTTATTCATTCTTGAGCACTTGTCTTTTAATTCATTGATTCTTTTGCTCGATAAATTTGCAATGATAGGGGATTATTTGAGGGGTTATTTCAGGAGACTAGTCAGAGCTTAATTAAGTAATTATTAGCGGAAATCATTGGAGAACGTACCAATTAGACCGGTTGCTGCTTGGTTGATCTTGCTCCTTACTCATTTTGCATAATCATTTCATCATATTATTACATCTGGAGATACAGAACGACCTACAAGTCTCCCTCGGGCATGTCGCCTTATTGCCTTGTCTACGGAAAGCCACGCCACCTTCATGTGGAATTGATTCATTATGGATAGTGAATATATACAACATCACCTCAAAGAAAGGTGGTCAATAAAGAAAACTGGATCTGAACAAACTCCTGGACTTCAGAGATTACGCATACGACAACAACTTGATGTACAAAGAGAAGGTCAAACGCCGGAACGACAAGCATATTAGAATGAAATAGCTTTGAACCTGGACATAAAGTGTGGTTGTTTGAAGTGAAATTGAAGATCTTCCCAGGAAAATTGATAAGCAAATGGACAGGCCCATACAGAGTCAGGACTGTGCGGGATAATAGAAATGTACTGATTTCTGAATTGCCAGCTGACACGTAGCCCTTCACACTCAACAACTAGTTGTTGTAGCTGTACTTAGAGCATGACACATTTCTAGCAGTTGTAGACTCTATACAAGTTATCTTTTATGATGAATTCAACACTGCAACAACTTTAGTGGAGTCGGAAAATGCTCCTATAAATATCTTTGATTAGATTATATTTTCTTCTTTTCTTCTTTTCGTTTTCATTCTTCAAATTCTTTCTTTAGTATCACCCTTACCCATTCATCAATGCTATATTTATGATATGCTTCGTCCTATGTATGGGAGGGGTGAGCACTCTAGGGTTATTCATTATTCCTTCTGTCGCTTGTCCCTCAATTTTTTACTTTCTATTTATACTTAGGGATATTTAACCTAAGTATAAGGGGACATGTTGAGTATACTAAATTCGTACATCTTGGATCCTTGACCGTCCTCATTTTGTATACAGTCTGCTATACTTAGGATTAGTTGATCCTAAGTATAGGGGGATGGTCGATTTTCATTCTTTTCTTCAGTCGTTGTAGCGTATAATTTCCTATACTTAGAACGAGTTATGCCTTCTTTTTTTCCTCTCTGACCTATGAGGACATATCTCAAGCTAAGTATAGGGTGGCCGTATATAAGTTGTATATACTTTAGCCATAACTCGTACTTGTGTATTTTCAAAAATATGGCTAATATATTGTATAATTGATTAATTGTAAAGAATATGATGTAAATATTTGTATTTTTTTCAAATATTATTTGTAAAAATGTCTAATAATCTGGGTTAAAAATATTTTGCAAAATGTTTGAAAAATGGTTGGAAAATTCTTTAAACTTTTGAAACTGTTTCGAAAATATTTTGTAAAAATTTTCAAATCTTTGTAAAAATGTTTTATTTGTAATTTTTTTATTTGTTTGAATAATATATTTTGAAAATCTATTTGTAAATGTTTTGGAAAATGGTGCAAAAAAACTTTGAAAAATCTATACAATCTATTTGAAAAATCTTTGCAAAATTATTTTCAAATTTTGTAAATATTTTCAAAAATTATTTGTCAAAACATTTACAAAATAAAGTTTTCAAAATTTTTGCTAAAATATTTTCAAATTATTTTGAGAAACCTTTACATAATTAAAACAAATAAAAATTCTTTGCAAACCCTGTAGATAGAAACTTGTAAGTAATAACTGACTCAATACTTAGTGTAAATTCATTCAACCAACTCTTATCGATACAGATGCACTCCTGTGTAAATATTTGCACATAATTATTTCACCAACTCTTGTATCTTTCTAAAATCTCTAAAAATTTGTAAAATTAAAAACCTATAAAAATTTGCAAAATATTTTCAAAAATGCATAAAAATGTACAAACTTTTTCAAAAATCTATAAAAAGTTCAAAATCAGAATATCGTTGCACAAAAATAATTTCCTGCATTGTACATAGCATCTGCATTTTTCAGAATAATCAATACAATTTAACAAGTCAAAATAATGTCTGGAGCTTGGAGCTTAGTATAAACCTTAATACACTTAATTTTATAGGGACCCATTGAGTACTGGAGTTGGGATACTTCATGTCACCTGAATTAATTCTTTAGATTCCATGAGACTATGTTCATGAGTCGATCCAATGTATCTAAATAGAACCCTTCATATCATCCGCAAGACTCTTGAGATAGTGATTTGACTGGAAACTACTCACATGTCATTTAGCTCAACCAGATGGATTGTTGAAAAATCCTGGAGTCTAAGTCGGGACGATGCTAGGCTGCTTCGTCAAGTGTGACTCGAAAACCATTCTTGGGGATTGCAAAAACTATTACTCTAACCCACTTCTTTTGGTAACAATGATATCCAAAGACTGGAGATGGATTGAGACAATGCTTTGGATGAGGAATGCGCAACTTTATTCCAAGACCCCAAAACATGGGAGCATCAAAAAAATGTTGTATCAGCCCGTGCACAAACAAGAATGCAGAAGCTATGAAAAGTCAAAGAAAATATCAAAAAAGAAGCCTACACCAAAAATTCCATAAAAATCCGACCTTCAGAAAAAGCCTGCTTCTTGGTGAAGACTCGGTTCTCTGGTCGAGCTTCACAAGGGAATGAAGACTACACTGGTTCATTCCCACTTCTTTTCCCAATCCCTCTAGCTTCTCCCCCATTTGGTTGTAAAGATCAGCAACACCTGACCTTAGAAGGGAAGGGAATATATGTCTCCATGAGGACGAGCTACCAGTGGAGCAGACGCCTTGATGGTTTAATAGCTTTGTCTGGGAAGAGCTGGAAAATTCACGCATATGGTTTTATCATTTCAAGTTTGCGAGATTATGCGATTGAGAGGATGGCTCTGACCAGACTGACTTTATCAAGATGAGTTTAAAAGTCAAAATTTATTCCAAGTTATTTCTTTTATTTCCTTTATTTTTTTCTGCACTTATTGCATAAGTGTTTGCTAGGTACTAGCAAAGGCAAGTATAGGGGGTGATGAATCTCCATTTCATCACATTTATTCTTTCATTTTGGCATTAAATCCCTAGCTAAATTCATGCATATATCATTAATTTATAAAAATAAAAATTCAATAGTTCATAATTAATATTGTATAAAAGACTGTACAAAATACTATATTTACGTTAAAATAAAAGAATAAAGAAAAGACAAAGAATGAGGTGTTAAAGACATTGATTGATCCTAGCCCCCGAGACCTAGTCATCATGATGACTTGGTCGATAAGGAATAAAGTAGGGGGAGATAGGTCGGCTAATTGTATAGACAATACAACTAAAAACCCTAAATTCATAGGTCAATAAGTACAATTTGAGACCTATTTTATTTTACTATTTTTACACCACAAATAATAAAACTATCAACATGAATATTATACATAAAAATACAAAGAAAAATACAAAATTAATTTCATTAGAAAAATAATGCACAGTACGCCCGGAAAAAACACAATAAAAAGCCACAAAGAAAACATTGTAGACTTGTATTTTCTCCATCATATACAAAATTTACCAACTCAGCGTTATTGTTTATAAAATCAAATAAGTTATTTAATGAAGGTGGTTTCATTCAATTTGGAGTTAAGATGCAAAATTTAGGTTTTGGGCCTCCATTGTGCATTATACATGTATATTATATTCCATATATTTACTCTTTATATTTTCACTTTCTTTTATTTTTATAAATGTTTAAATATTAATTAAAACACTTGTACATAATTAAAGTCAAATAAAACCATTAAAAAGAAAATAAAATAAATAAACATACTTTCATATACATTTGAATTATACTTGTAAGAACTTATATAATAAATATGCATATTTATTTAAGTAAATAAACAACTTCAAAAAATACAATAAAAATACTTAAATGTGTGTTTAAATAAGTTATAAATATATAAAATACCAATATATATTGATAAAATTAAAAACACAAAATAAAATTAAATTACAAAAATACAGTTATACATACCTATATGTATACATGTAAATATTAACTTATTATAAATAGCCTTATAAAAAAATAAACGTAGGCATTAAATACTACATTAAATTACCAAAAAAATTATGGTTTAATACATAATTTATTAATTTGATAATTTATATCGATATTGCAATGATTTTTGACAAGGGAATTTTCTGGTTGGTCCACATGGATCAAACAGAGGCTTGGAATTGTTGACTCCGGTCAACTGTACATCCTCCTCTAGTCGACCTATCAGAACTTCTAACACCCTTGTCTTCGTCGATTTTTTATGCCTCCACCTCTCCTCCATATACCTCGAGACCTACTCCACTCCATAGCCCCTCCGTCCTTGATTCTCTCCCATGCAAGAATCTCTACCTATCACCTTCGAACCTCCCAGAATCTCTCCATTCTTTTGGCCGGAGACCACCCTATAAATATAACCCTCCGACCTTCCTTTTGTTCTTTGCTCTCTCTTCATACATCATAACCCCCTTTGGAACATCCCGTCGAGCTCATGGTAATAGCAGGACCAGCTCCGACCATTTATGGTGTGGATAAGGTGGTGTAGAGTCAAATCAAGCTCCATCGGTGTTAATCTCTGGCGAGCGTTCCCTACTCCGAGTTCTATAGCTTGTCGAGCTGCTAGGTACGCGTCCTTAGCTTTCTTGCAGTTTCAGTAGTCTAGATTTATGCTTAATTTCGTCCTTTAATTGCACGTTTAATTTAATTTTGAAAATCAAAATCATCAGAGCTTGCAGCTTCGACACCAAATTCATCGCACCCCTCCTCTGTTTCAACCCCCTATAGCCTTCATATTACTCCTCATCTCCTTCTCCATCAAAGCCCTTTGTTTCCTTCATGATTCCTACATAAAATCACGTCGTTAGAGCTCCATATTCCGCCTTTGCCGGAGCTTTCATCATCCCACTCACCCTTGCTTCTACAACTTCAGTAGAGGATCGAGGAGGTAGACCTCAACCCCCTTAATATTTTGGTGCAGGTTTGCGATCACCAAATCCACTTGGAGCTCTGCCCCAAGCTCTGAACAGGAGCTCCAGGTCAACCGAGCTCCAGGGCTCTTCCAGTGAGCCCCAGATTTCGTGAAGTTGCCTGCAAGATGCGCATCATCCCCATGAAGGAGAGAAGCATCTCCGAGAAGGAAGTGGAGGTTGTGAGCATGTAGGATCATCAAATCAAACTCGTCGGTGGCGTTACCTTCAGATGTTTGTACAACCCTCCTATCCATCGTTCAATCCAAGGCACATCCCAGATCTAATCTAGACCGTTGAGATTTTTCGAAACAAAGCCCCTCTAGAGCCACAAGATCAGCCACGTGGATCGTCCTCCACCCTCTGATAATGCACATTTAAGGGGGTAAATTAATAAGTAACCCCTATCTTTGTGTTGTGTTATTATTTAGTTCTGTAAATATTTTATTATGTAATAAAATTTGTGTAAAAAATGTAATTGGGCCCCCGAACTTCTTGTATATTGCATATAGGTCCAGTGCCACATCGACTTACGTTATGCCCCACGTGAGTTGGCCTTTTTGCATCCGCGCTCTCCTAAGTTTGGATATTTAGGTTTAGTATTTTAATTTTGCAAATCAATTCAAAACTTTGGGATATTTTCTATGTACACCCTTGTAGTTTATGTACACCAGTTCTTTATAAATTATTTTGTGTATTTTATTTTGGACTAAATAGCTACCTTGCTCCAAAAACTTTGCAAAAATTATTAAATGTGCTTAGAATGATGCTTATTCATGCTATAATTTTTATTTGTCATTTCATTGTATTTTCAATTTACTAAAAATCATTTTGTTGCTATTTATTCTCTGTTTAGAGAGGAAAATAACAATAAATAGGAAAATACTTTTAAAAATTCCAAACAATAGTATATAATACAACTACAGACAAAAAATCACAAAAAATAGTGAAAGAAAGCCCTAAAAATTGAAAACCATCTCTAACCCTAAAAAATAAGAAAATATTCTCAAAATATAAAAAAAATAATTTTTTGCTCTATATTTATATATTATTGATTAATATATTTTAAAAACATTTTAAAGGAATTTTGGACTATCTATCCAGTTTTAAGACCTTAAAACATTCGACCTATTTATTAACTCCCTAATTAGGGTATTTTGAATTTTAAAAGTGCATAAAAATTAGCAAAAATCCCCCCAAAAATCAAAAAAATAAAATAATTTAAAAACACAAAAATATTTTATTTTGTATTTTTGACTATACAGTTATATTTATAAATATAATACCCTATATTGTATTATATATACCTATATAGTTATATATAATTAATATCCTTATTATTATAAATCCACTAAATATATTTTTAATACATTAAAAAAAATAAAAAGCACTATTCCTAATTGTATTTACTAAATTTATATATATTTGTTATAAATATATTATATATCAATTATATTAAACATATTATTGTATATCTATATATATATTACTTACAGTATATAAAAATAAAATATAAAAATTTAAAAATAAATTTAAAACAAAAATATAGAAGATTAAAAAGCCATAAAAAGTAAATATAGTTAAAACCCACAAAAAATAAAAAACCCAAAAATACACAAAAACATATTTGTTATTTCTTCTTATATACAATAATTATTTACTTATTTCCGTAGCTCTATGTGGTTTGACACCTAGAATACTTGCACCCTATACACATTTCTATATGGGTTATAATAAATCTTGACCTGCTCCATATTTCATAGTTTGATTATTCTACTATTTGCTGAATGTTGAGTTAATTGATGTCTTCATGACCTATCACGTTAGTGACTATGCACTCGCCTTGTGCGCATACACGACTGCTTGTTGGGCTCTTGGTTGATCAAGTATATAATGATATCTCATGTTTTTTCATCAGTAAAGACATGTAAGTAACTTATTTAATTATTTTCAATACTTCGATCAAAATATTTCATTGGAGATACTTTTGGCAAATTGCCCTCATAATATACATGTTGAATACCAAAGGGCATTGATATACATCTGGATGGGGGAATAACACACTTTATGATATATGCTTATGTAAAAAAATCTGGAAGTGTAATGCTTAATTTATTTGCTTCTTATAGGATATCTCAAAGCAGAATGCTAGAAATCAAAAGAAAGGTTTGATGACTACTCATAGAATAGGTAGAAAGAATACAAATCATCTTAAGGAAGACTTTGTAAGTAGCTTAATATATACTTATATTTTAATTTCATCCATTATTGTATCTTAAAAATGTAGCGTATGTCTTAGTTATTCTCTGTTAGGCGATAAAGAACAATTGTGTGCTCGCCAGATGGAAGTTTTTAAGAAATCCAAAGGTCGGAATGTAGGTGAGAAAATTCGCCAAGTAGATCCTGCATATTGTATAATTCATGTAAGAATCTAATAATAATTTTGCATTTGTTATAGAAATTTAAATGATTTATTAAGTTTAACTTGAATAATATTTCAGGAGGAGATGATCAGACTCACAACCACTGCCTCTCTAGAAAGCACATATATGAGACATGCACCTCTTACTCTTGATGTGAGCTTCCTTACGGCGATCGAGTCAGAGCATCCTAGACAAGAACATTGCTGTGTTCGTGGAGCTACCCTTCTAAATTGGTATGGAGTAGAGAGCAGCTCATCTTCTTCTCAAAAAGACACAATGGAAGAGGGAGTTAGAGAGTCAAGTGACGAGCATGAACGGTGAACTTCAGGATTTGCGCCAACAAATGATGCTTTTTAATGCCTTCATGCATGCACATTAAGCTGTAGCTTCGACTAGCCAACCGACCAAGCCAAGTAATCAGGTTGAGAAACTAGGAGATGATGTAGAAGGAGAAGTATATGATGAAGATGAAGATGAGGACGAGGACAAGGAAAGAGACAACAATGAATATTGTTATCTCATGTTTTGTTTTTTAATTAGTAGAACAATTTACTACATTTTAATAAATAGTTTGGATAATCTAACATAGAGTAGTTAGTTTTTTGTTTAAATAGTTTGAACCAATTAATGTAGAGTAGTTTAATTTTAAATTCCCATCGTTACTCATTTCTGAACATTTCTTGGAATCTTGTATGTGAAAGGAATGTGTTTACTTTTCTCTATATCTATGTCTATATGATGAAGAGTCAATATTGATACATGTACTGAATGATTCAAGTTAAAGTTGTATGCATTGTAGAATAAATGTCTTATCTGAAGGTAGGTACATTTTTTGAAGTAGAGAATCAGAGCCGACCACAATAGCCGTCCCAGAAGACAATTTCGAGTCAGAGGGGATGGACCAGTAAAGTACCTAAGACTGTCACAACCATGCCTCTAACCCAAACCATAGGAGATAGTCGTGACCATTGTGTATGAAACATTTCGTAACCAACAACATGCTCCAAAGACATTCCTCTCCGACTTTCATAGATAGTCACGACGGTCCCCTACGATTGCATTAGATGTGACAATTGCGACTGTCCCATATGATGACCAATATATGACGGTCGCGACCATCACCCATGTTCATCATATGGGACGGTCCAGACCGTCCCATCTTTGTTTATCAAATGGCGCGGTCGTGACTGTCTCCTAAGGTCTCTTATAGGGGACATTTGTAAACGTCATCCCGTATGGCAAATGCGACACAGCCTATGGGGACGGACCATCGACCATCCCCTTTGTCTAGAGGGGATGGTCGCTAACTCGTAGGGGATGGAGGTCGACCGTCGCATGTTTTATACATTCTTATAGTGCATCTAAGACTTGTATCATTTGATGATGCCATGTGCATAGCTAGAAATATATGAAGTGTATGGATAACCCAATAATGAAAGTTTCCTAAGCGGATTGGAGTATGATACTATGAGACAAAAGATATTCTTTCTAAAAAGATTCGATTCAGAACTTTTCTATGTCTAGGATCCAATATGAGAAAAATTTGTCATTATTTTTACAAGGATACAATTCATAGAAGATAAAGAAATAGATTAGATAGAAGTGTGTGGTAACCCTTCTAAAGAGTAGAAATCATATAATAGTATAAATGTATATAATGTACACAAATGTAATATACATAATAAAAAATACAAATCCTATTTCGATCAATTTAAAATGACTAAAAAAGATTTTATATATAAGGAATAAATCATGGATAAATTAAAATAATCTTCTAATAAATCTAAGTGATTTTTTCATATGAGTTTTCCCCCAACTGGGTCGATGGATTAAATTGATTATTGAAACATGAGTTTAATTAGTCGATTTATTAGTGAACAAGGAAAAATATTATCTAGACGAGTAAATAGATTGACCTTGAAACAACAACGATTAATTACTATTGCTATAAAACATGCTCGTATTTTATCTTTGTTACCCTTCCTTAATAATGAGAAATAATTTGAGAGAGAAGAGTTGATTCCTACTTTGTTTTATTATAAGTATTGATGGCTTATGACATTGCTTTTTCCTAGATTATTTGTGGACCATACATTGTATTAAATAACATAGATATTTTTCTTCTCTCTTTCTATCATCTTTCCATTTATCTACATCCCTTCATTTTTGTTTCATATTCTTAGTGTTATTGGATGTATCGTAATCTCATTTTTTATGGAATGCAATTTCTTTGCTCTGGGATAATAGGTTGATCTTTCCAAATAGTTCACATAGAAGGGAAGGTTTGGCACCTTAGTGTCCGCTCTTCGCCACCTGGGGATGTAGTATGTTTCAGGGTTGGATTGTTTGTTTCACATCTACATAAATACAGAAATAAACAAGGAAATTATTAGATATACAAATGATAGAAGCAAGATAAGCAAAAAATTAATAATTCAAGTCATGTTTATGCCTTTAAGTTGGCTGTCTTTCTCTTAAAAAAATAAGCTTAGTTAGCTTGTGGTAAAGGGTTAGCTGGTGAATATAGTGGGCTTCACCTATCCTTGAAAAATATTAAAACTAGTACCCCATTTTTGAATAGATACTGCGAAATAGGCAGATGCATGTCTATCTATGTCGATGAGCCAGTGACAAAATCATATGCTACATGGGGTCCATGATAATTTCCTCTCGTACCTTATGATTCCCACAACATGTTCTGCCAATCGGAGGAGAATCTCTGACATGGGCAATTGTTAAGAATCATGTGGCTCCATTCCACCAAAGACCAATGATAAGAATTAATAAATGCCAAGATGCAGATTTATTGACACATGCACGTGGTCAATGCTGGACTACCACCACTTAATTAAGATTTATCAAGTAATACGTAATAGAATATAGAAAGATAGCTTCCATCGTACATGTACATTAGTATATATTTACAGGTCAAGAGGGCACTCCAATCCTATAGAATTAGCATCCTCATATCAAGAGGGCACTCCAATCCTATAGAATTAGCATCCTCATATCAAGAGGGCACTCCAATCCTATAGAATTAGCATCCTCATATCGCTCCTTTAGGTACACGTAAAAGTGTATTCTCACTTGTGATTTTTTGGACTACCATCTATTTATCAGTTAAATTAGCATTTTTAATATATTCAAATTCAAGAAATTTGATCTAAGACAATGAATAATTTAATATTCGTTGTCATGTCTTCTGTAGTTAAATATACAACAACGAATATTATTCGTCGCTTGTTTCTTTAAATTCATAATGAATAATCATATTCATTGTTATATTCCTCAGAATGAATAATTTAACAGCAATTATTTGTTAACATTTTCTTCTAATCGTTGAGAAGTTTAGCAGAGATTAATATGACTTTGGACGAATAAGTCAAGGAAAAACCATCGTTATGTGAGCCTCTAACAATAAATATGACATTCGTTGCTTATTAGAAGTGCAAAATATTATTTAGCAACGAATAATATTCGTTATATATCCTTAACATCGGAAGATATGACAACGGATATTCAAAATAATCTCTTCAACTGCAAGGGAAGGAGCTATCAAAATAAGCTCCTCAACTAGCTGCCTCGTTTGTTTCAACTTCGGCTAAAGTTAGATTTGCCTATGATATTTTTATGATCAACATTATTTAGCAAGAGAATGGTTTCAAATTTAACTCAATCGGACACCTTGATAACTTCATCAGAGAGCGTCAAACTTAGACAATACCTATAGATTGAAAAATTTATATTTTTTATGGAGGAGTTAAGGATCTTGGAACAAGTTCACATTTACCTTAGACAATACCTATAGATTGAAAACTGTATATTTTTTATGGAGGAGTTAAGGATCTTGGAACAAGTTCACATTTACATTATAAAATGCTACTATTACTTTAATTGATCTCATATATTAATTTAAAATAATGTAATTGAAGTTAAAAGTCTATGAATCGCTAGTTGCTACCATTATATTCCCTACACATGTGTGTGCTTGAAGATAAGAACGTACACATACTTGCATACACATATATACAATTAGATACTCATATAGATACGTATATACACATATCTGTGTAGACACACAGACACATACAACTATAGGGAATTAGGAGTAACAAAAGATGTATACAAGTGAAGTGCAAGTAGACGTTTGTTTTACTTGGGCAAACTCTAAGGTCGAGCTCAAGTGCAGCTTAACAATTTACATGTAGGAGTGCACATGGATTAGATAAAATCTGTAATCTGATCCAATCCAATTATTAGATTGAATTAGTTTTATAATTCTAATAGATTGGATTAAAATTCTACAAATCTATTAATTTAGAGATCAGATTATTATCAAAATCTAATTTGATCCAATCCGTTAATTTGTTAATAAAAAAAATAACACATACACACATTTGATTTGCTTTCGTTATAGCATATTACATAGTTAATTGTATTTCAAACCCCTCTCTTATTTCTAAATCCCCCAATCAACCCTCTCTTCTTTCAAAATCTCCGAAGTCCAAACTACCCAACCACGACTTTCGTCACTTGCTTGAAACCTAAATCTTCCCCAAAACGCAGAAAACACCCCTCGGTAACAACTCCCCCACCCTAACACCATCATCGGGCATCGTCTTCTTCGTTCCTTGCGCATGCTCTACTATTGCCCTTCCACTATGTACCTTTGGTTTCTTTGGTTATGCTATGGATCTTGTTTGCCTTTTCTCAGGATGTTCCAAAATCTATTGATCTAACCAATCACGGACTAGTAGATATGTAGTTTTTTAACTTAACTCTTGTTGGATCCATGTTAATTCAACTTATTATGGAATTAATTCAAATGGAAGAAAAGATAGAAAGGGCTACCCAACCTACTAGATCATTTACATAAAAATCAGGGTAAAAATGATTTTATTATTTTCAATATACTAGTGTTACTGTGACTAACCTCATACTAGTACAAACATCGATGTATCCGTAAAAGTTAATAATATTGATATGACCCTTATTCCAAAGTGCTTATTTAGTATCAATATTCTGAATTCACGAATGTTATATGCTTAGCCATTTTCCGAGCTATGGATATTAATTATTTGCTATCACTACAACCAGATAGGCCTCTGGGGACGGTGATAGGGGACGATTAGTATATCCTATTAGATACTAGAGGGGACGATCGTTTGCTACCCGTCTCTACCCTCACACATACGGAATGTTCATACGCCCTATCCCCTATTCCAGGATCGGAGAAGACGATAGGTAGAATGACTATCCCCTAAGTCCATATAAGAAGGGACATTTACATCCCCTATTCCAGACCATGAGGAGACGATCATACTCAAGAATGTCCCCTACGTCCATGTAAGAAGGGATGGTCATTGTAGCCGTCCCCTATGTCTACTAATAAGCGACGGTCGCTCATGACTGTTTCTGAACTCATGATTGTTTCTGAACGTGGACGGTTATAACCGTCCCCTTTTCTTCTCTGTATGTGTACCAATTGTTGCTTGACTATTGGAGATATTTTGTTTAGAGGGGACGATCAAAACCTTCCTATAACCTTTATAGAGGGAGTGATCGACTATTGATCATCCCTTCTTGGTTCAATGGCTCGAAAATCGAGAAATATTTGAGGCTAATAGGGGGTGGTTAGTTAGCCGTCCTCGATCATCATGGAGGGGACAATTGACAACCGTAACTTGTGGTGATTCACCTGCAACTTTTGTCGGGTTCTCCTTCCCGTTCACTACCTGCACCCATACCTCTCTCAACTCTATCACCCTCTCTCCAACCTCTGCCCGCTCTTCTAGGTTCCCCTTCACTATCCCGGTGCTCCTCTTCGGCCGACACTCCTCCTCCATCCCCGCTCCTTTCAAGTGGTTACTCTCCACAATCGTTGTTCCTCTATGAAGTTCATCCCACATTGGTGCTTGAATACCGTCGATGTACCTTTCTCGTTCTTCGTAGGATACATGTATCATTTCCATGCAACTTTGATATTAAAAGGACGATCAGTATAAGTTTACTGCAAATGTAGAGATTACTGAACGCTTGTAAACTATGATTAGTAAAAGTTTGTAGTGATTGCAAATGTTTGACTGTATAATGATTAAAGTCTGACGTAACTTTCATGATTGTAGTGATTTGAAAAAAGATGCATCTATTGATTCAAATGTAGTGATGCAAATTAGTAGTTAGCAACCAATATTTGATCCAGTGGTGTAAATGTATTTATTAGTTTAAGTTACAAACAAATACAATGAGTGAGTTGTATAAGTTTTATAAACTTGAAGATTGCTATATATAACTTAGAAACATTTATTATTTATCGTAATATTTTGTATAAGTTAGCATATATCCAATAGCATTCTTAGGAAATTAATAGGTACATGAATTTGTAGGAACAAATGGTGAATGAGTAAATATGATGGATGTGATACTAGTGGGATTGATTCTTGATTAATTGATTGGAGTGTTGAATCAGTCGAACACCGGGAGGGGATTGTGAGGTCTCACAAGGCGAACTTCAATCGCTGAAGTGACCGATCACGAAAGCACTAATTCAGACAACAATCAACCCACAATAAATAATAAAGCAATACAATATGATGTGGAGTCAAAATTTATTATAAACCTTACCAATAAATGTGTATAGTGTGCAAGTATGTGTAAGGTGCCGAACACAAGGAAAATGGGGTGTGGCTGTGTTATTATTTATTGCTAAATAAAAATAATATATAGATGTATATTTCTACATAATATTTACGTAATGTTTTGTGGGATATGATTATTAATTTTTTTGATATATATTTTCATAATTTTTAATTTTATAATTTTTAATTTTCTTTATTTTTATTTTTATTTTTTATATATAACAAGTATATATATCACTGTATATGTAATAATATATAATACTGGGATATATATCTAATTTATATAATAAATATAAGAAAATAAAAAATACATATAAAAACAATACTTTTTAATATTTTAAAGGATTTAAAATATTTTTAGATATTTTTAATAATTAATAATATTATGAACTATATATAACTATATATGCATATTAATAAATATATGGTATTTTTTGTATATAGCTACATAGAGTCAAATTTTACAAAATCAGATATTTTTGTGTTTTTATATTTTCTTCTATTTTGGTATTTTTTGTTGATTTTAACTAATGTTTATTTATTTTTAAAATGCAAAATATCTCAAATCAGGGAGTAAACAAATATGCCAAATTATTTTGAGATTTAGAAATAAAAAATAGGTCCAAAATTTCTCAAAACTATTTTTATTATATACTAATATATATAGGCCAGATACTATTTTTATGGGTTTTTTTGAAAATGTTTTATAATTTTTTAGGTTTAGCAAATGTTTTTATTTTTTATTTTTTTTTACATTTTTAGTGATTTTTGGTTCTTAGTGATAAAATACAATAATAAACAATTGGTAATTTATTGGAATTTTAAGGGAGGTCTTAAAATTTTTCTGTCAAATTAAAAAGCTCCTTTTGATTTTTAATAAATAGAAAATACAGATAAAATTAAATAAAATATATGATGTGAATGAGCATTTAATCATGCATATTTGTCTTTTTTTGCATAATTTTTGGAGCATGGAAACTATTTATAGAAATTGAAAAAGCAAAATTAAATTTATACAAGCTGGCAGGGGTATTTATGCAATATTAAATAAATGCGAGGGGGCACATGCAAAACACCCAAAAGTTTGAATTGAAATATGATTTTTATATATTAAAATGCAATTACAAAAGTTGGAGGGGTACAAGAATAAATTTTTCAACTCACGTGGGGGCTACATGAGCTGAGCTAGAAGTGGGCATATTTGCAATATCCAAGAGTAATATGGGTTTGTTGCAATTTTTCTTGAAACTTTTACACTTAATAAAATATTTATAATACTATTTATTAGATACAAAAAATACAGAGGGGTCTGTGTAATTTACCCACTTAAACATCGGTTCGGGCCGTTGCTTTTACCCCACTGGAGGATCGGATGGCTAAGCTTGTGTTCCCCTTCAAATGAATTAGACGACCCAGATTAGATCTGGTTGTGTTCTTGATCGAATGGTCGGGGCGGGGCCTAGATAAACATCCTATGAACTAGCCTCCGAGTTTTAATTGCTTCGTTCTCCATCATCCGGTGGTAGTTTCTCGATCCAGCAGTAGCTACTGCTCATTGGGGATTCTCCGCATGTGTTGGTCTGATCCGATAAAGCCCAGATGGCCATGAGGCAGATCTAGGGGACCTGGAAGCTCCAAGTGATCTGGGTCTGTTCTTCGTCGATCCTCAATCCCAGATGTGTCTCCAAGCAAGGAGACATGCACCACAAAACTGCATGGCTCGAGAAAGAGGTTCTTGGCCACTGGTTGAAGCTGGAGAGTGAATGGGTGAACGCGACGGCGAAGTTCCGGCAGAGGGTGGTGGAGGCGAACTTCATTCCACAAAATCCAAGGTAGATCTGAGATGAAAGGAGGGTCACGAGATGGAGAAAGCGATGGGATACATGATGAGGTGAAGATCAAGGCTGGTCAACGGTCGGATACTAGCGAATTTGGCTTGGAGCTTGAGCTGTAGGTCAAAAGGGGATTTAATATTAAACCTAACCTATGAACTGAAATGAAAATAAAATACAAAAAATGAAATTAAACCTACGAGTTACATAAGAACAGAAGAGACATGCTTCGATTCGATCGGACTCAAGGAGGCAGAACCTGCCAGTGGGAGGCGGCCGCCGATGGCTTGGATTACCTCCGACGGCACTCCTCCTTGTTGCAGACAGACAATCTTGACTTCTGTCACCAGCCAAGAACACCAAGCGCCAGGTTTGAGGGTCTAAAATCCCCGGAAGAGGGATCAAGGGAAAAATGGCGGAGAAGGTGGAGATTTTAAAGAATGGTGAACAATGATTTCAAGGCGAGGTTGCGTAAACGGGCAAGGGGGTTGGTGAGCAGGGAATAGTCGGCGAAGGTGGCGGGTGTGCGAGCTGTAGAGGGGTGGTGCACTCGAGGGAGATGGAGGTCAGGAAGTGGTGTGTAAAATTGGAGAAGTCAGCCCGCCTGTGAGTCTGATATGGCAGCGAAGAAGGGTCGTGCAGTTGACCCAAGTCAACTCACGTAGAGCACTGGTTGGTCCATGTGGACGAATCCGAAAAAAGGAGCCAATTTTGAATTCAGTATTAATTAGTAAATGAATTAATTAATTTTTTATTAAAACATGAAAAATATTTCTAATTTTATGTAGCATTTAATTCCTATTTTTTTCAAGACTATTTATATCATGTTAATTTTACATGTATATAAACAAGTAAATATACCTGTATTTTATGTATTTTTTAACTTATATTTTTAAATTTGATTATTATGTACATATAAGTATACATTTTTAATTTATTTAAGTACATATTTAGGTATTTTGTTGTAGTTTTTTCTAAATTTATTGATGTACCTAATTAATTACATATTATTTATAGGTATATATAGGTATATTTCGGCTATACATTGAAGTACTTTATCTATTTATTTAAATTTTTGATGTTTTTTATTTTAATTATGGACATGTTTTTTAAATAACATTTACAAACTTATAAAATAAAATAAAGTGAAAAGTATAAAGGATAAATATATTGAATATAATATACATGTATAGTACACAATGGGCGTCTGAAACCTAACTTCGGCATCTTAACTCCAAATTTAATGAAATCACCTTCATTACATAGCTTATTTAATTTTATGAAATAAAGGTGAGTTTGGTCAATTTTGAACCGGTCTAAAGAAGATACAACTCTGCAAAGTTTTCTTTGCGGCTTTTTATTTTGGGTGTCCCGGTCATACTGTGCATTATTTTTCAATGAAATTAATTTTGTATTTTTCTTTGTTTTTTTATGTACAATATTAATGTTGAGGGTTTTATTATTTGAGGTGTAAAAATAATAAAATGAAATAGGTACAAAATGCAATTTTTGGGAAAAGTAAAATGTGATTTTCTATTTATTTTCTTTACAGTTCTCTTGCTCTATCTCCCCTTACTTTATTTCTTGTCGACCAAGTCATCATGATGATTGGGTCTTGAGGTCTAGGGTCACTCAGTGTCTTTGGCACTTCATTTTTTCTTTTCCTTCCCTTATTCTTTTATTTTTCAATTAAATGCAATGTTTATGCAATATTTTATATATTATTTTGTATTATTCATAAAATGTTCATTTTGATAAACTAATGATATACATATGCATTTAGCTAGGGATTTAAGGCCAAAATGAAATAATAAAGATGATGGACTAAGGATTTGTAACCCCCTATAGTTGCCTTTGCTAGTCCCTAGCCAATACTTATACCTATAAGTGCAAGAAAGAAAATAAAGAAAAGAAAAAGAAATAACTTGGAATAATTTTAGACTTTTAAACTTGTCTTGATAAAGTGAAAGTTTGGAGCTTAAAAAAGACCTTGGTATTATTTGTTTGTTGGGAACCACATTAAGGTTAGCAAGTGTGACACAATAACCCTTAGGTTCCATAATACTATTTTCCGGTTCTCTTCGTACTCTAGTCAAAACCATCTTCTCAGTTGCATGCCCTCGTAACATCGAAATGATTGAATCATGTGTGTGAATTTTTCATCTCTTCCCAAATAAACCATTAAACCAAAAAGGAATTTGCTCTTTTGGCAACTTGTCCTCATAGAACTGGATATCCCATTTTAAGGTCAGGTGTACCCGGTCACTACAACCGAATGGGGGAGAAGCTAGAAGAAAGGGAAAAGAAGTGGGAATGGAACAGTGTAGTCTTCATTCTCTTGTGAAGCTCGATTAGTGTAACCGAGTCTTCACCAAGAAGCAGGCTTTTTCTGAAGCTCGAATTTTTGGAAGAATTTTTGGTGTAGGATTTTTTTGGATATTTTCTAACTTTGATTTGCTCTGCATTCTTGCTTGTGCCCTGACAGATATAACATCTTTTGTTCTGCCCATTTTTGAGGTCTTAAAAAAATGTTGCGTCGGTAAATCATTCCTCATCCGAAGCATCGTCTCAATCTAGTCTCCAATCTTTAGATATCATTGTTACCAAAAGAAGTGCGTTAGAGTACCGGTTTCGGCAGTTCCCAAGAATGGTTCCTGAGCCACCTTTGACGAAGCGGCCTAGTATCGTCCTGACTTAGATTCCAAGATTTTTCAACAATCCATCTAGGTTGAGCTAAGTGTTAAGTGTGTGGTTTCTAGTTAAGCCATTGTCTCAAGAGTCTTACGGATGATATGAAGGGTTTGAGTGAGATGCATTGAATCGACTCATGAACATAGTCTCATGGAATCAAAAGAATTAAGTCAAGGTGACATGAAGTATACCCAATTCCAGTCCTCAATTGGTTCCTCTGAAATTAAGTGCATTAAGGTCTATACCAAGATCTAATCTTCAGACTTTATTTTGACTTGTTCAATTGTCTTGATTATTCCGAAAAATGCAAATGCTATGTACAATGCAAGAAAATATTTTTGTGAAACTTTTTCTGATTTTGAACTTTTTATGGAAATTTAGAAAAACATTTTTGCAAATTTTTATGCAAAATTTTGAAAACTTTTTGTAAATTTTTATAAGTTTTGAATTTTGCAAAATTTTTAGGAATTTTTGAAAAATAAAAGAGTCAGTGAAATATCTATGTGCATATATTTACACGGGAGTGCTATTGTATTTACAAGAATTAGGGTGTTGAATTTACATTGATTTTTTAAAGGAATTAAGTTAGTTATTATTTACATGTTTTTATACATAGATATTCTATATAATTTTTATTTGCTTGAATTATTTATATAGTTCTCAAAATAATTTGGAAATATTTTGACAAATATTTTGAAGTCTTTATTTTGAAATTAATTTGACAAATATTTTTTTTACAAAAAAACAGAAAATTTTGAAAATCACTTTGCAAAGATTTTTCAAACAATATCTAAAGATTTTTCAAAGTATTTTTACAATCACTTTTCAAACCATCTGCAAATTATTTTATTCAAATAAATAGAATAAATTTTTGTTAACAAAATATTTTTACAAAGGTTTGAAAACTTTCACAAAAATATTTTTCAAATTATTTTCAAAAGTTTTTTCAAAGAGTTTTGCAACCATTTTCAAATTTTTTGCAAAAAAATTTAAAAGATTTATTAAACTTAATTATAATGAATTTTAAGTGTGTTTTAATTCTTAATTTGCCATATTATTAAAAATACGAAAGTACGAGAGTTATGGCTAAAATATATACAATCTTATATATGCCCCCTATACTTAGCTTGAGTTATGTCCTCATAGGATAGAGAGAAAAGGATGACATACGTTATGTTAAGTATAGGAAAATATATACTACAACAATTGAATAAAGAATGAGAAATCGACCGTCCCCCTATGCTTAGGATCAATTAATCCTAAGTATAGCTGATAATGTACAAAGCATGAAGGATCGAGGGTGGGAATGAATAAATCATCAGCTCAGCCGGTCTCCCCCTATAGTTAGGGTAAAATATCCCTAAGTATAAACAAAATATCAAGAGCTGAGGAGACAAGCGAGGGATCAAAGAATGAACACCCTAATAAACTCAACCCCCCTGTACTTAGGATAAAGCATATCCTAAGTATGTCAATGATTAATAGGATGAGTGAAACATTCAGAAGAATAAAGGAATAGAATTTGTAAAGAAGAAAAGAAGAAAAGGATCAATTAATCGAAATGTTTTCCAGTGTCTCATCTGACTTTGTTGATGCTACAACTTGAAACTCTTCTTGGTAGACCACTTGTATCAAATCAATAAAGGACATGAATGTATCATGCTCGAGATATGGTTTCAGTAGTTGTCCATTGATCATGAATGGTTGTATGTCAGCTGACAAGTCAAATATCACAATACTTCCATTGTCATGCATATGCTTCACTACAAATGGCCTAGTCCATTTGCTCTTTAGCTTCCCTGGAAATAATTCAACTTTAAATCGAATGACCAATCCATCTGACCAAGTTCGAAAGTCTTTCGATGGATATGCTTGTTGTGCCATTTCTTGACTTTCTCCTTGTACACCAGGATGTTGTCATATGCATAATTTAAGAAGTCTATTCAGATCAAGCTTTTGGCTCTTCCCAACCTTCTTGGAATCCAAATTACTTACATTTACTTCCCATAAAGATTTGTGAATTAGTTCCACGCAGATGGCATGGCTTTCCGTAGACTAGGAAAAAGGGAGACATTCCCAAAGGTGACTTGTACGCGGTCCGATAGGCTCAAATAATTGAGTCGAGCAATTGCGACCAGTTTTTCCTGTTACAAGCTTCTAAAGAATTGTCTTAATCTCCCTATTTTTACATTCTGCCAGGACATTGGGTTGTGGATGGTATGGAGAAGCGACGCGACGTTTAATACAATATTCTTGGGTTAGCTTCTTCCCTTATCTGCTAATGAAATGGCTAGCATCATCATATAACGGAATTTTTGGAATCCTGAACCATGCAATGATGTTTTCTTTCGGGAATCGACAGATAATGCAACTATCGATGGCTCAGGTTGGGATAGCCTCCACCAATGACTGACATAGTCAACAACGAGCAGAAGATACTCAAATCCTTGACTGTTGGAAAATGGACCCATGAAGTCAATGCCCTACACATCAAATATGTCTGAAATCTGAATGTACTTCAAGGACATTGTATTTCTAATTCTAATAGTTCATCCCAGTTTTTGATAGTCAATACAACGTTTCACGAAGTCTTCTGCATCTTTGATTTAATATCAATAAAATCTTTCATCCTAATTTCACAAATGACCCAATAAACCTCTCACCATTACAAAGCTTGAAATCACCCTTTTGACCCAAGTAATGCTCAATCACTTTGCATGACATATGATAATAATGACAGTGTAATAAAAGGATATTAGTAAGAAAGTAAAATGTATTTAAAATAAATGGTAAAATACCAACCACCTATGCCCTTTACACTCCTTCAGGTTCTTACCATGAGCAAGATTATTGGAAAGGTGACTTACCTCTGCTTCATAATCGCAGGATGTTAAATATCATAAGACCCGTTGTATGATATGCAATTTAAAAAAACTGCAGGAAATCAAGAAATAAATCATGTGTTATTAAGGAGAGGTTTAAAATAGAACTTTGCATCTTGTAATATCATCATAATATTACGTATTGAGAGTCGGCCACCAGAGGTTGCATTGGAGAACTTCCACTGCCTTTGTTTTCATAGAGTGGTGTCCTCTTGATTATCGATCATGGCATTGTTTAAGGACACTGTGGACTTCCTCCTGAGGAATGCACCTTCTCTAGATGCAATCTTCCCCCTCACAAAACAATTGGATCCTCCCACCGATAATAATGAATATCTGTCAAAAATTCGTCAACTTTCAGCAGGCCAATTTTGCGAAGTTCTCTTGAAAACATGATAGTTCACAATATCAATAAACCATGGGAGTGAGGTGACTGACAAAATTTTTTTGTCTGGAAATGTTTCTGTAATTGGTATCAAGCTCTGCTCAGGAGTGTCTAGCTCTGGTAGTCTTGAAAAATGATCTGCCACCACATTTTTAATTCTGGGCTTGTCTATGATTTCGAGATCAAACTCCTGGAGTAGAAGGATCCAGCTGATGAGTCTTGGTTTGGCATCCTTCTTGCTTTACAAGTACATGATAGTAGAATGGTCTGTAAAAATAATGAATTTGGATCCCACCAAGTGTGATCTAAATTTCTCCAGGGGAAATACAACTGCTAGCAGCTCTTTTTCAGTGACAGTGTAAGTATTTTGAGCTTCATCTAGTGTTATGTTAGCATAGTGAATCGCAGATGGCAAACCATCTCTCCTTTGTCCCAGAACCACTCCAATGGCATAATCAGATGCATCAGTCATGATCTCAAATGGTAGAGGCCAATCTGGCGACTTTAGGACAAGAGCCAACGTGATTAATTCTTTCAACTGATAACGACTAGGACTCTGGCATCTACAATGAAATCTGCCTCCTTTCCTAGAAGCCCAGTCAATGGTCGGGCAATTTTGTTGAAGTCTTTTATGAATCAACGATAAAATTTCACATGCCCAAGGAATGACCGGGCTTGCTTCAAATTTGTAGGAGGCTCGAGTTTGGAAATGACATTGACCTTTGTAGGGTCGGCCACCATGCCACACTTTGAGATGACGGCCTAACACAATCCCTTCAGTCACCATGAAGTTACTCTTTTCCCAAGAGAGCATCAGATTTACTTTGCTGCATCTTTTTTCAATACTCGGTCTAGATAGGGAAGGAACTGATGGAAGATGTCTCCGCAGATCGAGAAGTCATCCATGAAAACCTCAAGAAAAATACCAACCATATATGTGAAAACTGCCAACATGCATCACTGGAATGTCACCGACACATTGCACAATCCGAATGGCATTCTGCGGAAGGTATATGTCCCAAATGGACTGGTAATGAATCTCCATTTAATCACTTTTATTATTTCATACTTTCAACCCTAGCTAAATGCATGTATATAGAACTATATTACATTAAATAACATATATTTTTTACAATAGAAATACTGTATACAATACTGTATTTAAATCAAAAATAAAAGAATAAAGAAAAGAAAAGAAAAAGAAATCGAATACCTTAGGTATTGAATGACCTTAAACTTTGAGACCTAGGCATCATGATGATTGGGTCGACAAGGAATAAAGTACGGGGAGATAAGGGCCAATATACCAATAAAACCATCATTTACAATTCTTCAATAAGTCTATTTTGGGACCTATTTTATTCTTTATTATTTATACCTCAAATCAGTAAACTATGTGCATGAAAGTTGTAGATAAAAATACATAGAAAATTACAAAATTTATTTCATGAAAAAATAATATAGAGTGTTCTATATACACTCAGAATAAAATCCAAAATCCAAACTTCACAGACCTGTATCTCCTCCATATAGTATCAAAATGAGCAAATCACTTTATTTGTATATAACTTTTAATTAGCTATTTAACGAAGGTGGTTTCATTCCATTTGGTGTTAAGATGCAAAAGTTAGGTTTTGGACCCCTATTGTTCATGATACCTGTAAAAAATAATCAATTTATTTATTCTTTGTATATTTCATATTTTTAAAATTTTGTAAATATTATTCATAGTATATGTACATAATTAGAATAAAGCAAAATCATTAAAAATATAATAAAATAAATAAGTAAATTAACACATATAGTTGAATTCTATATACACATACATATATAATAAATACATCTATTTAATTAAGTGTATACATAAGCTCAGAAAATTACAATAAAAATATATTTATGTATATTTATATAAGTTATAAATATATAAATTTTGTATATAAAATAATAAAATTAATTTAGAAATTTAAAATAAAATACATACTATATAGGCAAATTTACCTATATTTACACTTGTAAAAAGTAACATACAATAAACTAACTCGTAAAAATAAATAAAAAACACCATAAAATACTAAATAAAATAGTAAATAATTTTCTTGTTTTGATTAAATATTAATAAAGGCATTTATTATTTTAATTTGAATTAATAAAGTATTTGCCCTCTGTTTTGTTACATAGCAGGATGACATGGACTAATAGGAGCCGTGTCTGAGTTGACCTCGGTCAACTCCTCGGCCTCCCTAGGTTTATTTTGCCAGAATGCTAGGCCCCTATTTCCTCGATTTAATCCCAATGATTCTTTTATTATTTCAACATGATTCCTTCATGGATTCTCTTCCTCAATCACTAATATTTCACACCAAAGCCTTACATCGATATGCGAATAAATCATTTGAGTTGTCACATCGATCCAAGCTACCCCTGTACATAAGCCTTCACTGGATCTCATTTTGAACTCGATCCGTTCCTTTGAACTGTACCCCTCAGATCAACCTACCCTCATGTTGAGAAAAGGTGACCACAACTCTCCAATTGGTCTGCGGCGTGCATATGGCGATGAGGGGCACGATCTGCATCTCGTCTGAACTTCTCCGACAGATGGCGTTCCCATCTTTCTACTCCGGTGGGTTGAGCCATAGGTTAATGGTAGAATTGGTAGCTCTTAGTTTTAGATTTAATTTCCTGCATTTGCTTTGTATTTTGATTCATTTTATTTTCTTAATTTTTAAATCTTGTAGATCACTGAAGCCATTGTTTCTTCTTGTACCCGCCTTATTCTGAACACCACTACGCATTCATTTCATTCTCCTTCACCTTATCTATGCCTCGACCCCTTCCATACACTCCATGTTCCTCCTAGGATCATAAGATCGACTATTCTCCTCCGCTGCTTGTTGGAGAGCTCCGCTTCGACCTCATTCCGCTTTGTTTCCACCCAATAAGGCACAACGACCCATCTTTTTATGTGTCTATGCTTCCTTTGCAGGTACTATAGGCTAAAGACCCCATCTGGGTCGAGTTTTATATAGGACATGGTTCCAGGTGTCACGCTTCTTCCTTGAGCTCTAGAGCCCCATCGCTGGGTTCTGGAACATTTCTGAGCACTTCAGCTGTTGGACGCTACCTCAGGCACGTATTGCACCCGTTGACTATGGCAGAGACCGTCGAAGGAAGGAGATACCACCGAATCAAGCTTGCCCAAGTGGAGCTTTCGCCCTATTGTTCCAGCCCTAGCCTCTGCCGTCGGATCAGGAGTCGTCTCTATATTGTACAACCTCCATTGGATCTTGCCACACCATCACCATCAGATATCACTCAAGATCTAATATTTGTCACAAATCCTCGAACTGACATCGTGCGTCTAGAGGCTGAAACGCGTCAAGTGAGATAACCGAAACCATTAGATCGACCACGTGGGGGTATTTTGCACTATATCCCCCACCATTTTTGTATTTACTTTTTAGTAAAAAAAACTTCATCTGCATTTCAATAAGTTTTATCAAATTTATATTGAAGTCCCTTAGTTTCTGGAATTTACACTTTAGTCCCCCGCCACATCACCTCACTGGCTCATACACGTGAGGGGACACACATATTACAGGGGTGCCCGTGGACAATTTGTATTTATTGTTAGACCTCAAAATTCAGATTATTGTGTATTTTTTTTTGGATAAATTGTAAAGTGGTCCTGCTGCTTTATGGAAATTGCAATTATACCTCGACTAGCATTTTTAATGAAATATATTTTGGGAATTTTGCATGATGGACCCTAGGTTTATTTAAAGGGTTATGAAAAAAAGAAATATTTTTAATTAATTGCGATTAGGTCCTTATTAGTGCATGCCTTTTTATTTTTATATTTTATTTATACAAAATATCATTTTGTGTCTAAAACTTTTAGGAAAATTAATTTAAGTGCCTAAACTTATTTCACATCACACATATTTTTCTTTGGCCATTTAAAACTATTTTTCAAAACTCGAATACCTTGCATTTATTTCCTATTTACAACTAAAAATACAAAAAATATAAAATCACCTTTCAAAATTCCTCTAAAAATTAGATATTATCTCTTATCATATTTTATAACTACAGACCAAAAATCACTAAAAATTAAAAAAGCTCCAAAATCGTTATAAAAATTCATAAAAATTCTGCAAAATTTCAAAATAGTTATTTCCATCTCTCGATTTTGTTTATTATATCTATTATATCAAAATTAATTTTGGAAATTTTTGAGCCATTTAGATATTTTAAATTACAAAACAATTCAGCCTATTAAAATAAGTCATTATTTTCACATTTTTATTCAATTAAAAATACAAAACAATTAACAGAAGTTTGATAAAAATATCATATATATATTATTTTCTAATTTTGAGTAATTATAGCTATATCTATTAATATAAAAAGACCACATCTATTTATATAACTATATTTACTTACATTAATATTAATATTATTATATAAAAAACCAATAATATTTTTAATACCCTTAAGAAAATAAAAAGGACTATACTCTAGGGTATTTTCTAGATTTTATCTTTATTATATACATATATATTATCTATATTATCAACAATATTACCTATATTTGTATTTTACTTTATTAAAAAAGAAAAAGGAAATTAAAATCAGAAAATATAAAAAAAATAATAGGAATTAAAAAAGGAATAAAAACATAAAAATATAAATTCATAAAATATATATAATTAAAAACCCACACTAAAAATATAATAAAAAAGAGACTAAGAGGACATTTTTTTGGATTGAATTTCCTAATCTATCTTCTGTGCTCCCTGTGTTCGACCTCTACATATACTTACTCCTATACACTTTATTATAGAGTTATAATAACATTTAACTCCATAATTTTTCTTTGCGTTGGTTCATCTATTGTGGGATAATTTTTTATTGAAGTCAGGGTTTCTGATTCGGTCACCTCAGTGACTGTGTTCTCGCTTTTTGTGGAATACAAGACTGGTGAAAATCCTTACTCATCAAATGACACTGTTGTCGGGGAACAACAACACATAGATTAATTTTGTGTTCCTCTTGTCTATTTTTTATTTATTTTTTCTTACTTTATTTGATTTATTTTGAACGGTCTAACCCTCTTCCTTGTTTGATCTTGTTGTGAGGGATCACAGACCATGGAGGCGCTCCTAGGAGGCCTACGCACCCGCGTGAAGTGGAGTAGGCTTTTCAGCACACCGATATGGGAGAGCAATAAAAGAAGACTTAGAAAATTTTGAAGACATTGCCACTTTGTAGTTTGCTTTTATTTTTTGTAATTTGAAGTGAGAGAGAGACACACATTAAATTTGTAATATTTTTGAACTCTCCAGGACACTAAAATTCACGAGGTCCAATGCTCGGATGCCTGTTCACCTAGGAACCTCATCAGACTTCTTCTTATTTTTCGCATTTCTTTTTATTTGTTTCATACATTTTAAGTTTTTCATTTTATTTATTTTGTGTGATTGATCCTTAATATAGGATTTCTTGCTCGTTAGGTTAAGTCCAAAACCCTAATTATTGGATGCACCTATAGATATTTGCTTGAACTTAGTCAATTTAATTGCTTCTTACTTAGACTTGGAACCGAACGCCGCGAGAGACTCTACACAGCGCTTGCAGGACTCGTTATGGCATGTAATGAAGAGTCTCCAAGATCAGATTTTTGGATTCCATCTCCGAGTGATTAGCCTTGGTTCTTCATGATTGATAGAAATTCTTGTTTTAGGGTGATTTCATCGGCTTGCATCTTTATATAGTGTAGGTTTATATTCCTATCTAGCATCATGTACGGAGAGAGCTAGAAGCAAGGTGGGCACCATCTAGTCTAGCATACATCATTTATTATCACTTGCTTTACTTTTCTGACTCTCTCCCTTTGATTTTGATCACCATATGATTCTAAAGGATTTCAAACCTTGTTAGGACATGTGCATGAAAAAACATCCAAAAAAGTAATAACCAAAATAAAATTGAGATTGTTAATTTCAGTTGACCTTAAAATAAACATAATTGGATTTCTTGCCTTGGGAAGAGCAACTCCCTCCTTGTCCACGGGTAGTATTCTGACTGAGCGAGACACGTACACTTAAGGACTAGAGCCTCCATCCTTGGACTTGTGCCCTAAGTGCTTGGGTTAGCTCTTGGGCCATGTTACTTGCTACAAACACTTGCCTCCGACCGTAAACGAAGTGGTCCCGATGATCTAGTAGGTGTGCTACACCAACTAGAACACAACCACTCTAGGAGACTACATCTGTGAGTTTGCATAACTGTTTGATATTCACCTAACTCTAAAATTGAAAAGATAACTGACCGATCTCTTACGATCTTTATTATGTCGAGTTGGTGAATTGAGTTTGCTTTGTGTTTGATTGCCGACTGTGAATCCAAGTGCATTCATCTTTAATTCAAATTATCAATCTTCGAGTCTTTTTCTCCTTTTCTTTTTTTATTTCTTGAGTCGCATCATCTAAATCGTGATCATGGGCAATCCTTATCTTCTTCACCCATATCACCATCGTGTCAATATCCCTGGTCCGGCTCAAGATGACTCTCTTCTTGAGCCACAATTTTGCCTCGTCCGATTTGGCCTCAACCCTTGTGCGGTTGGAATCTTATCTAGTCTCTTGTCTTGTATGGCTTACCTACGCTCCTCGTGTACCCTAGTGTCACCTTCTCCTTCCCTAGGCATGATGTGTAATATGATATGGCCCGCTCCGAGGATAATGATATTTTGTGTGAATCGGGCAGACTTGAGGCTGGAATGAGTGTGCCTTCATTCACCCCACATCTTATCGATCGATGAGTATGATCATTTCTTAAAGGATGAGAGTTTAGATACCAGCACGACCTTGCTTTCCATTCAACAGCTTGCATTATTCCCTGAGGGTTTTCTACGGGTGGATGCGACAATTTCTAGGTACTCGATCTCACCTACTGATTGTGTAGTCGGTTTGTCGACTGTAGAGACTGAGTCATCAGATCTTTGTGACTCCTTTGAGTCCGCTCTCCTTGATGGCCCTCGTGAGGGTGAGCCATGTTTTGAGGCATTCGATGATTTCCCTGATTTTTTGACCATATCTCCATCAGATGCTCATATGCTTAGAGAGTCTCATGTTCTTTACTTTTCGTATCTTTATGAGACTATGATTGGCATGGAGGATTCTTCATTGCTCCATCCTTCTTCATGTTTGATTTCACCGGCTTTGATCATTCACTCCATCCGTACAAGCCGATGATTTCTTATTAACCACTGGACCTTTGTTTAGGTTTCGATTATCTTCTTCCGATGGTCTACACCCACTTGATTGCATATACGAGTGTTCTTTTTGATTTTATCATCGTTCATCTCTTGGGACAATGACAAGAGTACAACATTCGTTTGACAGATAAAGTCCTGAACCTTGGAATAGTATTATCCTAACTTTTACGCCTAACTAGGGGCGCTAAACATAGCGCTCATTGAAAGGTACCTCAACAATCCACTCCTCTTGTATATATGTGTTTCGTATTCCGCTCTTTCTTTCTTACGTTCTTCCTACACCCTACATTTACCATCTGATATATGTGTCTATACTTAAGACGTATTTTTTCCTAAGTATAGGGGGTGTAGATTGAGTGGTTCTTTCTGTCATTTTGTTTCATCCCTCATGTTGTTGCCTATACTTAAGGATATCTTACCATAAGTATAGTAGGAGTGATGTGTACATTCCCCCAACGTATTTTTTTTATTTTTATCAGTTTGACTCCCTCACATGTCTCCTCTCTTCTTGATATTCCTATCTATACTTAGAGATCTTTTACCCAAAGTATAGGGGGAGCAAACCGAGTAGTTGATCTATTCATTCCCACCCTTGACCCTCCCTGCCTTGTGAACAATCAGTCTGCTATACTTAGGATTATTTCATCCTAAGTATTGGGGGATAACCAACATCCCATTCATCCATTCTTTATTGTTCAAGTCGTTATAGTATAAGCTTTTCTATACTTAGTATGGGTTATGTCTTTTCTTTTTCTTTCTGATGTATGAGGACATATCTCATGCTAAGTATAGGAGGGTCGTATATATGTTGTATATACTTTAGCCATAACTCGTACTTTCATATTTTTGAATAATATGGATAAAATATGATTAGTTAATAGTAAAGAATATACCAGTATAAAATATGTAAAATTCTTCAAAATTCTTTGTACATACTGATTAATAAACAAGGATATAAAATATTTTGCAAAATGTTTAGAAAATGATTTGAAAAATTCTTCGAAAAATATTTTGGAAACCATTTTAAAATCTTTTTTCAAATGATTTGAAAAATGGTTGTAAAAATGGTTTGAAAAAACTATATATAATGTTTGAAAAATCTTTACAAAATAAATTTTAAATTTTGTAATTTTTTGTAAAAAATATTTGCAAAAAAGTTTTCAAAATATTTGAAAAACTATTTTCAAACTATTTGGGGAACCTTGTATATTTATAAAAAATAAGAATTCTTTACAAACTCGGTATATATAAACCTGTGTAAATGATTAACATTCAACCTGTAAGTTTCTAGTGTAAAATCTTTACCCTTAATTCTTGTAAATATAGAATCCTACCTATGTAAATACCGGTGCATAATTCTTTTCTAACTCTTTCTTTTTCCAAAAAGAAAAAATACCATAAAATTTTGTAAAATCTTTAAAAAAAATCCATAAAAAGTTCAAAACCAGAAAAAAATACATCATAAAAATATTTTTCTTCCATTGTACATAGCATTTGCCTTTTTCGGATTGATACTGACAATTGAACTAGTCTAAATAAAATCAGAAGATTAGACCTTGGTTGGATCTTAATCCACTTAACTACAGGAACTACAATTGAGGCACTTCAGGTCTACTAGACTTATTTCTTTGAGATCACAAGACTAGGTTAAGTATCATCTTAACTACCTAAGTAGAATATTTCGGAACGTACGCATGACTCTTGTCGATAGTGACCTAACTTGCACTCTTGCATCTTACACCATGCTAGGGCTGGATTTACCGGCATGAGACACAAGCGAATGAAAATAGACGAAGTCACGATATCATGGCCAATGTGCCCCCAACCCAATCCAGTAGCCATGAGATCTAAGACAGGATGTCGTGGGTTGCAATAATGCTTCAAAAGAGCGATAGTCTACTGGATCAAGAGGAAAACGTCCTTATGTAAATGCTGTAGTATATAGGATTAAAAAATACAAAACTTAAAAAAGTTCAAAAAAATTAACAGGCAAAAATCAAAGAAAAAATCAATTCTCGAGGAAAGAGTTGCTATATTGAGGAATTAGGGTCACCATGTTGGAGAAGCCTAACTTTTACTTCTTTAGCCGAGAGGAGCCATATATCACTAACATTGTACAAGATAGACTCGTAGTCATAAGGGACTGTGTATGACATTGATGTGTTCTGACATGACTTTTGAGAAGACTTGGGCAGAGTTTGGTGGTTCTTGGAGGCTATGTGTTTCAAGTCCGGTTCCCACTAGGGTTCCGACCAAACTAAAAATCCAAAGGTCCGACCTATCTCCAAACTTTATTATTAAGAAGACTAGTTAAAATCAATCCATGTTCTTTCATTTTGTTTTTTTTTTATCTTTTGAACTTATAGGAAAAGTGTTTGATAGGGACTAGCAAAGGCAAGTATAGTTGGGTGATGAATCTCCATTTCATCACCTTTTTTCTTCATTTTGGACCTTCAACGCTAGCTAAATGCTTGTATATAACATTATATTGCACTAAATAACATATATTATTTACAATACAAATAATGTATAAAATACTGTATTTAAAGCCAAAATAAAAGAATAAAGAAAAAAAAGAAAAAGAAATTAAAAATCATAGATATTGAAGGACCTTGAACCTCGAAACCTAGGCATCATGATGACAGGGTCGGTAAGGAATAAAGTAGGGGGAGATAAGGGCCAATAAACCAATAAAACCCTAATTTACACTTCTTCAATAAGTCCATCTTGTGATCTATGTTATTCTTTATTATTTATACCTCAAATCATAAACTTCGTAAATTAAAGTTGTTGATAAAAATACATAGAAAAACACAAAATTTAGTTCGTTTAGAAATAATACATAGTTTGCTCTATACAATGAGAATAAAAACCCAAAATCCACACTTCACAGACTTGTATCTCCCCATACTTTATTAAAATTGATAAAATCACGTTTAATTATATATAACTTTTAATTAATTATTTAATGAATGTGATTTCATTCCATTTGGAGTTAAGATGTAAAAGTTAGGTTTTGGACCAATAATGTACATGGCACCTGAATAAAATAATCGATTTATTTAATTCTTTGTATATTTCATATTTTATATTTTAAAATTGTATAAATATTATTTATAATATATGTACGTAATTAGAATAAAGGAAAAAAAACTAAAAATACAATAAAATAAATAAGTAAATTAACATATATAAATGGATTATATATACAGGTTAAATGGGGCTGCCCCCTGGGGGGAGCTAACTTGGCTCCCCCCGCGCTATTTCGTCCAGTTTTTTTTATTTTTTTGAAAATTTCTTCCGTGAATAATCATCACTATATCCCTATATTATGCTATTAAAATTTCATGCGAAACAGATACTCGTACGACCTCCATCCAGACAGTCATTTTTTAACGCTAACAGAATTGCTAAAAACGACCCTTCTGGATGGAGGCCGTAGGAGTCTCTGTTTCGCGTGAAATTTGAATGACATAATATAGGGATATATTGATGAAACTCCACAGAAGAAATTTCGAAAAAATAAAATAAAAAAGGAGGCAAAATGGCACGGGGGGAGCCAAGTTAGCTCCTCCCATGGGGGCAGCCCCATTTTACCCTTATATATACATACCTATATAATAAATACATCTATTTAATTAAGTGTACATATAAGCTCTGAAAATACAACGAAAATTCATTTATGTATATTTAAATAACTTATAAATATAAATTATGTATATAAAATAATAAAATTTAAATAGAAAATAAAAAATAAAATACATACTATATAGGTAAATATACCTATATTTGTACTTGTAAAGAGTAACATACGATAAATTAACTTGTAAAAATAAATAAAAAACACCATAAAATACTAAAAAAACAAGTATTTTTCTTATTTTTATTAAAAATGATTAAAGTCATTTATTATTTTAATTTAAATTAATAAGTAATTTTTTTCTATTTTGTTGCCTAGCGAGATGACGTGGACCGATAGGAGCCTGATTTGAGTTGACCTCGGTCAACTCCCCGGCCTTCGTAGGTCTGATTTGCCAGAACACTAGGCAGATATTTCTTTGATTTAATCCCACTGATTCTTTCATTATTTTAGCATGATTCTTTCACCGATTCTCTTCCTTGATCACCGATCTTTCACGCCAAAGCCTTACACTTATATGAGGATCAATCGTTTGAGCTATCACATTGATCCGAGCCGCTCTTGTACATAAGCCTTCGTCGGATCCCATTTTGAATTCGATCCGTTCCTTTGAACTATACCCCTCATATTAGCATACCCTCATGTTGAGTAAGGTGACAACAACTCCATGAGTTGTCTGCTATGTGCTCGCAACAAGGAGTGCGATCCACATCTCGTTAGAACTCCTCCGACTGACGGCGTGCACGGCTCCCTGCTCCGGTGGGTTGAGCCATAGGTTAATGGTAGAATAGGTAGCTCGTAGCTTTAGATTTATCGTCTTGTAATTGCTTAACATTTTATTTCACTGTATTACCTTAATTTTTAAATCCCGTAGTTCATCGGAGCTTCGCTCCGATCATTATGTTCACATGTACCCACCTTGCTCGAACCACCGATCCACATCCATTTCATTCCCCTTCAGCTTCTCTATGTCTCAACCCCTTCCATTCACCCTGTTCCTCCTAGGATCAGAAGATCGACTCTTCTCCTCCGTTGCTCGCCGAAGAGATCTACTTCAACCTCATCCCGCTTTGTTTCCACCCAATAAGGCCACCACGACCCATATTTTTGCATGCATATGCTTCCTTTGCAGGTACTAGAGGCTAAAGACCCCATCAAGTCTAGTTTTGTCGAGGACTGAGCTCCAGGTGCTGCGCTTCTTCCTTGAGATTTAAAGCCCCATCGTTGGGTTTTGGAACCTTGTTGAGCACTTCAATCGCAACGGAGCTACCTCAGGCATGCTTTGCACCAATTGGTAGCAGAAATGACTGTCAGAGGATGGAGATATCGTCGGAGTAAGCTCGCCTAGGTGGAGCTTCATCCCTATTCTTCCGACCTTAGTCTCCGCCGTCAGAACATGAGCTACCTCTAGATTATACATCCTTCGTTGGATCTTGCCACACCATCACTATTATATCTTTCCCGAGAACTAATCTCTATTGCCGATCCTCGAATCAACATCGTGTGTCTAGAGGCTGGCACGCATCGAGTGAGATCACTACAACCATTGGATCGACCAAGTGGGGGTACTTTTTACTATAACCCCACCATTTTTGTATATACTTTCTAGTATAAAAACTTTCATCTGCAGTTAAATAAGTTTTGTCAAATTTATATTGAGAAAACTCAGTTTCTGGAATTTGCACTTTACCCCCACGTCATGTCACCTCACGTGCCCTCGTACGTGAGGTTGCGGGCTTATTGCAGGGGGGACTCGTGGACATTTTGTATTACCTTTTAGTCTCAGATTATAGTGTATTTATTTTTTATTAAATTACAAAGCGGTCATGTTGCTTTTTGGAAATTACAATTATACGCATGCCAATATTTTTAATGAAATGTATTCTGGGCATTTTGCATGATCGACCCTAAGTTTATTTAAAGGGTCCAAAAACAAAGAAATATTTTTGAGTAATTATGATTAGGTTCCTACAAGTGCATGCATTTTTATTTCTTATATTTTATTTATTAAAATATCATTTAACATCCAAAAATTTTAGGAAAATTAATTTAAGTTCTTGAACACATTTCACATCGTATATATTTTTCTTGGGCCATTTAAACCTATTTTTATAGTTTTGAAAAATCAAAAACCTTGCATTTATTTCATGTTTGCAATTGGAAATATAGAAAATTATAAAATCATCTTTAATAATACCCAACAATTTGATATTATCCCTTATCATATTTATAATCGCAGACCAAAAATCATTGAAAATAACAAAAGAAAATTACTAAAAACTAAAAAGCTCCAAAGTTCTTATAAAAAATCACAAAAACTCTACAAAATCCAAAAATATTTATTTCCATCTCTAAATTTAGTTTATTATATTAGGGAAAAGGGAGTATGCACCAGCAGGTGCAGCTAACTAGCTACACCCGACCATTTTTCTTATTGGTTTTTTATTTTTTCTGAAAAAAACTTATGAAGATTTACTTAGTTTATTGACAAGAATATGTGTTCAAATTTCATGCAAAACACTCCTAGCATGCCCATCTAGATATGGTCAATTTCAATAATTCTAAAACCATTAAAATGTCATAGCCTTGATGGAGATGATAGAAATGTCAAATTTAGTTGAATTTGGTATGATATCATGGTGATATATGGTGATTTAAAGCCCCATAGGTTTCTTTTAAAAAATACAAAAACCCAATAAAAAATTGGCTGGGTGCAGCTAGTTAGCTACACCCGCCGATGCAGCTTCCCCAACCCCATTATATTATATATCAAAATTAGTTTTGGAAATTTTTTAAGCCAATTAGATATTTTTAAATTCCAAAACAATTCAGGCTATTAATATAAATCATTATTTTGGTGATTTTATTCAATTAAAAATACAAAAAATTAGCAAAAGTCTGATAAAAATGTCAAAAATAGAGAAAAATATAAAAATATATATAAAAAATATTTTCTCATTTTGAGTGATTATTGCTATATCTATAAATATAAAAAACTACATCTATTTATATAGCTATATTTACTTACATTAGTATTAATATGATTATTAAAGAACCAAAAATATTTTTAATACCCTTAAGAAAATAAAATGGAGTATACCCTAGGGTATTTTCTACATTTTTCTTTATTATATACATATATATTATCTATAATATCTATAATATTACCTATATTTGTATTTTGTTCTATTAAAAAGAAAAAGGAAATTAAAAATCAGAAAATATAAAAAGAAAATAAAAATTTTAAAATTAAAAACACATAAAAATATAAAATAAAATTCATAAAAAATATACAGTTGAGAACCCACATCAAAAATACAATAAAAAAAGAGATTAAGAGGACATCTTTTTAGATTTAATTTCCCAATCTATCTTGTGTGCTCCCTATGTTCGACCTCTACATATACTTACTCTTAAACACTTTATTTGTAGAGTTATAATGAATTTTAACTCCACATTTTGCTTTACATTGCTACATGTGTTGTAGATTAATTGTTGATTGACGTCAGGGTTTCTGATTCGGTCGCCTCAACGACTGTGTTCCCGTGGTGAAAGTCCTTATTCATCAATATGTGAAGGTTGTTTTCTTTTGATTCTCAGGAGGAATAGCAACTTGTTATAACCAGAGTATACATCCAATAAATAGAAGTATTCCTTCACGGCCAGTCTTTCGACTATCTGATCGATGAAGGGGAGTGGAAAATGATCCTTCTTTGTGGCTAAATTGAAACGCCTGTAATCTATACTAACGTACCAAGATGTTGGAACTCTGGTTGAGATCTCCTCTCTTTTGTCATTCTTCAGATCCCTGATTTCATTGGCATGACGTGCAAGGGACTTACTTATTTTGAGTTAGAGATGGGATATATGAATCCTGTATCACACCATTTGGTAATTTCATTCATCACAATCTCCAGAAGATTTGGATTCAATCTGTGCTTAAAGTCTCGGGATGGCTTGCTATCTTTTCAAGGTAGATGTAATGGGGACATAGTGAAGGATTGATCCCATGGAAATATGAAATTTTACAGACTATGGCCTTGTAGTTTTTTATAGAACCACGAGCAGATGAATTTCTTGTTCCTTGATCAATAGTTAATTGATAATAACGAGGAATATTCTGCGTACCCACAAGAAGGCATACTTCATGTTTACTGGAAGTGGTTTGAGCTCAAGTGAGGTCTAAATCAGTTCAGTACTATTTCATCAAGTGTACAAGGCAGTGGTGTTGGATCCATCAACTGTAAACTGTCCACCATTGGCAATCCAGGCTCTGAATTTAGTGTTGCACATAAATTTTCAACTATTTCATCTTGCTCACAAAAAATTTCAATGATTTACTCTTGCTTTGCTAAGCACAGGGGCCAACAAATAATTCTCCAGGCAAATCAACAAAGAATAATCTTCAAAGGAAGAGGGGAATTTGACCGTGCTATCCACTCCTTCCTCAATGATGAGGAAATCATGTGTCTTTATATCATCTATGAAGATGTTTGTATCTCTTATCTCAGCCAGAAAGTCACAGTCTTTTGTTTTATATTCTTAAACTCTCTCTCATCTAATGCTAAATCTAATGATTTTGGCACTTGGATCATCTGTATTGGCAAGTTGTCGCTGCTAGAACGAAAGGTGATCTATCCAATGTCGTTTTCCACCACTGCTTCAGTTGTTTGAAGGAACGACCGCCCAAGGATGATCAGAGTATGCGGTAAAGGAGAAGAGATGTCCATGTCAAGCACAATGGAGTCCATAGGGAATTGCATCCCTTGAATGGTGACGATGACATCCTCCAGATTGCCCATGGGCCTCTTGATGGACGTGTCTACAAACTACGGAATCATTCAGGTAGACTTAAGCGGTCCCAATCCAAATTCTTTGAGCAGTAAAGTAGCCATCAGATTGATGGATGATCCACTATCAAGGAGAGTTCGATCAAACTCTTGGTCAGACATATGACATCTGACAAGAGGGGCTCCCATGTCTTTCTTCTTGCTCAGGAGATTGATGATTTCATTCACAATAGCTGTGGTCAAGATGTGTTTCACATTTCTTCCTCTCGCTTGACATGATTGTCTCTTTGAAGTACATGCTTCCTCAAGTCCTTTCTTGATATTTGGCATGTACTTTAGTGGCCTTTAGAAGAGTCATTTCAAGAACAAGATTATGAATAATCTCGACTACATAAGTGTTAGACAAGGAAGTTTCTAAATTTCTATTTTTTTGATTTTTGCATCGCATCTGGAAATGGAATATTTACAGAATCAAAAGTATTGTTCTTATTTACATTAAAACACATGTCCACATATGACTGCATAAATGGATGACAAAAAGGAACATGAGAATCCATCATTGGTGGATATCCCAAAAATGCAGGCTAGGCTCCATTGGTTGGCACTGAATCGGCTGCAGGTGCGATCCTCTCCATTGATGGCGCTACGTCACTTCGGCTGCTGTAATATTTTTGGTCTTTTTGATGTTTTTTTGATTTTTTGATTTTTGGTGCTGGTGCTTCTCCTCCATCTTCTTCTTCCTCACCTAGCCTATTTGTTGGATCGTCTAATGTAGAAGGTGATGATTCTCCAAGTGAAGCTTTATTTTTCCCCTTTGATGTGGCAGAATGCAGCAAGGTCCTACCTCTTACAAGAGTGATGACATTAGATAAAACATATTAAGCACATCTGACTCTGATAGACTGGATGTAACATCATAAACTACATGCTCTCTCTTTCTGAAATTATTGGGGTTGGCCTCCACCTGTGTCAGAATAGGAGGTTTAATGTTAGTGAGGTCATTGAGCTTCAGGCTCATTTCTGCATGGCTCTTCACCAATTGAGCCAAGTAGCCTACAGAAGGGTTCACAGAAGTAAACTCGGATGGTTCAACGTGCTTGCCGTGCTGAGACTATATGGAGGTTACTGGTAAGAATAGTGAGAATTATACTGGGGAGAAGACTGATATTGGCGGTGCTGAGGAGGGTATTGTTGACAAGGAGCAACCACGTACTGTTGATATTGCTGGTGCAGATGGTATGACGGCATATGCTATTGACTCTGTCTCCCATCACTATGGTATGGTGGAGACTATTGGTGCTGAGGTTGGCTATTCTGGACAAATCTCCCTCCTTGATGTTGAGGTAATGAATAGCTACCTAAAGACTGGACCTACTGATGTGTGCCTGGATGGGACAATTGTGCATCATTTGGCCATATGACATTCACCTCCTAAATGAGAGGTGGAGGTGGAGAACAAGGATCTAGAGCTCAGGCTGTTAAACAACCAACTATTGCTGTGACTGTTGAGGCAATGTGGGTTCAGGGGCTTGCACGTTGTACACATGCTGGACCGCTGGTTGCGCTGGACTCTACTGAGGGGTTTGAGGCAATGAAGGTTCCTTCGTCTTGGCAAGAGTGGAGGCTGATGCAGAAATTGACTGGCAAGAGTTGATTGTGCTCACCAACATATCCAACTACCTAGTGATCTGATCCAATTTGTCTAGGTTCTGAGTTCTCTGTTCGATCACTGATAAATTTTCAAGGTCCTGTGATTGCTTTTCAATGATATCTATTTTGGACAGGTGGCTCCCTATGATGCTCAAGTTGGAGATCTCATCCCTATCCAGATGTCACCATATAAACTAGATTTTGTTGATTTATGGTTGGTGCTTATATGTGTGGGACAACGACAAGGCGGACTCTCCTTCGACCATTTCCTCGAAAACCTGCTAGGTGATGTACTCATCTTTATTAAAGTGCGACCTGCCACAAGCGACATCAATGAGCCTTTAGCTCTCAAGAGTCTGTCCCCCAATAAAGTGTTGGATTAGTATGGTCTGAGGAATATCATGACGGGGATATTTCTCCTGTAAATCTCTGAATCGCTTTCAAACCTCATAGATAGAATCACAGGTGGCTTGGGAGAAGTTGGAAATTCTTGGTTGCATTTGATTGAGCCGACCGAGAAGGTAGAATTTGTGCAAGAGAGCAGTCTTGAGCTCCTCCCAGGTTGTGACGACTTTCCTGAGATGACTGATCCCGTATAGCACCTTGTCCTGGAGGCTGAATGGAAATACTATCATCTTGACTACACCTAACGGGATGTTAGTGTAGTGCGCTGCACCGCAAATGCGAGCAAACTATTGCAGATGGATGTAAGGTTCTTCGCTTCCATTCCCATAGAAGGTGGGAAAAAGAGCTAAGATTTGAGGCTTCAACTTGAAATGTGCATGGACCGATGGGATTTGAATCCACTAGGTCATCTGTCCTTCTCCAGGGTTGTAGGTCTCCTTGAGCGTAGGCTTGGACCTCTCTGCTCTTGGCTCATCTATCGGCCCTCTACGGGCTCCATCTTCTCTTTCTTCTTCTTCTCCTCTTCCTCCTCCTTGATTGTCTCTCCTTTTCCTTAGATCATTGAGAATATCTTGGAAGGAGACTTGGGTCAATTCTTGGTCGGTGAGCTGCTGCTGAATTACCTGAATAAAGACAAGATGCTAGGCATTCACTACATTCTGGTCCAGTTTCTGGCCCTATTCTGGATGTGGATGTTGAGTCCCTTCTCTCGTCATGTAGGAGCCATATCTAAATCAGAATTTGACAAAAATCTCGAGCTCCAGATCCGGCTCTTGATCTACAAATTGAATAATTCCCCGATTAGTTTGAAAGAAGCACTAGATGTAAAGAAATGTTCTATGTTAAGGTCAACATAAAATTCATTAAGGATGGATATGTGTAAGGAATGAAATCGATTTTCATCCAAATTGGGTAGAGTTGGGACAAGAGTGATCCCAGTTTATTGAAGAAGGCAGAGAGTCTGGATTTCTCTTCGTAAAGTTCGAACCAGGTTCTTGGGAATCGCCCTGAATAATTGGAGATGCCGGCTACATGGAATAGATATAGGTATCAACGGGATCCTGACTAAGCCATCCATGAGTGCCATCTCATGGGTCAAGAAGGAGATCGATAATGGATGAAAGATGCAATGATAAACAAGGAATAAAAGGAGTGTAAAACGGTAGAAGGCTTAAAGCAAGGGGGGTCAAAGAGAATAAAACAAAGAAAATGAGAAATTGCACAAATGCATAGGATTGATCTTTGAAATTAATCTCTATCAAATAAATACCAAACAAGTTTTGGATCCACCAACTCAATACAGATGAAGCCGTAAGGGTTCACGCATTTTATCTTTTCAATTTTATTTTTGTTTTGCAGGAAAAATCTTTTCACAAGTCCTTAGAGGGCTATGCCTATAGGTTAGTGTGTACTGCCAAGAAAGTACCTCGTACTTATTCTACCTCTTTTGTAACCTGTGTTCTACGCACTTAAAGGTAATTGATCTCGTGACTGGCTACTAAGCTAAAGAAATAGAGAGAAGGAGCCGATAGGTGAAATTAATACTTCCCTCAGTAGTGAGGTACTTGGATGAATGGCGATGTACACAGACACACCCATGAGGCCATGGCCTATGCTCAATACTTTAGACCAAGTCAGATGCTCCACAATAGATGGGAACATCATTGTCGAAAAGGTTCTACTTACGTACGTACGATAGAAGCACAAATACTTCGTCGTCCTAGGTGATAATCAAGGCTACCACAGATCAGGATTTGGGCTCTCTTCCCAAGGGTTCATACCTCACTCTGTCTAAATAATACCTGAAAATAATGAGGGCTATATGAATCCAAAGAAATGATGTCTATTAATAATTTTAAAAAAATTATTAGTAGTAACCTTGTTTTAATTTTTGAATTTTCACTTTTTTGAGTATTTTTCAATAAAATACGCCTAACGATTTTTTTTGCATTTATTTTAATCTTAAGTGAGCAAAAATAGGGGAGATAGCGGAAAAGCCATGTAAGTTGATACTAGGGTGGAAATCTCACCCTCGTATAAAATGATGCATGCAAAAATAAGAGGACTTACAGTACTTACCGGCTCTCTCCATGCGGGATGCAAGACTGAAATTTAAATATTTACACTATATGCACGATATGCAAAAATGTGAAATCACCCTAAACATCAATTTCTATTAAACGCGAAGAATCAGATGTTTAGAACATAGAAGTGAAATCCAAAAGTCCGGTCTTGGAGACTTCTCGGTGCCTACCACAACGGGTCCTGCTAGAGTTGTATGGAGCATCTCTTGACGTTCGGTTTCAAATACAAGTAGACAACAATTAATTTGACTAAGTCCAAGCGTATATCACTATAGGTACATGCTTCTCATTAGGTTTTGGACCTAGATACCGAGTCAAGCAATCCTAATACCTAGGGCCCAATCAGAGAAAATGAAGAAAAACAAGGTGGAAAACTCAAAACACGTGAAACAAAATAAAGTAAATGAAAAAAATGAGAAAATCGATGAGGCTCCCGAGTGAACAGACACCCGGGCAATGGACCTCATGAAGTATAAGTGTCTGAATTATTACAAATTAATATACAAAAAAAATGAAAAACTCTCTCTCAAAATAAAATAAATAGCTATCTATATGCTCCTCTTCTCTCCCTCTGTCTCTCTCTCTTGCTCTCTCCAAATGGCCTATGCAGAAAAGGTTAATCTCCTTGCAGCTCGGGTGCGTCCACTTCCTAAGAAGTAATCGTTGCCATACGGTCCCTCATAATAAAGTCAACAAAGAAGAATGGGTCAGAAACATATAAATAAATATCAAATATGAAAGAAAAATAAAAGACAGAATAATGGAAAAGATGATATATAAAATGCGACACTATCCGTTGCTCCCGGCAACAACTCTATTTATTGAATCCGTCGAACATTGGGAGGAGGTCGTGAGGTTTCACAAGGCAGACCTCAGTTATGAATTACCTACCTACAACGAACACAAATTAAATATTAATTTAACCAAATTAGTGTTGGGTAATTTCGGATTTATCTGTTATACATCATTAGACATATAGTCATATTGTTGTTAATCTTTCGTTTATTTCATATCATATTAAATATGAAATATAAAAAATAATTCATAAGTCAAATTTTATCTTTATATTATTTAAATATTTTTGTATTTTTTTAATTTTTCAGTTTTTATTTTACTTTATATTTTTAATGGTAGTTAGGGATACTATAGATTTTATGAAATTATAACCAAGTTAAAATATGATGATATGTGTTCGGTACAAATCGTAGAAGTCAGAAACTGTGTTATTTGTAAATACAAGTAGGGGCTCAAAATCTAAATTTCACAAATGATATCATTTTCCTCTCAAGTACTTTTAAGATTTAGAGATTTTTTAAACATGAACTTTAAATGTGGGCAGAATGAAAGTGGAATTCATATGCAATGGTTATGAAGCTTTGAATGTATGAATAATTAAAACTAAGAATTGATTTTATCGTTATTTGGGCAAGTGGGTAGATTTTAGATAAATTTTTGTATATTTTTTATAAGAGTTTAACATGTAGAATTAAATCAATTGGAATTAATATGAAATTAATAGAGATGTTTTAAGTTTTAAATATTTACAAGACAATTGTAAAAGGGGCCAAAATGCTGAAATCCACACCTTTGACGTTGATTTTTTTGCAGTATTTTTAGAATTAACTAATTTTTATAATATAAAGTTCACCAGTGCGTTTAGTCACTTTGAAGTGGTAGAAATAAAGATACATGTGTTGGAAGGTGTGATTTTGTACAATTAGTATTGTTTTTTCCTCCTTGTAGTTATTAAAGGTATGATTTGGACAATTTGAGTGTCATGTAAAATTCATTGCTAAATGCATGTTAATTAGCCATATATGCGTCATCAAGTATGTTGCCAAAATGCCTTTTACTATGTTGCAACTAAAAGTTCATTGCAAAAAAAATCATAGCTAACCTTTTTTGTTGCCTCAATGTAGTTAATACTAGAGTGATTCCTCTTAGTACTATTTTGGTTGTTGTTTTGAATATAAATATGTAAAATGTGAACGATAGTGAAACATATATTTTTACGATGGAATACGTATTTTGCACATAAAGGAAAGCATATGTTTTATTAAAAGTTATGAAATACATACAACAATGTATACTGCACTAAAAATACTATACTAGCAACGAATTGAGGCATGTAAAAATTTTAGCTAGGGGTTATTTATTTTGTTATGAAGTTTTGGTTGCCACAAATTAAGAGATATTTTAACTACATATTTGTTAGACAATTATATGCAACACATTTTTCGTTGTCAGAGCAGCGACAACATGCATGTTGTTGCTAAAATTGTAGACTTCCTTGCCAACATATTTTATGTAACGGTTACACCCACTACAAGAAAAATGAGTTGTGGCCACGGAATGTGGCTACGGAAACTTGTGGCCACGATAATTCCGTGGCCACTAGTTTCTCGTAGCCACAATCCGTGGCCAAAATCTTCATGTAAGAGTTGTGGCCATGATAAGTTCCATGGTCACTTATAGTGGCCACGGCATATTCGTGGCTAGAGAACTCTCGCGACGAAACTTGTAGCTACGGCTACTGGCCACGACGTGTCGTGGCCAGAGCCCAATTCCGTGGCCACAATCCCAATATCTGTGGAATAGTTCCGTAGCCACAACTTGTTTTCCTTGTAGTGACCGTCACAAAGAAAAGTATTTATTGACATAATTATAGAATCCTATGACATAGATCGTCAGTGCAATATTTTAAAAATATTTTTATAAGTTCATATTTAATTCTACTATGACTTTCTATAGATTAATAATATTATTTTAGATGAAAGTACTCGTACCACATATTTAAACTAATCCAATCTATAATCAGCTTATTTTTGTTAGAAAAAAAAGTTTTCGTTGTCATAGCATTTTCCCCCATGTCGTGGAGACAAATTCAATTGTCGAAAGTTACACATTCCGTAGTCACAATAAGTTATATTGTAGTGTGTTTATCTCGTGAAAAACAAACTGTTTTTATCGTAACAAATGCAAAAGAATCATAGGTTCGAATTGGTGAATGTTGCTTGTCTTGCTTTTATAGAACCTGAGTAAATCTAGGCTTGTTTTCATTTGGTTTAGTAAGGAATTGGAATATATGTTAATAAGCAATTAACTAGATTAAACTTTTTCAGACAAAATCATGACAGTAGCCAACTTCTTTTCGCCATTTTTTGAACTGAATTGGTAATATAAATTTACGTTGACGATGGTTGTGAAAGTTTTCTATAACCAGTGCCGTCCCTCACATTTCGTAGGCCTTGGGCAAAAGAAAAATGGGCTTTTATCAAAAAATTCGATGAACAATGTGTCCTTGTATAATTCCATAAAATTTTGGACTTTAGCATTGAGTTGCTCACTGAAAATTCGATTCTATAAGAGCTCATTTTTTGATGAGTTGTTTCATCAAAAATCGATGGGTAAATTACAATTTGGGTCCCCATCTATGGGTCCGATCCCAAAATGGGTCCTGATCTTTAAATTGTAACGATTCGGGTCACAGTGCCATTAATGTAAGGAACTTTTTGGGACTAATGACGAGTATATCCTTGTTTAAAAGTTGGAACTCAACCACCATTCTCTTCCCAAGAAGGGCATATTCGTCATGAACCCCAAAATTTCCATTTCCTAAATGGTCCTGGGACCCGAATCGTTACAATTTAAAGATCGGGACCCATTCTGGGATCTGACTCATAGATGGAGACCCAAATTGTAATTTACCCAAAATCGATTCCATAAGGGCTCATTTTTTAACGACTAGTTTCATCGAAAAAATTCGATTCCACAAGGACTCCTTTTTCGGTGAGTTGTTTTACTAACAATTTGATTCTACAAGGTCTCATAGGACATATACTATTTTTTTCTAAACTAAATATTGGATACATATAAAAATGGGCCCCTAATGTTGATGGGTCCTGGACCATTGCACTCGCAAACTAGCCTCAGGGACGGCCCTGTCTATAACCATGCGTTGCGTTTCTCTACACTATAAATTAAGATACGATCTGCCTCCATGGAAGGACGTTGCTCAGCTGCGAGTGAAATTATTAAGGGAAGTGTCTATAATTGTTTGATTTCTTTTCGTGAAGAATATCCACAGCATCTTCAAAGCTATGTATTAAAAGTCCAAATCGATAATGATGGTATATTCCATATCAAGGTCCTCCTTTGCTGCCCAATAAAGCAAGGATAACATGGAGTTCATGAGTCCATATCCCTTCTTCTTTTGACAAGCGCATGCTTCCTGACAAAGCCTAACTTGCTTTACGACCTCTCAAAGTATAATCCAGGGATATCCATATCCAACTAAATACATGCAGATATTATCTGTTAAACAATACGGCTTCCATTGCTGCAGCTTTCATGGAATCCACCACCATTACGTTTGAGTAAAATTGCACGTGAACTTACATACACGAGGAAGAAACCACGATCGCAATTCCTTACTGCTGAACTTCGTGGTCGGACTGGTTAGGGTTCCATGTTCGTGTCCCTTAGGACTGGCTGGAATTTGGAGATGATGAACGGTAGTGAGAAGAGTTGGAATCTGTCCTTCCATTCATAAGGAAGACCATCAATCTCAACCATTCGTAATTAATCGTGTGGTAGGTATTAATGGTATGTTAATATTATTTATAAATTAAGTAAAAACTCATTTTGATCTTGATACATTATCTAAATATAGTTTGTAAACACCACAATTATCTTCTCCATTAACGTCACATTAATTGAGAGCTAGGATTGAACCCCTCAAAACATGGATTTTTCGTTGAAATTAAAGGGGGGGGTGATGTCCCTTCTTTCTGTGATCGAGGGCGGCGGCGTTTCTTGCTCTAGACGGAGGGGATCGACGGCTCCAGACGGCGGTTGGTGGAGCATGGGCTCCAGACGGATGACATCGGAGAGTGGGGGCTACTCCAGCAGAGGAGTTGGGCGGCGTCAGCGGTGTGGAGCTCTTAGCATAAGGTGAAGATGGATTTCCATGGGATGGGCGGCGACCTTCGGTGGTGGTCGTGGCGTCAGCGGCAAGGTGAAATCCTTGGAGCGATGGAGGGGCTTGTTCGCGCGGGGGTCACCTCAGGAGGATGAGTGAAGGTTGCACTACGGAGGGCGACACACGCCCCCGACGCTGATATTCTTTGCAGGTAGCAGCGGGTCTCGCCAGTAGTGCGATGGGGCAACGACGGCGGTTGGCAGAGGGGCTCCAATTCTATAATACAGATATTTCATGTGTATTATATAATTTTGTTATTTATTATTATAATTTTGATTTGTATTATACATATTTGATGTGTAGTTTTACATACCAATTGGATGTGAATGAAAAATTGTAGTTTTTGTGTATATTATACATTTTAGATGTGCATTACATATTTTAAATGTGTATTACACATTTTAGATGTGTATTATACATATAGAAAATATGTATTATACATTTTTTATAAAAAAAGATTGCAGATTTCACATGAATCAAGAAAATATAAAAATAGTTAATGTATTGCTAATATGAATTGTATTATACAAATAACCATACAAATTTTACAAAATAACTGATGAAATTTTAATAAACCACATATTATAGGAAAAAGATACAATCGTCACAAAAGAAACCACATATTCTATAAAAAAAATGTGAGGATATAAACATATGTCCCACGTTACGTCGTCCAGCACAAAACTAGACATTATTTAAAGGGGTTGATGGGGCTGCCCCGCTTCATTTTTGGGCAATTTTTTTTATTATTTTTGAAAAATATCGCCATGCATATTCACATATATATCCCTCCTATATGCCATTCGATTTTCGTCAGAAATAGAGATTCCTACGGCCTCCATCTAGACGGGTCGATTTAAAAAACCATGCGATCGTTAAAAAAATGACGTCTGAATGGAGGCCATAGGAGTCTCTGTTTCTGCCGAAATTCGAATGACATATCGGAGGGATACATCGATGAATATACATCTTGATATTTTCCAAAAAAATTTAAAAAAAATCGCGAAAAATGGGGTGGGGGCGGCCATGTTGGCTGCCCCTAGAGGGCAACCCCATTTTTCCCATATTTAGATATGGTATTATGAAAAATTACCAAAAATAGGTCTAGCTACATTTAATATTCGAAATATTAAATACTGTGCATAATTAATGTAAAATATGATGATCAAAATAACATTTTGGACAAATAAATTGGTCACGCCGTTAGATTTGATTCTAATGGCTATTACCTTCCTTACACATGGAAGGACCAAGTCCCATTTAAAAGGCCCCCTATGCGTAGCCAAATGGCTACTCCCACCCCCATTTTCCCCATATGTTTTATTTTTTGGAAAATAAAAAAATGTATATTCATCACTATATCCCCCTAACTTGTCACTCCAATTCCGTCAGAAATAGAGACTCATATGCCCTCCATCAGAAGGGGGTCAATTTCAGCAATTCTGAGACCGTTAAAATTTGAAAATCTATCTCTCTCTATCTCTCTATCTCTCTCTCTCTCTCTCTCTCTATATATATATATATATATATATATATATATATATATATAGGAATGATCATGTGAAAGCCAAAATCGGTAAGAGCGTGAGAGCAGTGATTCTGGACAACAAGATTCAACCAGGAGAGAAAAGACAGAATCTAGTGGTCCAGAACCATTGCTCTCATATATATACGATGAGTGATCCTATGAGAGTAAAAATCCGTGAGAGCATGAGAGCAGTGATTTTGGACCACTAGATTATGTCTTCTCTCTCCTGGTTGAATCTTGTGGTCCATAATTATTTCTCTTATGCTCTCACAGGTTTTTATCTCTCATTGGATCAACCCTCTCTCTCTCTCTCTCTCTCTATATATATATATATATATATAGCGAGAGGAGTGATTCTATGAGACCAAAAAATTGAGAGAGCATGAGAGTAGTGATTCTGGATCACTAGATTTTGTCTTCTCTTTCCTGATTGAATTTAGTGGTCCAGAATCACTGCTCTCATGCTCTCACAGGTTTTGGCTCTCATAGGATCAACCCTCTCTCTATATATAGGAATATATATGAGGCCATCGATCTTGTCATTCAATTTAGGATTATTTTGTAAATAGTGAGAGGTCTTAAATGGCAAAGAGGATCCTCAGCTATTACAACGCCTCTGTAACACCGGGGATACATCGGATGAAGAATAGACGATCTCGAGATACATGTCGACCCACCCCGACCTATTATGAAGACCATCCAATCTTCATCCGATGGATCCTCTGCATTATAGCAGAGTCTGCTACAACAGAGGATCTGTTTCCCTTAAAAGGAGGCCTAGTAACATGATTGGATGTTTTTAAAGAAGCATTATACTAGAAGGCATGCATAGGGCATGGACATGTCAACAAAGTTGGGTAGAAAAAGGCATAGTTTGTAACACCTGCACCATTTTAGATGATGAGAAATAAGAGAGAGACCATCTAAATGGAAATTCAATAGAAAGTGAATATCTATAGTTAGAGAGAGATTTGTCAATTTTTTTATTATACCATGAATAGATATGTGAACAAATAGGAACGATTTTGGAGAATGATTTTAATGATTTCATGAAATATAACAGCATGTAGACTTAGAGTTGTGATTCATATACCATATGCAATTTATATCTATTTAGCAATACATTAAAGGAGAATATAGATAACCACACACACTCGCGATAGCATGAGCTATCCTTGGAGGTACTCTGACCATGTGAGTATATAACTTGACTATGCCACCAGTCACTAGCCCAACCTTTGGCATCCCCTACAAAAAAACAATTTAAATAAATACAAAAAGAGTGTTTATAGAAATTATTATAATATTTGTAATACAAATAAAGATATGATCATTTTGTATTGATTTAAAAGTTGCTTTTGGTGAAAATGATCATTTATAGTAAGAATATAATATATCAATTGAAAATTAATAATCATCGTACTCAAAATTATTGTAATGCATTTGTAAAAATGGGGATGCTTATTACAATCTAATCAACCATGTCCTCATTGAAAAAGGAAAACATCAATTGAGGTGGGGGTTTTTTAGACTTAAAAATGCCAATGTCATTTTCGACATTTCTCATATTATCTACATTTTGGTTAGCCATATATTCGATGGATATGAACATTACAAATAATTGAAGATTGAATTATAAAAATAATATTATGTTGGTTATGAATGCCCATTTTATTACCTTTAAACCCTAGCTAAATGCATGTATATATGAAAAACCCGTAAATCCATGGTCTAAAATTCTTCAGATTCCTGCAAAGCAAGAAGATAGAAAAGATTTTCACGGTCAGTGTATCGACCGGGTGAGTTTTACCAGAAAAGATTAATTTTCGATTATTCTTCTTTTATTTTATTTATACTCCTAAACTCAAGTGTGTAGTAGTTAAGCACGGGAGTGTCGAACTCAAGGAGGCAAACTGTTAGAAACTAGGGTTTAACTGTAGACAAACTAAGGTAAACAATTTCCTTTTTTATTTGTTTTTTAGGGAATTTTCTGAATTTTTTATTTAATTTTTATGAATTTTATATCGTTTTTGTGATTTTTTAATATTTTGTGATTTTTTATTATTATAGAAAATGTTTTATGATTTTTATTTAATTTTTTATTTTTTATTTTTATGTTTATTTTATTTTTTGTTTCATGGATTTTTAAGAAGTATTTAGAAATTTTCATGGTTTTTGTGTTATTTTTAAAGATGAAAATTAGATTTCTATTGAAAATAGATTTTTACTTTGAATTTTTAGAGTAGCAAACAATAGCAAAGTAACTTATTTTATTATTTTAGGAAAGTAGATAAAATTATCTTTAAAATAGTATATTGTTTCTTTTGAATGATTTTTATTTATTTAGTTATGATTTTTTGAGGTTTTTATGTATTTTATATTTTTTATTGGTTTTTAATATCCAATTTTTATTTATTTTGGGTTTATTTTGAAAAGTATGGTAAAATATACTCTAACTAATTTTTATAGGATTTTTAAAGATGTTTTTGGATTTTTTATGATTTTAAAATGTTGTTATATTTTTTAGTATTTTTAATGATTTATTAAATGCTAAAAAGTATTTTTATTTTCAAAACTTATTTAACACAGTATATAGTATTGTATAGGGTAGTTATATGTATTTTTATTATGTGGTTGTATATTATTTTATTTTATTTGTATTATAGTATGTATATGATGTATATACATGGAAGGGGTGTATGTGTAATTTCCTGGAAAGATATGGGTACAAGCGTAAGTGTCAGAAGCTGCGGGGTGCTCGCGCGTAATTTTCCAGTAGTGAACGTGCTTCTTCACGTGAGATCTCCGGTTAGGGACTTGTTCGTGAATATGCCAAGTTCAAGGGGTAAATTCGCAGAACGTCCAAAAAATGGATCTGCACGGGCGTAGCGCGTGATTTTCTTGAGCGGTGGAGCTAATTTGTGATGCCATGTGGCAGGTTCTATTCCGTCGATTGCAATCCAGATCGAATGGTTGTTTTGAACCTGATGTACGGCTCGAGATATTATCGCCAATTTAATCTCCAGGTCATTGGCTATTCAAAGCATGGAGATTAGAGGTTTCATGCGAAGGTGATGCGCCTGATTCTCAATTGCAACTCCAGTTGCGGTTCTGATCTTCCGGCGGAGAACGCAAGGTTGTGGTGGCAGATGACTTGTTCGTCAAGGAGGATTCGCAGGCAGCGGCTAGTATCTCAGATTACGGTAGTTCTCATTCTGCAAATTCAGATCTACAAGCGGTTGAGATGCTTCGATCATTTGTTGTTACCCATTTTGCGCAGGTCGAAGTGCAAAGATGCGTAGCACAGCTTCGGATTGTGTAATCGAGAGGTGGCGACGCCGGTGATTGATTCTCTCGCAGTGGAGGGTGGGTGAGGCTTTCATTCCTATCTCTATTTCCAGGTACCTCCGGTGATGCTCGTCGACGCAGCTCGCATCGTGATGCTACAGACACATGACCTGCATGTGGATTTAAGGCTTGAGATGGTAGACCTCGGTCTGGATGTAATGGAAATCGAATGTGGATGAGGGACATTGGATAAGAGATGTGAAGGAAATGGAAATCGAATGTGGATGAGGGAAATTGGATTGATCGGTGGAATGAGGTGAGATTTAATTCGGAATTGGATGATATCTGTACGATTTGAGTTGATTTGAAGAAAACGGTACAAAAGAAAACAGTGAGAGAGAAGAGAGAGAGAAAGAAGATAGGGATTGAAAAGAAGAAGGGGAGAGAAGTGCAGAAGAATGAAGAGAACCTGGATACGATGGTGCGGATGAGTCGCATGTAATTGCTGGAGCTCGACAGAGCTACTGCGTTGATAATGGCCTCTACGCGATGGTGTTTCATGGAGGTTGTGCACGCACGGTTAGCAGAGCTCTGATGCGGTAGCAATCTCGCCGGAACCCGCTCACCTCACTTCAACGGATGAACGATCGGACCTGTCACCTCCTCGCAATCTCTCAGAGCTCACCGGAGAGTGGAACGTAAATGGAAGATCTGCGGCAACGACATGGTCAACGAGTATAAATAGACAATATGGAATGAGGTCACCGTCGGAGGTGACGTGAACGGTTAGATGTTGACAGCAAAGAGAGGAGGAGAGGGTGGAAGGAGGTGGGCGGCAGAGATAGGAGAAGGAACGAAGAAGAAGGAAAAGAATTGGGAAAGGTAGAGAGAGAAGGGGAAGAGAGGAGAAAGGAAAGAAAATAAAAATAAAATAATTAAATAAATAATATAAATAATATTAATAATAAATAGATAATTAAATAATAAATTTTTAAATATTAATGTATTAATTTCGTAATTAATAAATAATTAATGATTAAATATGGTTAATAAATTATTTAAGTAATTAATTAAATAATTATATAATTAAGTAATTACAGAAATTAATAAATGATTAATAAATAAATAAATTATTTAAATAAATAAATAAGTAACTTAATATTATTTACTTAAATTTAATAATAAAATAATAGTATAAATTACGATACATTGTGCATTATACCAATACGGACCCGAAAACCGCATTTTTTGTATTAACTCTAATTTTAACGAAACTAGTGTCATTTTGTAGATAATTTAATAATAAGAATTTTAAACTTAGTTTGCCCAATTCGGAGTTAATACGGTCGAGTTATGTGGTCAGGAAAATTTAGGTAGCGATTTCGAGGCTTCAGATTTTATTGGTCTTTTAAGTTAGTGATATTTTTATATTTTTATATACAATTTTATAAGATTTAAAGAAAAAAATTAAGTTAATCGAGCTTACAGTTATTTAATTAAAAATTCGAGAAGATTCTACATATAGTACAAATAGACAACAGGTCCCAAATGCCAAAACTTACCAGTTTTATTCGAATGTTTTTTTATATTTTTAATAAATAGTATTATGTATACACCGAATTTTAAAAATGAGTTTGGTCCGTTTGGAGTTTTTTTATAAATAGTTATGAACCTCATAAGTCGGCTTTTGCAGCTTTTACGGTTCCTTACGGTTAATTATTTTTGTGATGAAATATTTTTCTGATATTTTTATAAAATAATATATATTTTTATGAACAACTTTTGCAAAAGAAGTGATTTGATTTGGTGTTTTCTTGACGATAAGTAAAATAGGTGAAATATTTATAATGTGAAAATGGGTAAATTATATTTTTGATCTTGATTTTTTTTATATTTTTGTATGTTAAGATTCTTATCTCCCCCTACTTATTTATTTAGTCTACCCGGTCAATATTAACCTGGTCTCGGGGGTAGGATCAGTTTATATATATTTCATATTTATAGCCTTCTTTTCTTTTATTTTTCTTTTTATCTTTATTCTTTATTTTGGATAAAATAAGTGTTAAATATATAATATTAATATTTGTGGTTAGAATGATAATTAGTTGGAATTAGTAATTATTGACATGTATTTTACCAAGGATTTTAGCCAAAATGAAAGAACAAAGGCGATGAATCGCAGTTTCATCATTCCTCTATACTTTACCTTTGCTAGTCCCTTAGCAAACTCTTATTTTATAAATAAGTGCAAGCAAAGAGAAAAAGAAAAAAAGGAAAAAAAAGAACTTAGAACATGTTTGTTTCTTTAAACCGAATATCACTTCACCCAAAATCTAGAGCTTGGATTCAGACCTTTGGATTAATAGTGTGTCGGGACTCTATTAGAATTAGGATTTAAGCCTCGACGGCCCTCAAGTTCCATAAATCCTTATCCAGGTTCACCCCAACAACCAGCTTAGATCCACCTATTTATCACGCAAACTTTTCATCTTTGAAGAAATTTGTAATGTATGTGAAATGTTTAGCTCTTCCTGCTTAATGAGGCAAAGAAACCGCCCACCGAGTTATACACTTCCATTGGGCCCTCATCCAACAGTTCAATCCTCGAGGAGGGAGGTATTTCCTTCTGAGGTCAGGTCATGCTATGTCCACAATCGAGTAAGGGAGAAGATAGAAGAAGGGGGAGAGAACTGGAGCGCGGTCAGTGTAATCACATCTCCTGTGAAGCCTGGCCAGTTTAGCCAGGTCTCCACTAAGACATGCATGCTTTTTTGAAGCTCGGACCATTGTGGTCATTTTTTATATTCGGTGTGTTCAACTTCTTTTTTTGGTAGAGATAATTGTTGCACTGCGTAGGTCTTTTATGCCCCGATGGATATAGCATCTTTTCATTCCGTCCATTTTTTAGGGTCTTGAAAAAAATTGTGCCAGCAGATCCTTCCCTCATCCGAAGTTTTATTTCAACCCCAATCTCTCCCGTCTTATGACATCATCACTGCCGGACAAGGATGGAAACACACCACTGAAATAGATTGCCCTTCGCATCCCCATGCAAGTCAAGCTAAGTGTAGAGTGTATGAGTTCAAAATTGGTTCAAATAGAGAAGAGTTAAACGGATGACACCAGGTGTCCTTCTTAGGCACTTTCAAGTTGATTTCCGAACACGGTCTCATGTAACCTAAAGAATTAAGTCTAAAAGACCTGAAGAGTCTCAATTCTAGTTCCTAATAAAGTCCCCTTTAGAATTAAATGGATTAAGGCCTAAATCAAGCTCCATCTCTCGGACTTAGACCCATTCGGTTCAAGAATCAAACTTGTTCTGAAAAATGCTAATGAATGCAACAATTATTTATGAGGTAAATTTTTCTGATTAAGCATTTTAAGTGATTTTTAAAGACTTTTGCAAATTTTTATTGAATTTTAAAACTTTTCAGTTTTTACGGTCTTTTTGAAAGGGTTAGTGGATTAATTTTATTTACACAAATTTTACATGAATTTCGTACATTTTTACAAAGGATTTTATACACATTTCATATACAAGATTGTACGACTTTTATACAAGTTCTTACACGAATTTTATTTACAAATTTTTAAGGATTTTATCCAAGAATTTTACAACATTTTTTATATACAAATTTTAAACCATTTTCTAATAAGTCATATTTCGATTTTCTTGCAGCTTTTAGAAATCCAAAATACACACCCATACTTTTAGAGAGACATATTATTAAAAATACAATAAAGTATGAGTTATGGCTTCTAAAGTATATATATCATATATATATGACACCCCTTATACTTAGCGTGAACTATGTCCTCATAGTGACCAAAGAAGCGGTAAAGGAAGACATAACTCGGGCTATGTATAGATCGGTGAAAAGAATTTTGTACTACGATGACTCAAAAGAATAACAAATGAATGAATAGAAGTCGGTCATCTCCTCTATACTTAGGATCAAGTGATCCAAAGAATAACAGACTCAAAACCGGAGATGATCGAGGTCAAGAGAATGTACATACTCAACAACCTGGCTTGTCCCCCCTATATTAAGGGTAAAATATCCCTAAGTATAGAGAAGAAAATCAAAAGATTATAGACAAGCAAGGGAGCAGACGATACACAAACGAAGACAATCAAAAGACGACATGAGTGAGATTACCACCCGTATACTTAGGATAAAGTACACACTAAGTATAAGAAACGACAAGGGTAATCGAAGAGAATGACGTTAGCAACAACGGTGTCTACACCCCCATACTTAGGATAAAGCACATCCCAAGTATCGCAAAATTTTGGATGAACCTAAGGGTGTAAGACAGACAGAAGTAAGAAAGAATGAAATCAAGAGTATATACAAGAGATCTTTGAAAATCAGGTATGAGATGCATAGTGTAAGAGTGAAGAGATCATCTCATACAAAATAGATGGGGGCAACTTTAACGGTCGGTGATTCATGATCGAGAAAGGGTTTCAACCGATGACCATTGACTCGAAAGGTAGAATCAAACGAAAACTCAGATATATCAATGTTGCCATTGTCGTACACATTTCACACAAAGATAGGGGCCTTTCCACTTGCTCTGGAGCTTCCCTGGAAACAGCTTCAGTCTCGCATCAAATAGCCATACTTTCTTATTCGGTTAAAACTGCTTGTGGCTGATATGAGAATCATGCCACTCTTTCATCCGCTCTTTGTAATGAAGGCTACTCATGAAGGCTTCATCTGTCAATTCTTCCAGGGTTGCCAATTCAGTCTACCTCTGATCTTCCGAATCATCCAAGCCAAAGATCACTTCTTTCACTACCTATAAGGATTTGTGCTTGATTTCCACAGGTAAGTGGCATGGCTTTCCATAAACAAGCCAAAAGGGAGATGTACCCAATGGAGTTTTGAAGTATGTTCTATAGGGACCCAAAGAACCGAGTCCAAAAGCTGCGATCAATTCTTTTGGTCTAGGCAAACAACCTTCTGTAAGATCGTCTTGATCTCCCTATTCGAGGCCTCGGCTACACCATTCGTATGAGGATGATACGGAGTAGCAACCCGATGGTCTATACCGAACTCGTTAGCAAGTGCTCTTACCTTGTCATTGATGAAGTGGCTACCCCGGTCTGATATCAGAACACGAGGGATCCCGAACTGCATAATGATATACTTTCTCAGGAACTTGCAAACTTTGTTCGCATCAGTGGCTCAGGAAGGAATAGCCTCTACCCAACGACTCACATAATCCACAGTTAGAAGGATATACTTGATAACGCGATATTCCGCGAGGGTCACAATAATATATATATATATATATATATATATATATAGTGTCGCTGAGGCGACCGCTCACAGAACACCGGTTAATCAGCAATTAACCCACAATAAAAGAATGAATTAATTAAGTCCCAAAATTTGTGAATTAACATTTATTACTCTACCACAAGATGCACAGTGAATAAGTATGTAGAGGTCGAACCACAGAGAGCAATGCAAAAAATGAAGTAGCCTATTATGTACATGTACAACAGAGTCATCCTTGTATGAATCCTATTTCTTTTTGTGGGTTTTTCTTTTTCTTTTTTTTTTCAGATGTCATACAGTAATAAAAATGTATATATATATTTATTTTTTTTAATTTCCTTTTTTCAATATTGGAATATATATACAAGATAATAAAAGGTTGATAAAATATTTATAAAAATATGCAAAAATAGTTAAAAATTCAGAAAGAAAATCTTTTTGATATTTTCATGATTTTTTACTGTTTTTGTGATTTTTAGGTAATTTTCAAATATTTTTGGTATTTTTAAATAGCAAAATAAGGGAAAACATGGAATTAGCTACTGGCTGGGGGTAAAATGGGAATTAAAAATATAAGACAGACACAAAATTTTTCCCAACTATTTTAAGATAAAGAGGATAAAATATATAACCTACAGGAGTTGAGTTTGCGTTTTTTAGAGTTTTCTATATTTTTTATATTTGTTTGGAAGTTTTTGAGTATTTTTGAATTTTTAAGGTTTTTCCTTTGAGATTTTTAGTGATTTTTGGATTGACACTAAAATATGATAAAATAGACCATATGTAATTTATTTGGAATTTTTAGAGGGGGTTTACTATTTTTTTGGTATTTTCTAAGCTAGACAGTAAATAAAATGCATGTTTTTGATTTTTTATACATGCAAAAATGCAACAAATCTAAAAACTAAAAATATGGCATGCAAGAGCAAGCTAACATGAACTTATATTAATTTTTGTAAAAATTTTCAAGTTAATATGATGCATGCAATAAATGGACAAAGCATACAAAAATATATGGCCTAGCAGGGGCGTTTTTGCAAATAAAAATAAAGTCAGGGGCTTCTATGCAAAACACCAAAAATATAACACATGGTTTGCAAATTTGAGGGCTGAAACGAAATACAAAACCCGCCAGGGACCCCAGTGCAAAATACCCATCACGTGGGACTACACGTGATCCGCACCCACAGGGACCAAAAAGCAATTTCAGAAAGTCCAGGGTCTTTCATGCAATTTTTCACCAAAATATTACACTTGAATTTTTATTTTATGGACTAAAGGCAAATATACAGACATACATGGGTGCTTGTGCAATTTAGCCACCTCACGTGGGGGTACACGTGAGGTGACGTGAATTGGACCTCGTAGCAATTTCATGAAGGTACAGGGGGGTCCATGCAAAATTTACACGATAAAATACACTTCAACTTTTATTTACAGGGCTAAACAATAAATACAAAAGAGCTGCGGCTAAATGAGAAATTTACCCCTTATTTAGGCGCTGACGGACGGCGATGAAGGCTTCACTTGGACACGCGTCGCACATCCGACGGCAGGTACCGGTTCGCTGATGAAGGGTTCGGATTAGATCCGCCTTGCGGATCGGACGATGATGGTTGGGCTTCATCCGACGGTGCTCATGCAATCTGGGGCGCGCCTCCTGATCGGACGACGATGGAGCCCCCTGGAAGAACAGGGAAGAAGCTCGCGCGCGGCGAGCTTCGATCGTGAAGCTTGGGCTCCTACGGGCTTCTCCCTCGCGTCTGAGATGGTCTGGACGTAGCTGGGGGCCTCCCGCGTCTGCTCGTGGTCTTCTCATGGCTCTTGGAGGTCCAAGGAGCTCGGACGAGGTCGATGAAGGTCAGGACCTCCAGGAGCCTCTTCCTGGTTCGAATCGAGACCAGAAGGGCTCGCTGCTGTGTTTGACCTGCATAGGAAGAACCGGGGGAACGAGGGCTATCTCCTCGACCCCGGGTTTTGAAGCTCTGGCGTAAAATGAGATGAGGCGGAGGAGCTCCGGCGATAGGCGGAGGTCGAGCTCCGATTCGCAAGGACTGGGGGTCCTTGGTTGAACAAAGATGATCGATAGATGGAGAATGCGATGGGGAACAAGGTGAGAGGTGAATGGCGGTCGGAGACGGTCAATGTCACAGTGAAGAAGTCGCCGGAGCTGAGCTCCGACGAACTTTGAGTTGGCGATTTTACGCTACCCTACTTAACTAAAGATTAAACTAAGAACAAAATTGAAATGCTAGAATCAAAAGCTACCTAAAAAGCGATAAAGGACAACTCTTATACCTGGGGGCCACCAGGGAGCAGGACGGACGTCGGAGCTCCGCCGCGTCAAAATGTATCCCTCCCTCGGCCGATTCGAGGCGCTGAGATGCTCCCCCTGTCACGAGGAACCTCCCAGGATCAAATTCGAGGCTTTTGGGAGGATGAAATTGGCCAAATTTGAGGAGTGGGGCAGAGCTTCTTATTTATAAACACTTGGACGGACTCTTATTGACTGACATTTATTGATTAATCCAATGAGTATCATGTTGGTCTAAGATATCGGCGGGCATCAGTGATCATCAGGGATGATTTCTTGTGAAGAACGCGAGCGCGATCGATGGACGAGATGGACGTAAAAAAGGGAAGAAATTCGGGGAAAAGACAGTTCTGAGACGCCAGGTCCCGGATGGGACAGTTGACTGGGCGGTCAACAAAGGCTGGCGCCCCATTGGTCCACCTCGGACGCTAGAGGACAAAATAGGAAACCTTATTCTAAAATGATTTATTTAACATACTAAATGATTTTATTAGAATTTTCTTATAAAATAAAAAATGTGTATTAATTCATATAGTATTTTTTATGATTTTTATTTAATTTTTCGATGTATTTTATTATGGTTTTATTTTAATAATGTATTTATGCATGTATTTGCATGTATTTTGTGTATTTTATTTTTATTTTGTTTATTTTGTTTATTATTTTATTATCTTAATTTATAAATTTATAATTTATTTTTGTGAGTATGAGGGTATTTTTATTTAATTTTTATGAGTTTTTTTTCATATCTAAATAAATAGGTATATGTATATGTAGGTATACTTATAGGTCTTTTACCTATGTATTATATATACTTTATTTATTTAATGTATTTTCTTGGTTTTTATTTTAGATTTGTATTTTTGTAAGTTATATGTAATATTTACAATATTATAAAAAATATGAAAGAATTAAAGAATGTTTCCCTTCTTTATTTAGATATATACTTAACATAGGTATTATGCCTTTTATCTTGCATAGACTTATTTTATTTTATAAATCTTTTTCAATTTTATTCTAATCTCAGTATGTACATGTATTATACACATTATTTACAAAATTCTAAAAATATAATTTGATAAAAATAATGGACAATGAATAAATTGAATATTTTAATCAGGCAGATTGCACAATGAAGGCCAAAAACCTAACTTTTGCAGATGGACTCCAAAAATTATGAAACCAATTTTATTAAATAGCTCTTGGAAAGCTATATACAATTAAAGGTGAGTTTGAGTGATTTGGAGTTTTTATTTGCAAGATATGGGTCTGTGAAGTTGAGATTTTGGCTTTTTATTCTGTGTATAAAATGCACACTGAGTATTATTTTTAGGCAAACTCAATTTTGTATTTTTATTCACATTATTATCTACAACTTTCATGAACAAAGTTTCTTTATTTGATGAATAAATAATTATGTACAAAATAGGTGTCAAAAATGCATAAATAAATGAATAAATAAATTAGGTATTTATTGTACTACCGGCCCTTATCTCCCCCTACTTTATTCCTTGTCGACCAATTCCATGCTGGCCTTGGTCTCGGGGTTCGGGTCATAAAATATCTGCAATATTTTATTCCTTTTTCTTTTCTTCTCTTTATTATATAATTTTGGCATTAAGAACCTTATTTAATGTATAATTAATACAATGAATAATGAATGTTATTATGGATAAATTGATGTTATTTACATGCATTTGCTGGGGTTTTTGAGGCCAAAATGATAGAATAAAGGTGATGAAATGGAGATTCATCAATACTCGAACCCCTGACTTTTAGGAAACATGCCCATAAAGTCGATACCCCATGCATTAAATACTTCACAGAAGTGAATCTGCTGCATCGGCATCATGTCTCTATGTCCACAAGTGCCCATTTTCTGGCAGTCAGTACATCTCTTTACGAATGCATGAGCAAACGCAACGAGTGTTGACCACCAATGGCCGGATTGGAGCACCTTTTGTGCTTTCCTCTTCCCTGAATGGTATCCTCTAGATTCTAATCTATGGCAATACATGACGACACTCAGGTATTCCTCCTTAGGAATACATCGACATCAGACGGAATCCGCTCTTTCATGATAAATGATCAGATCCTCTCAATGGTAAGACTTGGCTTTCGCGAGGAAAGTCTCAAGTCTCTGTTTGGACCAACCTTGTGGGACTTTCTTAGCAACAAGAAAATTCACAATGTCGGCATACCATGGCAACGAGGCGACAACAAGAATCGCCTCATCGGGGAAGGTCTCAGTTATTTGTGCATCGAACTCAGAAATCTCAGGTATTTCTAGCCGGGAGAGGTGATCCGCCATCACATTCTTGACTCCAAGTTTATCCTTTATAACAACATCAAACTCCTTGAGTAGAAGGATCCATTTGGTCTAGACGCGGCTTCGAATCCTTCTTGTCCATTGGATACTTGATGACAGTGTGATCAGTGAAGATTGTGACCTTCGATCCTATGATATGGGATCTAAATTTATCTAAGGCAAATACTACGACTAGCATCTCTTTCTCTGTAACAGTGTAAATCTACTACACAGAATCCAAAATCTTGCTAGCGTAGTGTATGGCAAATGGAAGCCCGTCCCTCCTCTGTCCCAACATAGCCCCAACAGCAAAATCTGAGCCGTCCGTCATGATATCGAATGGGAGAGACCAATCGGGTGGCTGAAGGACAGGAACCTCTACAACCATGTTCTTGAGAGTTTCAAACATTTAAAGACACTTATCATATATGATAAACTTGGTGTCTTTTGCAAGAAGATCATACAACGGTCGGGTAATTTTGCTGAAGTCTCGTATGAAACGTCGGTAGAAATTGACATGCCCGAGGAAAGACCGCAGATTCTTTAAACTGGATGGTGTTTTGAGTTTCTTAATGATATCCACTTTGGTCGAGTCCATCTCTATGCCCTGGTTGGAGATGATGTGGCCAAGGACTGTTCCCCTGAGTCATCATAAAATGACTTTTCCCCCAAGAAAGTACGAGGTTAACCTCTGTGCATCTCTGAAGCACGCGATCTAGGCTAGAAAGGCAGGAATCAAAATCATCATCATAGACCGAGAAATCATCCATGAAGACCTCCAAGATATCTCCCGCCATATCCGCGAATATAAAAAACACACACCTTTAGAATGTAGTCGAAGCATTACATAGTCCAAAGGGCATTCGTTTGAAAGCATACGTTCCGAACGGATAGGTGAATGTCATCTTTTCTTGGTTTTCTGGAGAAATGGCCACTTGATTATATCCTGAGTACCCATCAAGAAAGAAATTATAGCTCTTCCCGACTAACCATTCGATGATCTCATCAATGAACGGTAGCCGGAAGTGATCCTTCTTGATCGCCTGATTCAAACGTCTGTAGTCCACATAGACGTGCCAAGAAGTCGGTACTTGGGTAGAGATCTCCTCTCCATCCTCATTGATCACTATAGTGATATCCGTCTTCTTGGGTACCACATGCAAAGGACTAACCCATTTTGAGTCAGAGATTGGATAGATAAAATATATGTGTTCCACCACTTGGATATTTCCTTCATAACCACCTCTCGAAGATTCAGGTTAAGCCTGCGCTGAAACTCACGAGATGGCTTGGCGTCATCCTCGAGAAAGATGTGGTGTGAGCACAGAGCTGGACTAATCTCATGGAGATCAGCTACTGACCATCTGATCGCCTTGCAGTTCTTTTCAAGAATCTCCATCAATCGGGATTTATGATCTTCGGCCAGATTGGAAGAGATGATGATCGGAAATATTTTAGATTCGCCAGCAAGGAATCAGTATTTCATGCTCTGAGGTAACATATTAATCTCAGGGGGAGAAGGAACAGGGAGAGCGGGTTTGATTAGGGCCTGAGAATAGGCTGCTAGATCGATATGCATGAATTCTGCCTACTCTGACTCAGAATGGTCTGGCGACTGCTGGATATTCTGCTCTGAGGGGCTTAGGGGGGTTAGGGGGCAGCGAAGCGGCCTCCAGACTGGTTGCAGGCTCTGATGATGGACTCTAAAGTGATAGAAATTCAGCGAAGCACTGCCAATCAACATCTTCAGAATTTGAATGATCTGCATGTGATTGACATTTCAGATAATTCGCTTCTGACTCGAAGGGATATGTAATGTCTTAATGATCTAAAAAAATCTCAAAATCATCTCCATCAAAAATTTTGCTATTTGGCTCTATGATTGTGCTCTCCAATCTCCCATCCTCGGATATCTGAATCTCAGCTTTGATTAAAGGTGTGATGAAAGATTGGGTGCTAGGTTCGGCCCAGACGACCTCATCATATGTTTGTACAAAGTCACAATCCTAATGACTATCGACTTCGTCATCAGATGCTCACTCTGATTCAGCTGCTCTAGAATTCTGATCTTGGGTCGTCTCTCTATGTATACTTTCACCCTGGATACAAAAGTACACCTTCCTGGTACCATAGTTGGAAACGACATTTGTTGTCACCAGAAAAGGTCATCCTAGTATGATCAGGGTATCGGTCATGCATTCAGGGACTGCCATGTCCAACATAACGAAGTCCACAGGGATTTGCAAACCATGAATTGTGACGATAATGTCTTCGATTAAATCCTTAGGCCTCTTGACCGATCTATCAGCAAACCGTAAGACCGTTGGGCTTGGTCGAAGAGGCCCAAATCGAACTTATCGAGTAAGGAAGAAGGAAGGAGATTAATCGAAGATCCACTATCTAATAGAGTCCAAACAAAAGTTTGATCGAGGATCTCACATCTGGCATACGATGCTCCTGTATCTGATGTCTTGGTTGGATGTCGATTCTGAATAGCACGACATGTTTCCTTGGTCAGCACATGGATCTCAGAACAGTGATTACGTTGCCTCTTCTTTCTACGGACTATGGTTCGTTCTTTTAATCATTTCTGCAGAAGAGGGATGTGTGCTAAGGCTTCCGAAAGAATAAGTTGGATTGTGAACTTGTCGATCATCTCTTCCGTCAGATCACTTATTTGGATCTTTTTAGAGTTTTCTTTTTTATTGCCTTTTCCTAAGCAGAGTGCTTTGGGAAAAGGAATCTGTACATCCTTCTGGTTAGTTTGGACAATCAGAGGATCATAAGAAGTAGAAGGAAATGTTTTTGCAAAACGGGGACTTGCTTTCTTCGAGTCATCGGAAAGAGAATGATATTGATCAACTATCTTTTTATTTCTCTTTTGAGTTCTTCTCTTTGTACATTTTTTCGAGTTTTCTCTCATCATCACTAGATACAAAGTAAGGTAAAGCAGCTACGTCGGCATTCGGCTCTGCTGCTCTGTAGGCTTGGTGGCTTCAGCACCACCATCTTCATCGTCAAAGGTTGTGGCTTCAGTACCGTCATCAATGTCATCTATAGGATCGCTCGTGTTATCCAGAGTATTCTCCTCGAGCCCAGTAGAGTCTCCGCCTACTGACATCCTACCACTCCTAAGAGAAATGAAATCAACGCCATCACAGAAAAGATAATCATATGGAAATACTTGTGATTGGAGGGTGGGCTCGGTCAAATCTACCTGCTCTGATTTCTACTTCAAATCATTCAGATTTGGCTCTATCTGAGCAGGAAAAGCAGATTTCCCTTTGACTAGATCCGTGACATGAGTTTTAAACTCATCCATTTCTCACCTAAAAGATGCATGCTGGTTAGTAATCAGGTTGGCGAGGTATTCTAACGCTGGGTTGTCATGGAAAGGCCCATGAGACCCGAATGAGTCACCTCGGATATACTGAGCTGTGACTGAGATGGTTGTTGTAGAGAATAGTGCTGCTGATACTGAGGCTGATAAGTGCTCTGCCTCCACTGAGGTTGCTGGAAATGACGAGGACCTTAATGATGCTGGTGTTCTCTGTTCTGCCCCATCGGTGGTTGCGGTTGCTATTGGAAAGAGGCATCTCATGTAGACCAACGGAAACCAGGGTGATCGCGACAGATCCCTGGATGTTGCTGCTGGTTGTACCATATCCCATTGACCTTACTCAATGGCTCATGCATCTCAAAGTATGCTGGGGGCATAGATGCTAAGGGATGATCGCTATGATACACCACCATCTGAGTGTTAGAAGATGGCGTCTGCTGGAGTTGCAGGTACGCCGAGGGCTGATGAGTCGGCTCAGAATGCACGTTGTATATTTGTTGTACTGGAGGCCTTGGAAGTATGCCTTGATCTCGGCTTCCTGAACCAGCCTATGATCTAGAAGACCGGTTGGAGTCTGCTTGTATTTCTTGAAGGCACATAGTATGTGTCTTCAGATCACTCAGGAATCTCTCAAGCTTGTCAATCTTATCGAGCTTGTCTAGATTCTGGCACTTTTTCTTGATTATTTCCATACGGTCTAACTTACGACAAATGATCCCCATATCAGCTAATGGGGATTCGAGAGGAATCGAAACAGTAGAAGATGGATTCCCTTCAATTTGTGACACTCAGGAATGCTGGTGATAAGTAGGTGGCTTTGTCTGATTGTAAACCCGAGTCCAGGACATTGTTGTGTAGTTCTCTGTCATTTTCTCATAAATGGCTCAGACTCGATCTTCGTGCATTGAAAAATAAGATCCACCACATGCTGTGTTCACCAGGACCTATAACTATGGTGTCAGCCTACTGAAGAAACTATGTACTAGAGTTGGCTTGGAAAGTTTGTGATGGGGAAACCGATCAATGAGCTATCTAAATCGGTCCCATGCCTCGTGGAACTGTTTGTTCCCGATCATGGTGAAATTGCTGATCATGTCTCTAGCAGCATTCATCTAACCGAGAGGGTAATATTTGTTCAGATATGTTGTGCGTAGCTCCTCCCACATCGAAACATATCTCCCTAGGTGTTTCAGCTAGCAGGCTGCTCGATCAACAAGGAAGAAAGGAAAAGTGATCAACTTGATCGTATCCTCGTTCACATGTGCATCGTGTACCGTAATGAAGATCAACTCAAACTCTTGAAGGTGTTGATGCGTCTCCTCAGTGGAAAGCCCGTGAAACTTGGGCAATAGTTGGATCGTCTGAGGACGGAACTCAAAGTTCCCGTAAATGACAGGGAGACAGATCCACCGATGAGTCATAGTAGTTCTAGAGTTGTAAAGCTTCTGCATCGTGCGGTTCGGTCCTACTGGAGGTCTGTTGAAGTGGATTTTGCGAGGGTCTAGAGGAATCCACACAAGGCGGGATCACAATATCGCTACAGCGACCGCTCACAAAATCCAATTCAGACACAACCCACAACAGAGATCAAACAATGAAAAGAAGTAAGGAGTTAAAATTTATTATAACTCTACAAAAGATGTGTATAGTGCAAGTAGTGTAGAGGTCGAACACAAGGAGCAAGCAGGTAGATCAGGGCAATTCAATGCACAAAAGTGAATGTGATGTATTTTCCTATAACTATTTTTATTTGTGGGTTTTTAATTTTATACTTTTTTAGTTTATTTTTTATTTTTTATTTTTATATTTTGATTTTTAATTTTCTGATTTTGTATTTTCTTTTATATTTTATATTTTTTGTATTTTCTTTTTCTTTTAAATTATAAGATAAGAAATATATATATATAATAAAGGAAAGAGAGGGATAATGTATATATTAAAATAAGTAAAAATAAGCAAAATATAAGGATTAAAATATTTTTGTGCTCTTTATAATTTGCTAATGTTTTTGTGATTTTCTCTTTTTTTGCTAATTTTTTTGGTATTTTTAAAATCTAAAATACTCAAAACAGGGATAAATTATAAATTCGAAATTAAAATGGATATGAAAAATATTAATTCGGAACCAAAATTCTCCAAATTAATTTTAAATTAAAGATAATAAAATATATAAAATTCAAAAATAGAGATTATATTTTTGTGAATTTTTGTGGATTTTATTTTTATAGAGATTTTTAGTTTTTTTTATTTTTTTATTTTTTTATGTTTTCTAGTGATTCTTGATCTGAAGGTAAAAGATGCAAAAACACACAAAATATATTTTTTTGGGAATTTTTCGAGAAGTTTTTATAATTTTATTGATTTTCTAATGCAAATAGGGATGAAAATGCATATTTTTGATATTTTTATAAATATGAAAATGCCACAAAAATGTAAAATAAAAATATACGTAGAAATTCAATGCAACGGGAAGCTAGGGTAATTTTTTGGGATTTTTTTCAAATTTTATAGATGAATGAATTAAATAGGGAATATAAAGAAAATGCAATCCAAATAGGGGTAGTTTTGTAAATATGCAAAAATTCAAGGCCCAATTGTAATTTTTCTAGAAAATATAACTAAATAAAAAAATTTACGGACTAATTAGAAATAACCAAAAACCTAAGGTGATCCCTGCAAAAAGACCAAACACACGCATGACTGACACGTGTCTGGCAGGGACCTGTACGTAATTTTCCAAAACCCGGGGGCTCAAATGTAAATTTTCTAAAAATATTATAACTTAATTCAAAATTTTGGGACTTAACAGAAATAATAAAACAAATGAGGGCCCCCGTACAAAATTCCCACACCACACGTGCGCCACGTACGTGAGGTGACGTGGACAAGGATCAGATTGCAAATATGGATAGTTTAGGGGGGGTTTCACAAATATTACAAAAAATTAAAATATAGAGGAGAGATTAAGTATTAAATATTAAATACAAAAATTACACGAGGGTAAGGTTGTAAAATACCCCACGTACGTGATCGGATGGCGGGCACCCCTTCACTTATTCACGTGTCGGCATAGGAGGTCACGATGTCGGTTGATCACGAGCGGCCCAGATTAAAACGGGCAAGGGAGATCGAACGGTTGGAGGAGGCCTAAGCGGACGACAGCTGGGATTCTGGAATCCAGGCTCGATTTGACGGTTGTGGACTCCCCTGGATGAACAGGCTCGGGTTCCTGGGATGATCCTCTGTGCGCTGGATGTGGAAAAAAGCTCCGGTAGTGCTCGGAGTTCCCCCAAGAGGACGGAGGAGCATGAAGCTCCAGGCGTCTCCGGCGGACCTTCAAAATTTCCTCCAGGCTCGCTTGAAGTTGCTAAACCTGCACAAAAAGGTTAAAAAGGGTCGCGGGAAAACTGCCGCAACCCTCCAACGAGCGTGGAAGGCGGAGATGGGCGGCGTGGTGAACATGGAAGGCGACCGGAGCGGAGCTCCGGCGAGGGTGGCGGTGATGTTTGGTTTGGTGAAATTCGAACCAGAGGGCACATATCTAACACTACGACTAAGGGGAAGCTAAAAATGTAGAAAAAATTAAAGAAAAGCAAACCTCAATGGTTGTACAAGCTAGAGATAAGGACCTCATGGCCAAGATGGCCGGATATGGGTGGAGTCGCCCTTCGACTCGCCTAATTGCGCCTCCGAGGAGCTAGAGAGCTCACTGTCACTTCACTCTATCCTGAGCTCGAAGAAGGGTGGCCAAAATGGGTCCAAGAGGGTTCAAAGAGCAATGGGAAGCTTGGATGGTTTATGTACAAACGGACCGAAGGGGCTCGAAGATCGAGGAATAGCAGTCGATTCAGTGATTCAATCCCCAAGAAGAATGTAGGGCGTGTATCATGGATCCATGGGGAGAAACAATGCAGAAGGAAGCATCACGAAAGGATGAAAGAGCCGACCTCGATAAATCTGCAAACATGGCAAAAAAGCCAAAGTCTGACACAGCAGTAGGGGTGGGTCAGAGAGTTAACCCGCGGTCAACTCTCGGACCCTCCTGGTTGGTCCATGTGGACCAACTAGGAAAAACCAGTAGAAAAAGAAATGTTAAATCAATTAAAATTAATAAATGATTTATTTAATTTTACGTTATTAAATGAAAAATGTTTATTATTTTCTAAATTATTTCATTATGATATTTATCTATTTTTTAATGTTTGAAATTTTAAGTTACCTTTTTTGGGTTATATACAAGTATATTTGTCTATATATTTTAATCTTTTACTTTTATTTTATATATTGCATTTTATTAATTTTTTTATTATTTTATTTATTTATAAATTATTTTTATACACTTAAATATTATTTTATTTTATTTTTCTGATGTATTTATACAACTAAATAAATAGAAGTATATTCTTTATATGTATATTTATAGGTATTATAGCTATGTATTTTGTATAATTATTTTATTTTTATTTCATTTAGTATTTTTATTCAAGTTTTAATGTGTACATATATTATAAATAATATTTACAAAATTATAAAAATATAAAATTAAAAAAATATGAATAATAAATAAAATGAATATTTTAATCGGTATAAGTATACAATAGGGGTCCAAAATCTAACTTTCACATGTAACTCAGAAAAATATGAAACCACCTTCAATAAATAGCTTATTGAAAATTATATACAATTAAAGGTGATTTTGATACATTTTGAGTTTTTATTTGAGAGATACATGTCTGGGAAGTTGGGATTCTGGAATCTTATTCTAATCATAACGTTTTATCTGTATATTATTTTTGTATGAAATTAATTTTGTATTTTTCTATATTTAATTATCTACAAATTTCATGTTTAAAGTTTCTTTATTTGAAGTATAAAAAGTGGAATTAAAAATAGGTCCCAAAAATAAAGGAAAATGAATAAAATAAAAGAGATTTTTATTGGTTTTTGGTCCTTATCTCCCCCTACTTTATTCCTTATCGACCTAGTCATCAAGATGCCTGGGTCTCAAAGTTTCGGGTCATAAAATATTTGTAATATTTTATTCTTTTTTTCTTTTCTTTATTCTATAATTTTGTCATTAAAAACTATATTTTATACACATTTTGTACAATAATGCATGAATGATAAAATGCCTAAATTAAGCCTATTTACATGCATTTACTAGGGTTTTTTAAGGCCAAAATGATAAAATAAAGATGATGAAATATAGATTCATCATGGTCTCTCTGCTCCATCTGGTTGCTCTTGATCCTCAGGTCTTGGATGATTAGCTCTTGGGTTCTCAACATCACGATTGTTGCGTTGGGCTCGCAGCTGAGTCAGCTCAGCTCTAACATCATTCATTAGTCTACCTTGCTCCCTAATCTGGTTCTACATTGTCTCAAGGGAAGAAAGTAGACCGTTGTTGATCACAGCCTGATCAAAGACTACAGAGGTGGTATATGGTCCTTTGCCAGCCATGTCTTCTAGAAAGGAGAAAGAATCTAAGTCAGGCCTTGCTAGGTCAATATGTAACTGTTGATGGTCTTCTATAGCTGGAGGTGATGATGAATGAGAATGAGTAGGAGAAGAAATCGACGACGAGCTTCCATGGTTGGAGTCATGCCTGGAAGTAGCAACTTTATTTGATTTCGGTTTAGGATGAGAGACATCCCGAACCGATATGGATAAATGGGTAGGTTCGTGAGAGAGTGGATCGGTCAGAGTCGACCGGAGTGATCGCCTTCCCATCATCTTGTTTATTTAGTTGATCAAGATCTTAGAAGATTGGACTCATACCGCAAACAAACACAAAGCAAACCCTGAGTTCACCAACTCAACCTTGGTGATGATTGTAAGAGTTCGGTCGTTTTTCTTGTCAATTTTAAGGTTATTTGGCAGACAAATCTTCTCACAGATTAGCGAGATCAGATAGGTGTCCGAAACTTCTACGACATACTGTCCTGAGTCCTCACTAGAAATCACTTAGTCTCAGCCAATATGGGAGTAAGTACGGACCGTTGCTGGCTACCCATGTTACTTGAGGAAGGAGCCTTACGCAGGGTCCTCTAAACCTCCCACTCTGCTAACTACACCCGGACCATTTCCGGCTACCCGAGAGTACCCACTGAAGATAAAGTGATTAAAAGCATGAACTAAGTAATACTTCGGAAGAAGTCCATACTCTGGCTCTACCTTACATGTTGTCTCTCACTCACAAAATCTGGAAAGTGTACCTGTGATGCATTATCCTCCCCAAAATAAGTGGATTCTTTACATTTCATTTTATGATCAGATAAAAATTAGCAGTCTATGTTTTAATTTTCGGTTATCACTTTTTTTGGATATTTTCAGAGAAATCGTTTAACGTATTTTTGTCTTTTTGGTTTGGCCTTAGATACAAGCAACTAGGTGTTTCGACATAAGCAAACACCTAGCTATGGTTGCGCAGAGAAGGGAAAACCGAGAAATCCTAAGAAGCACCTATCTTAAAAAGTCGCGGAAAACCGTCAAGAAAAATCACGAGCGAAAAAGCCGTGGTGGGTGCCCTGCTCCCCCAAGAGTATAACTCTGGTGAAACAGACCCCGAGAATAAAGGAGGGAGAGGTACAAGTCGAGATACCCTAAGGGGCCACTTTGTACGAAAACAAAGAAATGAGCAAATTGGATTATTTATATTTCTACAAGGTTCTAAAGGAAAAATTATGTGGCTTGTTGGTTCTCAGTTGTGCGGCTCAACTTGTGCTGCACAAATCAGAAACAAGAAGTCGTGAAGTCAGAGAAATAAAATGGCGTAAAGAGAAACCCTAAACCTAGATCTACAGCTACTCTAGCGCTGCCACCCCGGCAACAGCACCATCTGAAAAATCCGTAAATCCCTGATCTAAATTCTTCAGATTCCTACAAAGCAAGAAGACAGAAAAGATTTTCGCGGTCATTGTATCGACCATGTGAGTTTTACCAGAAAAGATTAATCTTTGATTAATCTTATTTTATTTTATTTATACTCCTAAACTTAATTGTATAACGGTTAAGCACGGGAGCGTCGAACTCAGGCAGGCAAACTGTTAGAAACTAGGGTTTAACTGTAAACAAATTAATGTAAATTATTTCCTAATTTTTTATTGATTTTTTTAGAGAATTTTATGCATTTTATATAATTTTTATAAATATTATATTATTTTGTGATTTTTTTAGTATTTTGTGATTTTTATTATTATAGAAAATGTTTTATTATTTTTATTTGATTTATTTTTTATTTTTATGTTTATTTTATTTTCCAATTTTATGGATTTTTAAGAAGTTTTTAGATTTTTTATGGATTTTGTGTTATTTTGAAAGATGAAAAATAGATTTTTATTAAAAATAGATTTTTCTTTTGAATTTTTAGAGTAACAAAAAAAATTATTTTATTATTTTTGGAATGTATATGAAATTATCTTTAAAACAGTATATTGTGCGTTTTGGAGGACTTTTATTTATTTAGTTATGATTTTTGAGGTTTTTATGTATTTTATATTTTTTATTAGTTTTAATATTAAATTTTTGTTTTTTGTGTTTATTGTAAAAAGTATGATAACATATACTCTAACTATTTCTTATTGGATTTTTAAAGATGTTTTTGGATTTTTTTATGATTTTAAAAGTTTGTTATATTTTTTAGAGTTTTTAATGATTTATTAAATGCTAAAAAGTATTTTTATTTTCATAACTTATTTAGAACTGTATATAATATAGTATAGGGTAGTTATATGTATTTTTATTATGTGGTTAGACATTTTTTATTTAATTTAATTTGTATTATAGTGTGTATATAATGTATATACAGGGCAGGGGTGTATGTGTAATTTACTGGAAAGATATGGGTACGAGCGTAAATGCTAGACGCTGTGGGGGTGTTCGCACGCAATTTTCCAGGAGTGCACGTGCTTCTTCATGTGAGATCTCCGGTTAGGGACATGTTCGTGAATACGCCGCGTTCAAGAGGTAAATTCGTAAAACATCCAAAAAAATGGATCTGCACGGGCGTAGTGCATGATTTGCTTGAGCGGTGGAGCTAATTTGGTGATGCTGCATGGTCGGTTCTATTCCCTCAATTGCTGTCCTGATCGAATGGTTGTTTGGAACATGATGTGCGGTTGGAGATATTATCCCCAATTCAATCTGCAGGTCGTTGGCTATTCAAAGCATGGAGATTAGAGGTTTCATGCGAAGCTGATGCTTCTGATTCTCAACTGCAACTCCAGTTGCGGTTCTGATCTTCTGGCGGAGAATGCAAGGTTGTATTGGCAGATGACTTGTTCTTCAAGGAGGATTTGCAGGGAGCGGCTAGTATCTCAGATTGCAGTAGTTCTCATTCTACAAATTCAGATCTGCAAGCAGTTGAGATGCTTCGATCAATTGTCTTTTCCCATTTTGCGCACGTCGAAGTGCAAAGCTGCGTAGCACAGCTTCGGATTATGTAATCGAGAGGTGGCGACGCCAGTGATTGATTCTTCTCGTGGTGGAGGGTGGGTGAGGCTTTCATTCCTATCTCTTTTTCCAGGTACCTCCGGTGATGCTCGTCGATGCGGCTCGCATCATGATGCTACAGACACATGAACTGCATGTGGATTTAAGGCTCGAGATGGTAGATATCGGCCCGGATGTAATGAAAATCGAATGTCGGTGAGGGAAATTGGATAAGAGATGTGCATGAAATGAAAATCGAATGTGGATGAGGGAAATTGGATTGATCAGTGGAAATGAGGTGAGATCCAATTTGGAATTGGATGATATCTGTGCGATTTGAGTTGATTTGAAGAAAACGGTATAGGAGAAAACAGAGAGAGAGAAGGGAGAAATCAAAGAGAGAGAAGATAGAGATTGAGAAGAAGATGGCAGAGGGAAGGACAGAAGAATGAAGAGAACCCAGATACGACGGTGCGGATGAGTCGCCTGTAATTGCTGGACTCGGCAGAGCTCCTGTGTTTATAATGGCCTCTACGCGATGGTGTTTTACGGAGGTTGTGCATGCACGACTAGCAAAGCTGTGATGCGACGGCGATCTTGTCGGAACCCGCTCTACTCACGTCAATGGAGGAACGATCGGACTTATCACCTCCTCGCAATCCCTCAAAGCTCACCGGAGAGTGGAACATAAATGGCGGATCTACGGCAACGGCGGGGTCAGCGGGTATAAATAGACGACATGGAATGAGGTCACCGCCAGAGGTGACATGAATGTGGATGGTTGGAGAAACGGTCGGCCATTGGAACGATTAGAGGTTGATGGCAAAGAGAGGAGGAGAGGGAGGAAGGAGGCGGGCGACAGAGATGGGAAAAGTAACGGAGAAGAAGGAAAAGAATTGGGAAAGGTAGAAAGAGAAGGGGAAGATAAGAGAGAAAATAAAAATAATTATAAATAAACAAATAATAATAATAAATATATAATTAAATAATTAATTTTTATATATTATTGTATTAATTTCGTAATTAAATAAATAATTAATAATTAAATATGGTTAATAAATTATTTAAGTAATTAATTAAATAATTTAGTATATAATTAAGTAATTACTTAAGTTAATAAATGATTACTAAATAATTAATTATTTAAATAATAAAATTATTATTATTATTTACTTAAATTTAATAATAAAATAATAGTATAAATTACGGTATATTGTACCTTAAACCAGTACAGACCTGAAAACCACATTTTTCATATTAACTCCGACTTTAGCTAAATAGTGTCATTTTGTAGATAATTTAATAATATGAATTTTAAAATTGAGTTTGCTCAATTCAGAGTTAATACAGTCGAATTATGACGTCCGGAAAAATTAAGTAACGGCTTCGAGGCTTCGTGTTTTATTGGTATTGTAACTTAGTGATATTTTTATTTTTATATACAATTTTATAAGATTTTAGGAAAAAAGAATTAAGTTAATCAGATTTACGGTTATTTAATTAAAAATAAGAGAAGATTCTACATATAATACATATAGACAGCGGGTCCCAAATGCCAAAACTCATCGGTTTTATTCGAATATTTTTTGATATTTTTAATAAATAGTATTATGTATAAACCAGATTTTAATAGTGAGTATGGTCCAATTGGAGTTTTCTATAAAAAGTTATGAAACTCGGAAGTCTGCTTTTGCGGCTTTTACTGTTCATTGCGGTTAATTATTTTCGTGATGAAATATTTTTCTGATATTTTTTTTATAAAATAATATATATTTTTATGAACAACTTTTGCAAAAGAAGTTATTTGATTTGATGTTGTCTTGATGATATATAAAATAGGTGAAATATTTACAATGTGAAAAATGGGTAAATAATAATTCTGGTCTTGATTTTTGATATATTTTTGTATGTTAAGATCCTTACCCCCCACTTATTTATTTAGTCAACCCGATCAATATTGACCTGGTCTCAGGATTCGGATTAGTTTATATATATTTCAAATTTACAGCCTTCTTTTCTTTTATTTTATTTTTTATATTTATTCTTTATTTTGGATAAAATAAGTGTTAAATATATAATATTAATATTTATTGTTAGAATGATAACTAGTTGGAATTAATGATTATTTACATATATTTTACCAATGATTTTTGCCAAAATGAAAGAATAAAGGTGATGAATCACAGACTCATCAATATATCATTATTTTACATAAAATAATATATATATATTATTTATTGTACATTTAAAGACAAAATAAAAGAATAAAGAACAGAAAAGAAAAGAAAATGAAATGAAATATCAAAAGTATTGAATGACCCTAAACCCCATAACCTAGGCATCATGATGACTGGGTTGACAAGGAATATAGTACGGGAGATAAGGGCCACGAAACACAGTAAATCCTAATTTCTAATTCATCAATAAGTTCATTTTGGGATCTACATTATTCTTTATTATTTACATTTCAAAAAATAATTTTTTACATGAAAGTTGTAGATAAAAACATTAAAAAATATAAAATTTTATTTCACATGAAAATAATGCATATTGTGCTTTTTATACTCAGAATAAAAATCCAAAATCCCAACTTCAGAGACCCATATATTCTTCTTATGAACTCAAAATACACCAAAATCACCTTTAATTATATTTAACTTGTTATTAGCTATATAATAAATGTGATTTCATTTAATTTGTAGTTAATATACAAAAGTTAGGTTTTAGACCCTTATTGTACATGACATCTAAATAAAATAAACATTTTATTCACCCCTTGAAAAACACCACCTGATCAGCTGCTTCTCAAATTCCTGCGAAGAAATCAGAGAAAAAGTATCGCGGTCGTTGTCGACTAGGTGAGTTTTACAGAAAAGATTAAGGTGAGTTAATCTTCTTTATTTTTTTTATACTCCTAAACAAATGTGTATAGTGGATTCGTACGGGAGTGTCGAACTCAGGGAGGCAAACTGTATTAAACTAGGAAGAATCGATGGAAAAACTTAGGCTAAGGATCTCCTAATTTTTATTTTGTTTTTAGGGATTTTCGGGATTTTTATTTAGTTTTATGAATTTTGTATTGTTTTTATGAATTTTAGGTGTTTTTGTGAATTTTTTATTATTAAATGTTTTAAATTTTTATTTTGTTATTTTATTGATTTTAATAGGTTTACTATTTTTTATGAATTTTTAATGGGGTTTTATGATTTTTAGGAGTTTTGGTTATTTTCTAATGTAAAGAGTAAGTGTTTATTCAAAACTGTAACGTATTTTGGATTTTTAAGAGTGAAAACAGTGACGAAATCTTTTTATTGTATTTTCTGTATAAAATAGATGAAATTATCTTCGAAACGATATATTGTGCGTTTTTAGGGGATTTGTCTTCAGTTAGTTATGATTTTTTGAAGTTTTTATCAATTTTGATTTTTTTCTTGATTTTTATATCCGATTTTTATTTTTTTTAATTTTTTTAAACGTATTTATACTGTATATTACGTATATTATTTTGAGTATTTTAGTGTATTTTTATATTTTTTTTGGTTTTTATTTATTATGTATATAAGATGTATAGTGTTATTTATACTGTACAGGGATACGGGTGTAATACTATGGAAATTGGGGGAGCGTGCGCGCAAAGTTTCCAGCGCTGCACGTGCTTCGCGCGTGATGCTTTCAGATTTTGGATCTGTACGTAAATTGGTACAACCGTTGGGGTGTGTATGTAATTCGGCCGACACTATCCCTGCAAATTGTTCAAAACAAATCTTCCGCGCAGATGCGCTTCACGTGCTTTCCCAACACGATGGGACGGTGCGGTTTTTCTGAACCGTCTGATGAAAGCACGATCAACGGCTGCTGTTGGATGAGACGTTTGACGCAATACTTCCCGAGTTGAAGAGGATCCCGTAGACGGCGGATCTCTGGAGCAGTAGCGTTGGAAGCTAATCTGGTTCGTTGAATTGGTCTGGCAGTAAGGGTGAGAAGCTGCTGGAAGGTGGGCGCGGTCACGAGGCTTTGGCGGAGGCAGCGCCTCCACGGGGACTCGCGGCTGGGGGCGTGCGGGTTGCAGGAGAGTGACACGTGGCCGGCCTTCGAGCCGTGCGATCGAATCTGATCGTATGACTCCTGTAACTTGTTCCTCGATAGATTCAGGAGGAAACAAACTCCAGGCTTCAACAGCGGATGATCTAATTAGCTTTAGATGAAAAAAAAACGGCGGAAAGTTAAGCAGCAACGGGTGCGGTGATTTTTCTGGAAGAGGAGTAACAGCTCTTTCCCCTTGTCAAGCGTGAGCGGCAGTGCTCTGCTCTCTTTTCTCGAATCAATTATTCCAAATATTCTATGTAATCTCAGATCAAGTACTGGTTTCTCATTTCAACTTTTAATGTCAACGATTTCAAATCAAGTGTGGAATCCCCAATTGGATGTACAGGAAACGTGAAGATGCATGAGAGCATCTCCAGATGAGATTTGCTTCAGGTGATAATATTCAAATGTGTATTTTCCAAGCACGTCCGTAGATCTCACCTGCAATGGAAAATCTAATGCTCGAAGGCTATGCTTCGGCTAATCGTCAAAACAAATAGGATTTGATGAAGGAATCCCACGGCAAGTGAGGATTTGGAGATTGAAAAGGTAAATGGAAGGAGGAGTATGAGACGTACCTGGAGAAAGTGGATGCGGGTTTCAATTTACGTCAGATGGACTCCAAATGTTCGGTGGCGTTGTTTTACTGTGAAGTTATCTCAGAAGGCGGCGGGGCTTCTCAAATTTCTTCATGTTTCCCCCCAATTCAAGTCGCTCCAAGCGATTCGTTCAGCGATTGAACGATGACCGAAGATGTCCCTGTAGATCTCAGGTTCGCGTGCGTGCCTAGCAGGAAAAGGAGCTCCTGTGCGATGCTTGACCGAGGTCGAGGGCGGTGTTACCGGCGACGCGTAGAGCGGACGGTGATTGAAAACTGAGGCTTCGTTTATGATGGACAGAGCCGATGAAGATGGAATGTCGCAAGGGGGAAGATAGCAAGCGAATAGGATCAGAGATGGTGTTGGTGATGGCTTGCCGGTTGATATGGAACGACGGTGGCGGTAGTATCGCTAGTGAATGAATGGAATGAAGGGATTCAAAAACGGATGCGGCGATGAAGTGAGATCGGACGTAAGAGGTCGAGAAATGGATGAAATCCAGAGTAGAATAGAGGGATGGAGAGGAGAAGGGAGGAGATGAGAAGAGAATAGAGAGAGATTTCGGAGAAGTAAGAGGGAACAGAAGGTCTAACCTGGAATAGAAGATGCGGAAGTGATTGGCGTTGTTGTTGCTGCGCACCTGGAAGCACGGAGCTCGGCGGAGCTCCGTGGATGCTTGCCTCGACGCGCGGGCGCGACGCGGGGGCTGAGCGCACGGCGGAGCGGCTGCTTCAACGCCGACTGCGGATCTCGCCGGAACTTTCCTCGCTCAACCTCGCTGCAACGACGGAGACGAAACGCGTCTGTCATTCGCGCTCAACCTCTCTCGGAGCTCACAGGTGGAGAAAATAAGAAATGGCGGATGCCCTGGAGATGGGGGTCAACGGAGTTTAAATAGGCAAGGTGAGGTGTGGTCACCGCCGGCGGTCCGGTCACCGGGTCGGTTGGAGAAACGGCCGGCCAACGGCCGGCCGTTGGGCAGTTGAAGGAGAGGAGGGGATGGGTGGTGGCTTGGGGAAGAAGAAGAAGGGGGGAAGAAGATGACGGGTGAGATCACGAAAGTAGGAGAGAGAAAATAAAGAGAGAAGAAATAATGGGGAAAAGTAAATAAAGAGGAAAAAAATCAGTATAATTAAATAATTAATAATAAATTAATAATTTCGAAGTTGAATAAATAATTAGTAATTAAATATAATTAATAAATTATTTAAATAATTAATTAAGTAATTAAGGTATTAAATAAATAAAGGAATTAAATAAATAAATAATTTAAATAAATAAATAAATAAAGTATTATTTATATAAAAACTAAAGGATTAATACATTAAATAATAATATAAAGTACGACTTATTGTACAATATACCACATACGGACCTCGAAAACCACGTTTTTCGTATAACTCCGATTTTAGCGAAACTAGTGTCATTTTATAGATAATTGAAAAATATAATTTTAGGGACAGAGTTTGCTAATTTTGGAGCTCATACGGCCGAGTTATGAGGCCCGGACGAAAAAAGTAGCGGCTTCGGGCCTCCGGATTTTTTCAGTATTTTAATTTATTTTTATTTTTATATTTTTATAAATAATTTTAGATGATTTTAGGAAAAAGAATTAAGTTAATTCGGTTTAGGTTATTTAATTAAAAATCGGGAAGTTTCTACATATAGTAAATATAGACAACGAGTACAAAAAGCCGAAACTCACCGATTTTATCCGAATATTTTTCTGATATTTTTAATAAATAGTACTATATACAAAACGGATTTTAAAAGTGAGTTTGGTTATTTTGGAGTTTTCTATAAATAGATATGAACCTCGGAAGTTGGCTTTTACGTTTCCGGTTCATTGCGGCTATTTTATTTTTGTACCAAAATATTTTTCTAATATTTTTATAAAATAATACATATTTTTATGAACAACTTTTATAAAGGGAGTGTTTTGATTTGAGATTGTTTTGATGATAAATAAAATATGTGAAGTATTTACATTATGAAAAATGGGTAAATTACATTTTTGATCTTTATTTTTCAGAATATTTTTATAAGTTAGGATCCTTATCTCCCCCTACTTATTTCTCTTGTCGACCCGGTCAATATTGACCTGGTCTCGGGGTTAGGATCAGTTTGTATATTACATATACAACCTTCTTTTTTTATTTTTATTTTTATTTTTCTCTTTATTCTTTTATTTTGGTGAAAATAAGTGCTAATTATATAATATTAATATTTGTGGTTATAATGTTAATTAAATGGAATTAGTGGATATTTACATGTATTTTTCCAAGGATTTTAGACAAAATGAAAGAATAAAGGCGATGAATCACGGATTCATCATTCCCCTATACTTTACCTTTGCTAGTCCCTTAGCAAACACTTATTATATAAATAAGTGCAAGCAAAAAGAAAAAGAAAAAGAAAAGAACTTAGAACATGCTTGTTTCTTTAAACCGAATTTTACTTCGTCCAAAATTTGGAGCCTGGATTTAGACCTTTGAATTAATAGTGTGTCGGGACTCTATTAGACTTAGGATTTAAGCCTCGACAGTCCTCAAGTTCCACAAATCCTTATCCAGATTCACCTCAATAGCCAGCTCAGATCCACCTATCCATCACGCAAGCTTTTCAGCTTTGAAAACAATTTGTACTGTGTGTGAGAAGTTTTAGCTCTTCCCGCTCTAGAGAGGCGAAGAAGCCGCCCATACAGCTACACACTTCCATTGGGCCCTTATCCAGCAACTCAGTCCTCGAGGAGGGAGGTATTTCCTTCTGAGGTCAGGTCGTGCTGTGTCCACAATCGAATAAGAGAGAAGATAGAAGAAGGAGAAGAGAACTGGAGTGTGATCAGTGTAATCACATCTCCGGTGAAGCCTGGCCAGTTTAGCCAAGTCTCCGCGAAGACATGCAGGCTTTTCTGAAGCTCGGACCATTGTGGTCATTTTTGGAATTTGGTGTATTTGGCTTCTTTGGTAGTAATGATTGTTGCACTGCAACGGTCTTTTGTGCCCCAACGGATATAGCATCTTTTCATTCCGCCCATTTTTTGGGGTCTTGGAAAAATTGTGTCAGCAGATCCTTCCCTCATATGAAGCTTTATTTCAACCCCAATCTCTCCCTTCTTTAGACATCACCACCACCAGATAAGGATGGAAACGTACCACCGAAATGGATTGCCCTTCGCAACCCCAGGCAGGTCGAGCTAAGTGCAGAGTGCATGAGCTCAAAATTGGTTCAAATGGAGAAGAGTTCAACGGATGACACCAGGTGTCCTACTTAGGCACTTTCAAGTTGAATTCCGAACACGGTCTCATGAAACCCAAAGAATTAAGTCTACAAGACCTGAAGAGTCTCAATTCCCAATCCTAATAAAGTCCCTTTAGAATTAAGTGGATTAAGGCCTAAACCAAGCTCCATCTCTCGGACTTAGATTCATGCGGTTCAAGAATCAAACTTGTTCTGAAAAATGCTAATGAATGCAACAATGTTTTTATGAGGTAGATTTTTCGGCTTAAATGTTTTAAGTGGATTTTAAAGAATTTTACAAATTTTTATTGGATTTAAAACTTTTCAATTTTTAGGGGTTTTTTGTAAAAGTTAGTGAATTAATTCAATTTACACAAATTTTACAAGGATTTTTGTGTATTTTACAAAGGATTTTATACAAGTTTTATATACAAATTATACAGCTTTTATACAAGATTTTTATAAGGATTTTATTTTTCAAAATTTTAAGGATTTTATCAGAGAATTTACAACTTTTTTTTAATCTCCATTTTAAGCCATTTTTTATAAAATATTTTTACGGTTTTCTTGCGGTTTTTAAAAACCCAAAATATACACCATACTTTTAAGAAGCCTTATTATTAAAAATACGAGAAAGTACGAGTTATGGCTTCTAAAGTATATATAGCATATATATACGACACCCCCCTAAAATTGGCTCGGCTAATGGGGTAAAATTTCCTCAGAAAAGCTATTCGAAGAGTACCTCATCCAGCTCGCTCCTTTCCCAGAAGTCGGAACCATCTCGCGGCTCCGTCCTTGAGTGTCAAGGGAAAGGTCTTCTTCATGGCATCCTCAGGTGTAATATCGGAATAGAATCGAGTGCTGCAAATCTCCTCAAACTCGTAAAGATGCTCATACGGCTCTTCGTGCGGCTTTCCATGAAACTTGGGCAGTAATGAAACGAAGTCTGAATCAATCAGAAAAATAGACAAAGTTGAAGTAGAAACTGACTCAGCTCCCGATGTCGGCTGCTCAATCCGCACCCTCGTCTCAACAACTCGTGGACCCGGATCTCTCATCTGATCTGAAACTGGCTCGCGGGTCTCATACATCTGCTCAGCTGTCACTGTAACTGGAGGTTGGCTCAATGGAGACGAAAATAAAGGGATAGAAGGAGATGGAGAAGATAGGAAACGAAAGGAAATGATTCCCCGAGGTCAGAGTTACACTCGGAGAATGATAAATGACTCGACTCAGATTCGAGACACGAATCGTCTCGAATCGACCTAGATGATTGGGTAGATACGCCTGGAAGCGATGCCGCAAGAGTCGGCCTAATAGATCGCCTACCCATCATTATGACTTCAAGAAGAAAAAAATCGATTCTAGACAAGACGCGGACAACGAGTGATTGCGATAGATCTCAGAGATAGACCTGAAAGATAGGACTCACACCACAAGTCAAACACAAAGCAAACCCTGATTTCACCAACGCAACCCAGGTGATGACCGTAAGAGTTCGGTCGTTTATCTTTTCGATTTTATGGTTGATTGGCAAATAACGTTCTCTCAGATAAACGAGATTAGATAGATGCCCGAGACTTCCATGTCGTACTGTCCCGAGTTCTCACCAGAACTCACCTAGTCTCAGCCAGTATGGAAGTAAGTACGGACCGTTTCCGGCTACCCATGTTACTTGAGGACGGAGCCTTACGCAATGTCCTCTAAACCTTCCACTCTGCTAAGTGATCTCGGACCGTTTCCGGCTACCCGAGAGCACCCACTAAAATAAGGTGAATCAAGGTGTGAACTAAGTAGTATTTCGATAGAAGCCCGGACTCTGGCTCTACCTTATGGGTCGTCTCTCTCTCGCTGATCTGGAGATGAGATCGATGATTCAGTTTTTCGGGGATTTCTCTCCCAAAGCAAGTGAGTCCTTACGTTTATTTTAAAGTCAATAGAATTAGCAGTCCCTGTTTTAATTTTCGGTTTTCACTTTTTTTGGATATTTTCAGAGAAAAATCGTCTAACGTATTTTTGTGTTTTTGGGATTGGCCCTAGATACAAGCACCTAGGTGTCGAATCCTAAGCAAGCATCTAAACTAAGCTAAGCTACGATGCGCAGAGAAGGGAAAAAACCGTAAAACAGCTAACAAGCACCTAACTCGGAAAAGCCGCGGAAAACCGTCGAGAAAAATCGCGATCGAGAAAACCCGCGGTGGGTGCCCTGCTCCCCCAGGAGTACAGCCCTGGTGAAACAGACCCCGAGAAAGATACAAGTCGGGATGCCTTTACGAGGCCCCTTTCTACGACACTATTTTATATGTTTTTTTACAAGAAATTACAAGAATTCTAAACTACTTGGTTCACGGTTTTGAGCTGCACGGCTCGAGCTATGCTGCACAAATAAAAAACAAGAACCGTGAGGTCAGAGAAATAAGATCGCGAAAATAAAATCTATCCTAAGGTCTTCACAATCCTCCTAGCGCTGCCTCCCCGGCAACGGCGCCATCTGAAAAACACCACCTGATCAGCTGCTTCTCAAATTCCTGCGAAGAAATCAGAGAAAAAGTATCGCGGTCGTTGTCGACTAGGTGAGTTTTACAGAAAAGATTAAGGTGAGTTAATCTTCTTTATTTTTTTATACTCCTAAACAAATGTGTATAGTGGATTCGTACGGGAGTGTCGAACTCAGGGAGGCAAACTGTATTAAACTAGGAAGAATCGATGGAAAAACTTAGCCTAAGGATCTCCTAATTTTTATTTTGTTTTAGGGATTTTCGGGATTTTTATTTAGTTTTATGAATTTTGTATTGTTTTTATGAATTTTAGGTGTTTTTGTGAATTTTTTATTATTAAATGTTTTAAATTTTTATTTTGTTATTTTTATGATTTTAATAGGTTTACTATTTTTTATGAATTTTTAATGGGGTTTTATGATTTTTAGGAGTTTTGGTTATTTTCTAATGTAAAGAGTAAGTGTTTATTCAAAACTGTAACGTATTTTGGATTTTTAAGAGTGAAAACAGTGACGAAAAGAAAACAGTGACGAAATCTTTTATTGTATTTTCTGTATAAAATACATGAAATTATCTTCGAAAAGATATATTGTGCGTTTTAGGGGATTTTTCTTCAGTTAAGTTATGATTTTTTTGAAGTTTTTATCAATTTTGATTTTTTCTTGATTTTTATATCCGATTTTTATTTTTTTTTATTTTTTAAACGTATTTATACTGTATATTACGTATATTATTTTGAGTATTTTAGTGTATTTTTATTTTTTTTTGGTTTTTATTTATTATGTATAAAAGATGTATAGTGTTATTTATACTGTACAGGGATACGGGTGTAATACTATGGAAATTGGGGGAGCGTGCGCGCAAAGTTTCCAGCGCTGCACGTGCTTCGCGCGTGATGCTTTCAGATTTTGGATCTGTACGTAAATTGGTACAACCGTTGGGGTGTGTATGTAATTCGGCCCGACACTATCCCTGCAAATTGTTCAAAACAAATCTTCCGCGCAGATGCGCTTCACGTGCTTTCCCAACACGATGGGACGGTGCGGTTTTTCTGAACCGTCTGATCAAAGCACGATCAACGGCTGCTGTTGGATGAGACGTTTGACGCAATACTTCCCGAGTTGAAGAGGATCCCGTAGACGGCGGATCTCTGGAGCAGTAGCGTTGGAAGCTAATCTGGTTCGTTGAATTGGTCTGGCAGTAAGGGTGAGAAGCTGCTGGAAGGTGGGCGCGGTCACGAGGCTTTGGCGGAGGCAGCGCCTCCACGGGGACTCGCGGCTGGGGGCGTGCGGGTTGCAGGAGAGTGACACGTGGCCGGCCTTCGAGCCGTGCGATCGAATCTGATCGTATGACTCCTGTAACTTGTTCCTCGATAGATTCAGGAGGAAACAAACTCCAGGCTTCAACAGCGGATGATCTAATTAGCTTTAGATGAAAAAAAAACGGCGGAAAGTTAAGCAGCAACGGGTGCGGTGATTTTTCTGGAAGAGGAGTAACAGCTCTTTCCCCTTGTCAAGCGTGAGCGGCAGTGCTCTGCTCTCTTTTCTCGAATCAATTATTCCAAATATTCTATGTAATCTCAGATCAAGTACTGGTTTCTCATTTCAACTTTTAATGTCAACGATTTCAAATCAAGTGTGGAATCCCCAATTGGATGTACAGGAAACGTGAAGATGCATGAGAGCATCTCCAGATGAGATTTGCTTCAGGTGATAATATTCAAATGTGTATTTTCCAAGCACGTCCGTAGATCTCACCTGCAATGGAAAATCTAATGCTCGAAGGCTATGCTTCGGCTAATCGTCAAAACAAATAGGATTTGATGAAGGAATCCCACGGCAAGTGAGGATTTGGAGATTGAAAAGGTAAATGGAAGGAGGAGTATGAGACGTACCTGGAGAAAGTGGATGCGGGTTTCAATTTACGTCAGATGGACTCCAAATGTTCGGTGGCGTTGTTTTACTGTGAAGTTATCTCAGAAGGCGGCGGGGCTTCTCAAATTTCTTCATGTTTCCCCCCAATTCAAGTCGCTCCAAGCGATTCGTTCAGCGATTGAACGATGACCGAAGATGTCCCTGTAGATCTCAGGTTCGCGTGCGTGCCTAGCAGGAAAAGGAGCTCCTGTGCGATGCTTGACCGAGGTCGAGGGCGGTGTTACCGGCGACGCGTAGAGCGGACGGTGATTGAAAACTGAGGCTTCGTTTATGATGGACAGAGCCGATGAAGATGGAATGTCGCAAGGGGGAAGATAGCAAGCGAATAGGATCAGAGATGGTGTTGGTGATGGCTTGCCGGTTGATATGGAACGACGGTGGCGGTAGTATTGCTAGTGAATGAATGGAATGAAGGGATTCAAAAACGGATGCGGCGATGAAGTGAGATCGGACGTAAGAGGTCGAGAAATGGATGAAATCCAGAGTAGAATAGAGGGATGGAGAGGAGAAGGGAGGAGATGAGAAGAGAATAGAGAGAGATTTCGGAGAAGTAAGAGGGAACAGAAGGTCTAACCTGGAATAGAAGATGCGGAAGTGATTGGCGTTGTTGTTGCTGCGCACCTGGAAGCACGGAGCTCGGCGGAGCTCCGTGGATGCTTGCCTCGACGCGCGGGCGCGACGCGGGGGCTGAGCGCACGGCGGAGCGGCTGCTTCAACGCCGACTGCGGATCTCGCCGGAACTTTCCTCGCTCAACCTCGCTGCAACGACGGAGACGAAACGCGTCTGTCACTCGCGCTCAACCTCTCTCGGAGCTCACAGGTGGAGAAAATAAGAAATGGCGGATGCCCTGGAGATGGGGGTCAACGGAGTTTAAATAGGCAAGGTGAGGTGTGGTCACCGCCGGCGGTCCGGTCACCGGGTCGGTTGGAGAAACGGCCGGCCAACGGCCGGCCGTTGGGCAGTTGAAGGAGAGGAGGGGATGGGTGGTGGCTTGGGGAAGAAGAAGAAGGGGGGAAGAAGATGACGGGTGAGATCAGGAAAGTAGGAGAGAGAAAATAAAGAGAGAAGAAATAATGGGGAAAAGTAAATAAAGAGGAAAAAAATCAGTATAATTAAATAATTAATAATAAATTAATAATTTCGAAGTTGATTAAATAATTAGTAATTAAATATAATTAATAAATTATTTAAATAATTAATTAAGTAATTAAGGTATTAAATAAATAAAGGAATTAAATAAATAAATAATTTAAATAAATAAATAAATAAATAAATAAAGTATTATTTATATAAAAACTAAAGGATTAATACATTAAATAATAATATAAAGTACGACTTATTGTACAATATACCACATACGGACCTCGAAAACCACGTTTTTCGTATAACTCCGATTTTAGCGAAACTAGTGTCATTTTGTAGATAATTGAAAAATATAATTTTAGGGACAGAGTTTGCTAATTTTGGAGCTCATACGGCCGAGTTATGGGAGGACGGAAAAAGTAGCGGCTTCGGGCCTCCGGATTTTTTCAGTATTTTAATTTATTTTTATTTTATATTTTTATAAATAATTTTCGATGATTTTAGGAAAAATAATTAAGTAAATACGGTTTACGGTTATTTAATTAAAAATCGGGGAAGTTTCTACATATAGTAAATATAGACAACGAGTCCAAAAATCCAAAACTCACCGATTTTATCCGAATATTTTTCTGATATTTTTAATAAATAGTACTATATACAAAACGGATTTTAAAAGTGAGTTTGGTTATTTTGGAGTTTTCTATAAATAGATATGAACCTCGGAAGTCGGCTTTTACGGCTTTTCCGGTTCATTGCGACTATTTTATTTTTGTACCAAAATATTTTTCTAATATTTTTATAAAATAATACATATTTTTATGAACAACTTTTATAAAGGGAGTGTTTTGATTTGAGATTGTTTTGATGATAAATAAAATATGTGAAGTATTTACATTATGAAAAATGGGTAAATTACATTTTTGATCTTTATTTTCTGAACATTTTTATAAGTTAGGATCCTTATCTCCCCCTACTTATTTCTCTTGTCGACCCGGTCAATATTGACCTGGTCTCGGGGTTAGGATCAGTTTGTATATTACATATACAACCTTCTTTATTTTTATTTTTATTTTTATTTTTCTCTTTATTCTTTTATTTTGGTGAAAATAAGTGCTAATTATATAATATTAATATTTGTGGTTATAATGTTAATTAAATGGAATTAGTGGATATTTACATGTATTTTACCAAGGATTTTAGACAAAATGAAAGAATAAAGGCGATGAATCACAGATTCATCACCCCTTATACTTTTCATACTTTTATATTTTTATAATTTTGTAAATATTATTTATAACATATGTACATAAGTAAACCAAAATAAAACCGTTAGAAATACTCCAAAATAAATATGTAAACTACGGTACACAGATGAACTACACTTACTTATACTTATGTAATAAGTATACATATTTAATTAAGTATACATATTATATCAGAAAAAATACAATAAAAATATATTTATGTATATTTATCTAAGTTGTAAATATGTAAATTATGTGTATAAAATAATAAAATATAAAATACAAAATAAAAATAAAATACATATTATATAGGTAAATATACATATATTTATGCTTGTAAAACTAAACACATAATAAATTAACTTGTAAGAATAAATAAAAATCATCATAAAATTCTACATAAAATACTAAATATTTTTTATATTTTAAACTAATATTAAATAAGTAATTATTATTTTATTTTGAAATCTTTTTAATTTATTTTTATTTTGTCATGTTGTGGCATACATGGACCAATAGGGTTACAGCCTCGACTGACCAACCAGTGAACGGAGTAGTGAAAATCAACCAATTGGGTCGTCTAAAAAGATAGACAATTGTCATTGTGGTGACCGGTTGAAATTCGGAGAAAAAATATTATTATTATTATTTATATACTTAAACTAATGTGCATAACAATAAGCACGGGAGTGTCGAACTCAAGGAGGCAAACTGTGGAACACTAAGGTAAAGTAGTAGAAGAACTAAGGTAAAGGAGTTAGTGATTTTTATTGATTTTTAAGGTTTTTTTTGGATTTTTATTTGATTTTATGAATTTTATATTTTTTGTGGTTTTATATACCTATAGCTATTCGATTTTATATTCTATATTTGGATTTTATATTTTTAATTTTTTTATTTTTATTTTTATTTCATGCTCTTGTAAATTTATTAGAGGTTTTTAATTTTTTTGGGGTTTTGAATTATTTTTAAAGTGAAGAACACGATTTTTATTAAAAATATAGATTTATTTTTTATTTTTAAAAATAGTAAATAGTAAGAAGATACTTTTACTTTATTTTAATCAGGAAGTAGATGAAATAACTTTCCAACGAGGAAGTGTAAGTATTTTTGTGATATTTAATGAATTAGATATGAAATCTTGAAGTTTTTATGTATTTTTATTTTTATTTATTTTCATATTCAATTTTTATTTTCGTTTTTAGTTTAATATGTAAATTATAGTAAAATATATTGTAGATAAAGTTTTAGGATTTTTAAAAGGTATTTTCTATTTTTCTATTGTTGTGTATTTTTTGTATTTTTAAAATTTATTTAAAAATAGGAAAAAAATCTATTTTTGAAAATTACTCTAATATTGTATATAGTATAATAATACATATATTTATATTTGTTATATTTTTATACTAAGTAGTTTATATAATATGTATACATTATAAGGAGTGTACTGGAAATAATCTGGAAATTCTGGGGCATGCGTGATAAAAGAGAAAATACGGAGGGTGGGACTGTAAAAAGCCCAGGATCACGTGCACATGCACGTGAGGTTTTCAACACCTGGGACCAGGTAGTAAATCATAGAATGTTTGGGTCGAAAGTGTAAAATGGCCAAAAAAGGCGAAGCACTTGCGAGTCATGTGCGACACCCTTCAACGATGCGGTGAGATAAATCTGGAATCTGGTGCATATTTAGGGGGGGGGGGGGGCTATTTATAATTCTCATGTAGATTTGGGGCAAAGAAGGAAAAATCTCACAATACATGTACGGCACAAGTGTCTTGCCTAAGCAGTAGCGGTGGATGCTTTCTGGAGGTGGCATGTGGCAAGATGGTGTGCATCGTATGGATCTAATTGAACGGTGGGGCAATGATCACACTGTGGTCGTTGGATACGAATCCAACGACTGCTATCCAAGCTGATTGAATATTTGTCCTGCGGTACGAGCATGGATATGTTCTTCCGTAAAATGGAGTAGGTGGCGGAAACTTCTTTGCTCAATCAGGATGGATATCTGCAGGCGTCTGCAAGGCTTTGTTCTGGTGTGAATCTCGATCGGACAAGTATAGCCACGAGCACTAGGCAGTTCTCAGATCTCCGGTGAAGGTGCGAGTCTCTGATGGCTTAATGGTGCTCCGACCTTTGGTGAACGCTCATATGTATGAAGTATCATGAGTAGGGCTTCGGGTGATCGATCGCCCGATGCTCGACTGAGATCTGATCAGGTGATTCTTGCATATCTTCTCTAGGTGGTTCGTGTTCAAGGATCGCTTGACTCATTCGATCTTGACCTCAAATGCTCGTTCTTCTCTATGCTCGATCATGAGCCGATGTTGTTCATGTACAGGTGATGCGCATTAACCTCCAGGCGACGGTCGGTTGATCAGATGCTAAAAATGCATGATGTTTCAAGGCATTCATTCTCGGATCTCCGATGAAAGTCGATGTTGTTCTGATCTCGCAGTTGCAGACTATGGTTTTGATCAAAAGTTCTGATGCAAACGAAGGGCGGCTGATCTCAAGTCTTCAAGCGGTTATCAGGTGCTGCTTTGTCTTGTGTGTTGGTTTTATCTCCAACTGATGTGTTCACAATGCTCGCTAGTGCTCTTCGTTTGATTTTGATTTTGATTGTAGGTGTTTGCTTCGTCTCATATCAGCAGCAATCGTGAATCTCCTATGCTCTCATCTGATATCGATATAGATGCGTCGATCGCCTCCAGATGATCCCAGATTGACAACAAGACCTACAATTATATAGATTGACTCGATACTATTGTCTCGATCCCAAAGTGCAAAAAGAAAAGGGTGAATTAAGAGGCTCTCGGTGGTGAAGGGTGAACATCAATCTCAAATCACAGTGCGTGATTGAGGGGAAAGGTGTGTGAGATAGAATATGAAATGAAAATATTCGAAGGGGATGTGGTTATGTGATCGAATGGATTGGAGTCGAGATTGGAATACGAGGGATTGAGAAGAGTGAAGGCAGAGACTAAGACTGAAGGAGAAATCGGAAAGGAAAAGGATCAAAGCTGAAAACTAACTTGGAACTAAGTAGAATGGAGGAAATTGCCTAGGGATCGGAAGTAGGATGGAGCTCCCATGCCTGCAACTCGTGGCAACGGAGGAGGCTGGGCACGAAGAAGCGAAGCTCGACTCTTGCGGTGATCTTGCCAAAATCTCCTTTCCCGACCCTCGCTGCAACAACGGAGATGGTTTGTGGTTGTCACCTGTTTCATCTCTCTCTCTCGGAGATCACCAGGAAGATGGAAGCAAATGGTGGATCTGTATGAATCGGAGGGGTATGTGAGTCCTTAAACAGGCGAGGTCGCTTGAAGAGCAAGGAAGGAGAAGGGCCAACAGTCGAACAGCTACGCCATTGGGTCAGTTGGGGAGAAGGGGGAAGAAGAAAGGAGGAGGAATGAAGGAGAAGAGGCGAGGGAGAAGAGGAATGGTAGAAGAAGAAAACAAGTAGGAAGAAAGGGGAGGAGAGGGAAACGAAATAAAAAATAATATATAATTAAATAAATTAACAATTAAATAAATTCAATTAATGATTAATTAATTATAAATTATAAGTAATTTCATAAATATTTTATTTTATATATTTAAATAAAATAAAATAATGCTATTTAATTAAATAATTAACTAAGTATATAGATAATATATGTATATATACCTATATAATAAATTATTTATTTATTTAAATAATTTTAATACCTAATAAATTTAATTTTTATTTTATATTAATAATAAAAAAATAATAGAATATTAATAAAATATATAATAAAATAAATAACAAAATTTAAATATAATAGGACTAAGATACATTGTACAATTTATACCAATAGGGTCCTAAAACTTACTTTTTGCATATTAACTCCGATTTTAGTTAAATCACTTTTATTTGATAAATAATTTTATAAGACGGGCTCTAAAAGTGAGTACATCCAATTCAGAGATTATATGGCTGAGTTATGAGGTTCGGAAATTCAGGTTTACAACTTTTTGGTTTTGAGATTTTTTGGAATTTATCAATAAATATTTTTAAGTTTTATTTTTATATTTTTTTATTGATTTTTATAAATATTTTAGAAAAAAGAAATAGGTTAAACGATATTAGAAATAATTAAATAGAAAATAAAGAAGATTTATATACATATAATACATATATACAAAGGGGACCAAACGTCAAAACTCACAAGTTTTATTCTAATTTTTTTGATATTTTTATTAAATAGTATTAGTTATAAAACAAAGTTTAAAATTAGTTTGGTCAATTTGAAATTTTCTATCAATAGTTATGAACTTTGAAAGTTGGCTTTTTAGGCTTTTTAGGTTCATCATAATTATTTATTTATACATTAAATAATTTTTCTAATATTTTTATAAATAAATATATATTATTATGAACAACTTTAATGAAGAAAATATTTTGATTTGAGATTTTCTGAATGATAACAAAAATAGGTGAACACATATACAAGGTGAAAAATGTGTTAATGTACGTTGATGATCTTGATTTTCTGGTATTTTTTTATAAATTAGGATTCTTATCTCTCCTTATTTATTTTATCGACCAAGTCAATATTGACATGGTCTCAGGGTTAGGATCAGTCTATACATATTTCATATCTACATACTTCGTTTCTTTTATTTTTCTTGTTTCTCTATATTATTTTATTTAGGAAAAAAATAAGTGTTATATATATAATATTAACAAATGAGCTAATGTTAATTAGTGAGAATTAGTGAATATTTGCATGTATTTTAATAAGGATTTTAGCCAAAATGAAAGAATAAAGGTGATGAATCATGGATTCATCAAGTAGCTGCAGGAGCTCCACCTTGGTTCTGTGCTTCTCAGGTAGAACCTTAGTTTTCTTTAGCCATTTCTGTTCCTAGCATCGTAGATAGCCTAGATTAGGATTTTAGTTTCGATTGTTATCGCATTTTATTTCTTAAAATTCCAAATCAAAGTTTGCTGGAGCTTCTGCTCAGGCCACTGTTCCATCGTCTTCCAATCGTTCCTCGACCCTTTGTCACCTCCATTCTCTCCCCCTTCGACTTCTGAGCATCCCCCGTACCTCCATTCAGCTGATCCTCGCTGGATCAGGGATTCGGTTCTACTCCTATGATGTACATTGGAGAACCTCCACCCGCCTACATCTTCGCTCATTTCCACTCGATAAGACGTCATGTACCTTTCCTTTTCTTCGCTGGAACTAAACCTGCAGGTATTAGAGGACAAAGACCCATCTAGGGTCGAATTTTGACTCAACTAAGGTACCTAGAGCTGCTACTCTTCCTCGACCGCCAGGGCTCACTCTGGTGATCCTCGGTCCCATCTGAAATCTCCAGAAGCAAGCAACGTCCACCAGGAGTGTTTTGCACCTCACCGTGAAACCAAAGACCGATGGAGTCGTACAAGGGGAGCAGATCGAAGTTCACCTGAACATGTGTTCTTCCCTGTTCTTCCTCCCCTGTTCTCCACTGTTGGATCGATGGGGAACTCTACATCAAGCAACCATTGTTGGATCCTTCGCCCATTAACCGCAAAATTAGCAGTTGAGATCTAATCTCAGCCACCCATCAGCTGATGAATCCATGATTCATCTCCTTTATTCTTTCATTTTGGCTAAAATCCTTGGTAAAATACATGTAAATATCCACTAATTCCATTTAATTAACATTCTAACCACTAATATTAATATTATATAATTAACACTTAAAATTATCCAAAATAAAAGAATAAAGAGAAAAAGGAAAATAAAAATTAAAAGAAGGCTGGATATAAAATATACAGACTGATCCTAACCCCGAGACCAGGTCAATATTGACCAGGTCGACAAGAGAAATAAGTAGGGGGAGATAAGGATCTTAACCTATAAAAAATATAAAGAAAACCAAGACCAAAAATATAAATTACCCATTCTCCATAATGTAAATACTTCACCTATTTTATTTATCATCAAAATCACCTCAAATGAAAACACTTCTTTTACAAAAGTTGTTCCTAAAAATATGTAATATTTTATAAAAATATTAGAAAAATGTTTCGGCACAAAAATAAAATAACCACAATGAACCGGAAAAGCCGTAAAAGCCGACTTCCGAGGTTCATATCTATTTATAGAAAACTCCAAATTGATCAAACTCACTTTTTAAATCCGTTTTTTATATAGTACTATTTATTAAAAATATCAGAAAAATATTCGGATAAAACCAGTGAGTTTCGGCTTTTTGGACCCGTTGTCTATATGTACTATATGTACAAACTTCCGTGATTTTTAATTAAATAACCGTAAACCCGATTAACTTAATTCTTTTTCCTAAAATCATCTAAAATTGTATATAAAAATATAAAAATAAAAATAACTTAAAATATCGAAAAAACCCAGAGGCCCGAAGCCGCTACTTTTTTCGTCCGGGCCTCATAACTCAGCCGTATGAACTCCGAATTGAGCAAACTCAGTCCCTAAAATTATATTTTTCAATTATCTACAAAATGGCACTAGTTTCGCTAAAATCGGAGTTAATACGAAAAACGCGGTTTTCGGGTCCGTATTGGTAAATTTGTACAATAAACCGTACTTTATTATTATTTAATGCATTGATCTTTTATATTTATTATAATTTTTAAATAATTTAAAGTAACATAAATTATTTTATTTATTTATTTAATTCCTTAAATATTTCTTAACTTAATTAATTTATTAATTTATTTAATTACATAACTTATTTAATCTTATTTTTTTTTTTTTTTTTTACCTTTGTTTCTCTCTCCTCCTTTTCTCTCGTCTTCCCCGCACGTTTTTTTTCCTTCCTCCCTTCTTCCCCACGCAACGCATCTTCTTCTTCCTCCACCTTCTTTCTCCTTCGGCCGCCCCTTCCTTCTCTTCCTTCCTCCTTCCAACGGCCCCAACGACCTTGCCGTTGGCCGTTCGCCTTCTTCCTCCTTCGCCAACGCCCCCAACCGCTTCTAACGGCTGGCCGTTGGCCGGCCGTTTTTCCAACTGCTCACCGATGCCGTCACCGCCGCCGGTAACGGGACTCACCCTCCCCTATAAATAGGGCCGTCCTCCCCCCAAACCGACCCATCCGCCATTTTTCCATTTTTTCCACCCGAGCTTCGAGAGAGAGAGAGAGATCCGAGAGGGTGACAGCCTCCGGCTCCAGCTCCGTCGAGCGAGAGGGAGGAGAAGTCGGCGAGATCGCCGCCGCCTTGGCGAAGCTCTGCTCCGCCATCGTTGCGCGCCCAGCCTCCGATTGCGCCGATTGTCGAGGCCGTGACCACGGAGCTCCGCCGAGTTCCGCATCCCCAGGCGCACCTTCCATTTCATCCTTAGGCGACATCTCATCTCCGGGTTAGTTCCACTCCGATCTCCCTATCTCTACCCTCCGATTCTCTTCTCAACCCTTCCCTTCTCTTCTCAATCCCTCTATTCCGGGTTTTTCAATCAAAATCGATTCAAATCGATACGATTTCATCCGATTTTCCGCCTTCATCGCCGATCGTTATCCATTTCTCCAGTCCCTTCCACCTCTGTTCACCTCTGGCTGTGCCAACGGCCAGAGCATCGATGCGTATCCTTCATCCATTAGAGCATCGTTCATCCATTTCCCCCCCCTCTATTCTTCTCGCAATTCATCTATTCTCGATTTTTGCTACAAATCAGTAAATTTCAGTCGAATCCATCATCTATTCCACCGATCCCTCATCAATTTACTTCCGTTTCTCCACTTTCTCTTACGTATCTGATTAAATTAGATCTGAATTTGATCTGATATTGGATCCCATCCTCCACACCATTAGGGATCTATCATCCATCCACATCATGGCTCTCCCTCTGCATTCTGTTAGTAATGAATCCATCTGTTATGCTGGGATTGATCTGTAGTTATTTGTGCATTTTGTTTTGCTGTGATAATTCACCGTTATCCACTCACATCGTTCACACGCACAGTGCTGCTCTGCATTTACGTTATTCATGATTCCAATTTCAAATCCACTTCCTTCAAATCATAAACAATTGTTAATAGCCTATTTGATTTTGAATTGGAGTTGACCTGTGGTGTTACAAATTTGGCATTATCTGCTTATGTTTCTGATCATTAGTGTTTTGTTTTGAGGTTCGATTCTCTGAATCGAGACAAAGCAACAATTGTAGGTTTTGTTATCCATCTCGGGCTCTCTGTTAGAAACATTGCAGGTAGTTGTTGATCATCAACAACCTGATCACTACATCGGAGAACTACTGCTGCATGAGAGAATCGTCGCCCGAGTTCCAGAGACGGAAGAGATCCGCCACCATAGATCGAACATCTCTCTTCAGATCGAGCACCGCCTGACGAGATACTGCAATTGGAGGTGAATTATTCGATTCAAATCGGACAACTTAGATAATTCGGTTGCCTTCTGCCATAGCTTTCGCCATCGATACTCGCGGCCGGCCGCATCTCAAAACCTCCGCGCTTCATTGCCGATTTTATCAAAGCGTTACCGCCGCCTGCAACGAATTTGGAGTAAAACGTCTTCAGCTCCAGAATAGCCGGAGAACGTTCGATCGAGCCGTGATCGAACGCACCTCGTTCATCTGTTTAACGCACGATCGAGGCTTAGCCACGCAGCAACTACAGAACGCATTAACCGCCCAACCGTCTAAGCTTTGCACGCGCTAAGTGCATGCCGAACAGGATATTATCTTCAGGCATTTGGTACTACTGCCCTTAGAGTTTCTTTAAGTTGCTTGCAGGTCCTTGCACAGGAGCAGAGAAGCACGAGATCACGTGGTTACGTGGACACCACCAGCACCGCCCTACAGCTTCAACGAGGCACAAACGCCTCGTGCGTGTGCAGCCTTTTATTTGTTTAGGCTAAATTTGCAGGAACTTCCCCGAAACCATTGTTTTTTTTACAGGTCCTGCAACAGAGAAACATAACATGATCACAGGAAATTTGCGAATTCACCCCTAGACGCTTCTGTATTTGCGAACAGATCCAAGCAGCTACCAGATCACGTGAAGAGCAGGTGGAGGGAAAAGCAAGAGAGTGCTGATTGCACAAAATCCCCTATTATTCCCTGAAATTTGCATCTATACCCTCTGTTTGTATCTAACTATCATACTATATACTCTACGTAATAAATAAAAACCAAAAAAATATAAAAATACACTAAAATACTAAAAAATATTATATTTTACGTAATATACAGTAGAAATACGTTTTAAGAAAATAAAAAAATATAAAACATTAAAATAAAAAAAAATACAAAATTGATAAAAAACTTCAAAAATTCATAACTAATTCAAGAAAAATCCCCTAAAAACGCACAATATACCGTTTTAAAGGTAATTTCATCTAGTTTCTTCAGAAAAGACAATAAAAATATTTTCGCATCATTTTCATCATTAAAAATTACAAAAAAACAGCACAGTTTTCAATAAAACATAATCTTTTTACCTTAGAAGTTAACCAAAACCCATAAAAATCATAAAAACCCTCTAAAATCCATAAAAACAGTAAAACACATTAAAAACATAAAAATTATAAAATAAAATTCAAATAAAAATTTTACATATTTTCTAAAATAAAAAAAATCATAAAATCATTAAAAATTGCAAAAATAATACAAAATTCATAAAATTCAAATAAAAATCCAGAAAAATCTTTAAAAATAAAATAAAAATTAGGAAACACTTTTCCTTAGGTTTTCCATTGATTTCCCTAGTTTAATACAGTTTGCCTCCCTGAGTTCGACACTCCCGTGCTTAACCACTATACAATTAAGTTTAGGAGTATAAATAAAAATAAAGGAGATTAATTAACTCTTAATCTCTTCTGACGAAACTCACCTGGTCGATACAACGACCAAAATCTTTCTTTCTCTGATCTCTTCGCAGGAATTCGAGAAGACAGCAGATCAGGTGGTGTTCATCAGATGGCGCCGTTGCCGGGGAGGCAGCGCTAGGAGGATCGCGAAGACCTTAGGATAGATTCATTTTCGCGATTTTATTTCTCTGACTTCACGGTTTCTTGTTTTTGATTTGTGCAGCACAGCTCGAGCCGCACAGCTCAAAGCCACGAAACCAAGTAGTTTAGAATTTCTTGTAATTTTCTTGTAAAAAAAAGCATATAAAAATAGTGTCGTAGAAAGGGGCCTCGTAAAGGCATCCCGACTTGTACGTTTCTCGGGGTCTGTTTCACCAGGGCTGTACTCCTGGGGGAGCAGGGCACCCACCGCGGCTTTTCTCGATCGCGATTTTTCTCGACGGTTTTCCGCGGCTTTTCCGAGATAGGTGCTTGTTAGGTGTTTTACGATTTTTCCCTTCTCTGCGCATCGTAGGTTAGCTTAGTTAGATGTTTGCATAGGATTCGACACCTAGGTGCTTGTATCTAGGGCCAGTCCCAAAAACACAAAAATACGTTAGACGATTTTTCTCTGAAAATATCCAAAAAAAGTGAAAACCGAAAATTAAAACAGGGACTGCTAACACTATCTGACTCTAAAATAAACGTAAGGACTCACTTGCTTTGGGAGAGCAATCCCCGAAAAACCGAATCATCGATCGAATCTCCAGATCAGCGAGAGAGAGACGACACATAAGGTAGAGCCAGAGTCCGGGCTTTTATCGAAATACTACTTAGTTCACGTCTTCAATCACCTTATCTTCAGTGGGTAAGCTCGGGTAGCCGGAAACGGTCCGAGTTTACTTAGCAGAGTGGGAGGTTTAAAGGACACTGCGTAAGGCTCGGTCCTTAAGGAATACGGGTAGCCGGAAACGGTCCGTACTTACTTCCATACTGGCTGAGACTAGGTGATTCCTGGCGAGAACTCGGGACAGTACGACGTTGAAATCTTGGGCACCTATCTAATCTCGTTTATCTGAGAGAACGTTGTTTGCCAATCAATCATAAAATCGAAAAGATAAACGACCGAACTCTTACGGTCATCACCAGGGTTGCGTTGGTGAACTCGGGGTTTGTCTTGTGTTTGTTTGCAGTGTGAGTCTAATCTTTCTAGATCTAATCAATAATCTCTCAAGATGATGGGAAGGCGATCGCTTCGTTCGACTCTGAACGATCCACTCTCTCGCGAGCCAACCCGTTCATCTAGATCGGTTCGGGATGACTCTCGTCCCAAACCGAAAACCACTCGATCTGTTCCTTCCAGGCGTGACTCTCACCCTGGAAGCTCATCGTCGATTTCTTCTCATACTCATTCTCTACCATCATCACCTCCACTTACAGATCAACAGCAGCTACACATTGATTTGGCGAAGCCTGATTTGGATTCTTTCTCCTTTCTAGACGACATGGCTGGCAAAGGACCGCAGACTACTTCTGTTGTCATCGATCAGGCTGCGATCAACAGCGGTTTACTTGCTTCCCTTGAGGCAATACAGAATCAGATTAGGGAGCAAGGCAGAATGATGAACGATGTCAGAACGGAGCTGACTCAGCTTCGCGCGCAGCGAAATCAGCCTGCAGCTGAGCTTCCAGGACCTGAGGATCAGGAGCCGCAAGATGGACCAGAGAGGCCTCCAGAGGACCCGAATCGCACGATGCAGCAACTCTACAACCCTGGAGCTACTACGACCCATCGATGGATCCGTCTCCCTGTCATCCGCGGTAACTTCGAGTTCCGACCTCAGACGATCCAGTTGCTGCCCAAGTTTCATGGGCTATCTACTGAGGAGCCGCACTTGCACCTTCAGGAGTTCGAGCTTATCTGCAGCACGGTGCATGATGCGGAAGTGAACGAGGACACGATCAAACTGATCGCGTTTCCTTTCTCCCTTTTTGACCGAGCAGCCTACTGGCTGAAACACTTAGGGAGATACATTTCGACCTGGGAGGAGCTGAGAACCGCATATCTGAATAAGTATTATCCTCTTGGTCGAACGAATGCTGCTCGAGCTATGATTAGCAATTTCTCCATGATCGGGAACGAACAGTTCCACGAGGCATGGGACAGATTTAGAGATCTCATTGATCGGTGTCCCCACCACGACCTTTCAAAGCCGACTCTTGTACAGAGCTTCTTCGGTGGGCTGACACCGGAGTTACAGGGACTGGTGAATGCCGCCTGTGGTGGATCGTATTTCTCGATGCATGAAGACAGAGTCTGGGCCATTTACGAGAAAATGGCAGAGAATTACACCACGATGTCTCAGACTCGAGTATACAACCAGACGAAGCCACCTACATATCACCAGCACTCCCGAGTGGCACACATTGAAGGGAATCCACCTTCTGCGGTTTCGACTCTGATCGAATCCTCATCAGCTGATATGGGGATCATTTCCCAGAAGTTGGATCGCATGGAAATAATCGAGAAGAAGTGCCAGAATTTAGACAAGCTCGATAAACTTGACGAGCTTGAGAGATGCCTCAGTGATCTGAAGACACAGATTATGTGCCTTCAAGAACTACACACAGATTCCAACCGGTCTTCGAGGTCACAGGTTGACTCAGGTAGCCGAGACAGAGGCATACTTCCGAGGCCTCCAGTACAGCACATCTACCATGTGCATTCTGAGCATGTTCATCATCCCTCGGCATACCCGCAACTTCAGCAGACACCATCATCTGACACCCAGATGGTGGTGTATCAGAGCGATCAGCCCTTGGCATCTATGCCCCCAGCTTATTCGGAGATGCCTGAATCATTGACTGAGGTCAATGGGATCTGGTATGATCGACCGCAGCAACCAGGGATCCGTCGTGATCACCCTGGTTTCCGTTGGTCTACAGGAGGTGCCTCTTCCCAGCAGCAACCGCAGGCAACCATGGGGCAGAACAGAGATCATCAGCAGCAGTATTACGGTCTTCGGCAATACCAGAACCCTCAGTGGAGGCAGAGCACTTACCAGCCTCAGCAGCAGCAGCAATATCCTCCACAGCAGCAGCCAGCTCCGCAGCAGCCTCGGTATCACCGAGGCGACTCATCCGGGTCTCATGGACCTTTCCATGACAACCCAGCATTAGAATATCTCGCTAACCTTATCACTGATCAGCATGCTTCTTTCAGGCGAGAGATGGATGAGTTCAAAACCCATGTCACCGACCTCGTCAAAGGAAAGTCCGTCTTGCCTGCCCAGATAGAACCCAACCCCAACAACCTGAAGCGAAAGTCTGAGCAGGTAGATTTGACCGAGCCCACCCTCCAATCACAGGTATTCTCCGATGACTATCTTTACTGTGATGACGCTGACTTCATCTCTCTTAGGAGCGGTAGGATGCCAGTAGGCGGAGACTCTACTAGGCTCGAAGATGATACTCCAGATTATACAAGCGAGCCTGTAGACGACATTGATGGCGGTGCTGAAGCCGCAACCTTTGACGCTGAAGATGGTGGTGCTGAAGCCACCAAGTCTGGAGAGCAGCCAGAGCCGAACGCCGATATAGCTGCATTACCATTTTTCATTTCTGATGATGATAGAAAATCACAAAAAAATGTAAAAAAGAGGAGAACTCAAAAAAGGAATAAAAAGATTGTTGATCCAGATCTTGATCTTTCTGTTTGCTCAGAGAAAGCAAGTCCCCGTTCTCCAAAAATCTTTGTTTTTACTTCTTCTGATCCTCCGATTGTACAGACTAACCCGGAGGATGTACAGATACCTTTTCCGAAAGCACTCTGCTTAGGAAAGGGCGCTAAAAAAGAAAACCTAAAAAAGATTCAAATGAATGATCTGACGAAAGAGATGCTCGAAAGGTTCACAATCCAACTCACTCTTTCGGAAGCCTTGGCTCACATTCCTCTTCTGCAGAAAGGCTTAAAAGAACGAACCACCGTCCGCAGAAAGAAGAAGCAGCGCAATCATTGTTCTGAGATCCATGTGTTGACCAAGGATACATGTTACGCCATTCAGAATCGACTCCCTGCCAAGAGATCAGATACGGGAGCGCCGTATGTTAGATGCGAGATCCTCGATCAGACTTTCGATCGGACTCTATTAGATAGCGGATCCTCGATTAATCTCCTTCCATCTTCCTTACTCGACAAGTTTGAGTTCGGGCCTCTTCGACCAAGCCGAACGGTCTTGCAGTTTGCTGATAGATCAATCAAGAGGCCTAAGGGTTTAATCGAGGACGTTATCGTCACCATTCAGGGTTTGCAATTCCCCGTGGACTTCGTCGTGTTGGACATGGCGGTCCCTGAATGTGTGTCTGATACCCCAATCATATTAGGACGACCTTTTCTGGCAACAGCAAAGGCCGTTTCCGACTATGGTACTGGGAAGGTGTACTTTCGCGTCCAGGGCGAAAGTATACATATAGAGACGATCCAAGATCATAACTCTAGAGCAGCTGGATCAGAGAGAGCATCTGATGACGAGCCCGACAGTCATCAGGATTGTGATTTCGTACAAACCGATGATGAGGCCGTCTGGGCCGAACCGAGTACCCAATCTTTCATTTCACCTTCAGTTGAAGCCGAGATTCAGATATCTGAGGATGGAAGATTGGAGAGCACAATCCTAGAAGAGAACATCGAGAATCTTGACAGAGACGATTCTGATACTTTTTCAGATCATTCATACACTCTATATCCCTCCGATTCAGAAGTGAACACTCAAAGTCATCAGTCATCCGCAGATTATTCTGATTCCGACGATGCTGATTGGCAATGCTTTGCCGAATTCCTATCACTTCAGACTTCTTTATCAGAGCCTACAACCAGCCTGGAGATCAAATCGAATCAGAACATCCAACCATCTCCAGATCTTTCTGAGTCAGAGCAGGCAGAGCTTACGCACACTGATCTAGTAGCCTACACCCAGGCTCTAATCAAACCCGCCCTCCCTGCCCCTTCTCCCCCTGAGCTTAAACCTCTACCTCAAAGCATGAAGTACCGATTCCTTGCGGGTGAATCGAAAATGTTTCCGGTCATCATCTCTTCTAATCTGACCGAAGATCAAGAATCCCGTCTGATGGCGATTCTTGAAAAGAACCGCAAGGCGATCGGATGGTCAGTAGCCGATCTCCATGGGATTAGTCCGGCTCTCTGCTCCCACCACATCTTTCTCGAGGATGACGCCAAGCCATCTCGTGAGTTTCAGCGCAGGCTGAACCCAAATCTTCGAGAAGTGGTTATGAAGGAAATATCCAAGTGGTGGAGCGCCGACTTTATCTATCCCATCTCCGACTCGAAATGGGTTAGTCCTTTGCATGTGGTACCCAAGAAGACGGGTATCACCACAGTGATCAACGAGGACGGAGAGGAGATCGCTACCCGAGTACCGACTTCTTGGCGCGTCTGCGTGGACTACAGACGCTTGAATCAGGCGACCAAGAAGGATCACTTCCCGCTACCGTTCATCGATCAGATCATCGAACGGTTAGCCGGGAAGAGCCATTATTGCTTTCTCGACGGGTACTCGGGGTATAACCAAGTGGCTATTGCTCCAGAAGACCAAGAAAAGACGACATTCACCTGTCCGTTCGGAACGTATGCTTTCAAACGGATGCCCTTTGGATTATGTAATGCTCCGGCTACATTCCAGAGGTGCATGTTTTCGATCTTCGCGGACATGGTGGGAGATATCTTGGAGGTCTTCATGGACGATTTTTCGGTCTACGGTGATGATTTTGATTCCTGCCTTTCTAGCCTAGACCGCGTGCTTCAGAGGTGCACGAAGGTTAACCTCGTGCTTTCTTGGGAGAAGAGTCATTTCATGATGACTCAGGGGACGGTCCTTGGTCACATCATCTCCAACCGGGGCATGGAGGTGGATCCGGCCAAGGTGGATATCATAAAGAAACTCAATCCACCGTCAAATCTGAAACAGCTTCGGTCATTCCTCGGGCATGTCGGTTTCTACCGACGTTTCATTCGAGACTTCAGCAAAATTGCCCGACCGTTGTCTGATCTTCTAGCGAAAGACACCGAGTTTATAGTTGATGATAAGTGTCTTTCGGCTTTTGATACTCTCAAGAACATGGTTGTAGAGGCTCCTGTCCTTCAGCCACCCGATTGGTCTCTCCCATTCGAGATCATGACGGACGCCTCAGATTTTGCCGTTGGGGCTGTGTTGGGACAGAGGAGGGATGGCCTTCCATACGCCATACACTACGCTAGCAAGACTTTGGATTCCGCGCAGCGGAATTACACGGTTACAGAGAAAGAAATGCTAGCTGTAGTATTTGCCTTAGATAAATTCAGGTCCCATATCTTAGGATCCAAAGTCACAATCTTCACTGATCACACCGCCATCAAATACTTAATGGATAAGAAGGATTCGAAGCCGCGTCTGACCAGATGGATCCTTTTACTCCAGGAGTTCGACATTGTTATCAAGGATAAGCCTGGAGTCAAGAATGTGGTGGCGGATCACCTCTCCCGACTAGAACTACCTGAGACTTCTGACTTTGATACACCAATCACCGAGACCTTCCCCGACGAGGCGATTCTTGCTGTCGCCTCGCTGCCATGGTATGCCGACATTGTAAACTTTCTTGTTGCTAAGAAAGTTCCGCAAGGTTGGTCCAGACAGAGACTTGAGACTTTCCTCGCGAAAGCCAAGTCTTACCATTGGGAGGATCCGGTCCTTTATCATGAAGGAGCGGATTCCGTCTGGCGTAGGTGTATTCCTCAGGAGGAATACCAGAGTGTCCTCATGTATTGTCATCGATTAGAAGCTGGAGGACACCATTCAGGGAAGAGGACAGCACAAAAGGTGCTCCAATCCGGCCTTTGGTGGCCTACACTCGTTGCGGATGCTCATGCATTCGTGAAGAGATGTACTGACTGCCAGAAGATGGGCACTTGTGGACATAAAGACATGATGCCGATGCAGCCGATCCACTTCTGTGAAGTGTTCGATGCATGGGGTATCGACTTTATGGGCCCATTTCCGAAAAGTCAGGGGTTCGAGTATATCCTTTTAGCTGTGGATTATGTGAGTCGTTGGGTAGAGGCTATTCCTGCCCGAGCCGCGGATGCAAACACGGTTTGCAAGTTCCTGAGAAAGCATATCATTACGCGGTTCGGAGTCCCTCGAGTTCTGATATCTGACGGGGGTAGCCACTTCATCAACGACAAGGTAAGAGCACTTGCTAACGAGTTCGGTATAGACCATCGGGTTGCTACTCCGTATCATCCTCAGACGAATGGTCTAGCCGAGGTTTCGAATAGGGAGATCAAGACGATCTTACAGAAGGTTGTTCGCCCAGACCGAAAGGATTGGTCGCAACTTTTGGACTCGGTTCTCTGGGCATATCGAACATCCTTCAAGACTCCATTAGGCACGTCTCCCTTTCGACTCGTTTATGGCAAGCCATGCCACTTACCTGTTGAGATCAAGCACAAATCCTGGTGGGCAGTGAAAGAAGTGATCTTTGGACTAAATGATTCGAGAGATCAGAGGCAGACTGAACTGGCAGCCCTGGAAGAGCTGAGAGATCAAGCCTTCACGAGTAGCCTGCATTACAAAGAACGGATGAAAGAGTGGCATGATGCTCACATCAGCCACAAGCAGTTTGAGCCTGATCAGAAAGTCTGGCTATTCGATGCGAGACTGAAACTATTTCCAGGGAAACTTCAGAGTAAATGGAAAGGCCCGTACATTGTCAGAAAGGTGTACGACAACGGTAGCATCGATATATCTGAGTTGTCATCTGAGTCCACCTTTCGAGTCAACGGTCAGCGATTGAAACCATTTCTCGATCATGATCCGCAGACCGTTGAAGTCGCCCCAATCCATTTTGTATGAGATGATCTTTTCACTCTTACACTATGCATCTCATACCTGATTTTCAACGATCATTTTGTATATACTTTCAATTTCATTCTTTCTTCTTTTCGTTTGTCTTACACCCTTAGGCTGATCTAGATTTTGCTATACTTAGGATGTGCTTTATCCTAAGTATAGGGGGGTGTAGACACCGTGTTATTGTTTGTATCGTCCTGTTCGATCACCCCTGTTGTTGCTTATACTTAGGGTGTGCTTTACCCTAAGTATAGGGGGGGTGATCTCGCTCATTTCACCTTTTGATTGTCGTCGGTTTTTGTATCGTCTGCTCTCTCACTTGTCTCTCATCTTTTGATATTCGTCTCTATACTTAGGGATATTTCACCCTAAGTATAGGGGGGACAAGCCGAGCCGTTGAGTTGTGTACATTCTCTTGACCTCGATCATCTTCGGTTTTGAGTCTGCTATCCTTGGAATCACTTGATCCCAAGTATAGAGGAGATGATCGACTTCTATTCATTCATTCATTATTCTTTGAGTCATTGTAGTATAGATTCTTTTCACCGATCTATACTTAGCCCGAGTTATGTCTTCCTTTGCCGCTTCTTTGGTCACTATGAGGACATAGTTCACGCTAAGTATAGGGGGGTGTCGTATATATGCTATATATACTTTAGAAGCCATAACTCGTACTTTCTTGTATTTTTAATAATAAGGCTTCTTAAAAGTATGGGTTTATATTTTGGGTTTTTAAAAGCCGCAAGAAAACCGTAAAAATGTTTTATAAAAAAAATGGATTAAAAATCGTATAAAAAAATGTTATAAAATTCTTGGATAAAATCCTTAAAAATTTGAAAAATAAAATCCTCATAAAATCTTGTATAAAAGCTGTATAACTTGTATATAAAAGTTGTATAAAATCCCTTGTAAAATACACAAAAATCTGTGTAAAATTTGTGTAAATCGAATTAATCCACTAACTTTTACAAAAAGACCCCTAAAAATTGAAAAGTTTAAAATCCAATAAAAATTTGCAAAATTCTTTAAAAATCATTTAATGCATTTAAGCCGAAAAATCTACCTCATAAAAAAATTGTTGCATTCATTAGCATTTTTCAGAACAAGTTTGATTCTTGAACCGCATGGATCTAAGTCCGAGAGATGGAGCTTGGTTTAGGCCTTAATCCACTTAATTCAAGAGGGACTTTATTAGGATCGGGAATTGAGACTCTTCAGGTCTTATAGACTTAATTCTTTGGGTTCCATGAGACCGTGTTCGGAATTCAACTTGAAAGTGCCTAAGTAGGACACCTGGTGTCATCCGTTGAACTCTTCTCCATTTGAATCAATTTTGAACTCAAGCACTCTGCACTTAGCTCGACCTGCCTGGGGTTGCGAAGGGCAATCCATTTCGGTGGTGCGTTTCCATCCTTATCTGGTGGTGGTGATGTCTAAAGACGGGAGAGATTGGGGTTGAAACAAAGCTTCGGATGAGGGAAGGATCTGCTGGCACAATTTTTCCAAGACCCCAAAAAATGGGCGGAATGAAAAGATGCTATATCCGTCGGGGCACAAAAGACCGATGCAGTGCAACAACCATTACTACCAAAGAAGCCAAATAAATCAAATACCAAAAATGACCACAATGGTCCGATCTTCAGAAAAGCCTGCATGTCTTTGTGGAGACTTGGCTAAACTGGCCAGGCTTCACCGGAGATGTGATTACACTGATCACACTCCAGTTCTCTTCTCCTTCTTCTACCTTCTCTCTTACTCGATTGTGGACACAGCACGACCTGACCTCAGAAGGAAATACCTCCCTCCTCGAGGACTGAGTTGCTGGATAAGGGCCCAATGGAAGTGTGTAGCTGTATGGGCGGTTTCTTCGCTTTTCTAAGCGGGAAGAGCTAAAACTTCTCACACACAGTACTGATTGCTTTCAAAGCCGAAAAGTTTGCGTGATGGATAGGTGGATCTGAGCTGGCTGTTGAGGTGAATCTGGATAAGGATTTGTGGAACTTGAGGGCTGTCGAGGCTTAAATCCTAAGTCTAATAGAGTCCCGACACATTAGCAATCCAAAGATCTAAATCCAGGCTCCAGATTTCGTACAAAGTGATATTCGGTTTAAAGAAACTAGCATGTTCTAAGTTCTTTTATTTTCCTTTTTCTTTTTCTTTTGCTTGCACTTATTTATAGAATAAGTGTTTGCTAAGGGACTAGCAAAGGTAAAGTATAGGGGAATGATGAATCCATGATTCATCTCCTTTATTCTTTCATTTTGGCTAAAATCCTTGGTAAAATACATGTAAATATCCACTAATTCCATTTAATTAACATTCTAACCACTAATATTAATATTATATAATTAACACTTAAAATTATCCAAAATAAAAGAATAAAGAGAAAAAGGAAAATAAAAATTAAAAGAAGGCTGGATATAAAATATACAGACTGATCCTAACCCCGAGACCAGGTCAATATTGACCAGGTCGACAAGAGAAATAAGTAGGGGGAGATAAGGATCTTAACCTATAAAAAATATAAAGAAAACCAAGACCAAAAATATAAATTACCCATTCTCCATAATGTAAATACTTCACCTATTTTATTTATCATCAAAATCACCTCAAATGAAAACACTTCTTTTACAAAAGTTGTTCCTAAAAATATGTAATATTTTATAAAAATATTAGAAAAATGTTTCGGCACAAAAATAAAATAACCACAATGAACCGGAAAAGCCGTAAAAGCCGACTTCCGAGGTTCATATCTATTTATAGAAAACTCCAAATTGATCAAACTCACTTTTTAAATCCGTTTTTTATATAGTACTATTTATTAAAAATATCAGAAAAATATTCGGATAAAACCAGTGAGTTTCGGCTTTTTGGACCCGTTGTCTATATGTACTATATGTACAAACTTCCGTGATTTTTAATTAAATAACCGTAAACCCGATTAACTTAATTCTTTTTCCTAAAATCATCTAAAATTGTATATAAAAATATAAAAATAAAAATAACTTAAAATATCGAAAAAACCCAGAGGCCCGAAGCCGCTACTTTTTTCGTCCGGGCCTCATAACTCAGCCGTATGAACTCCGAATTGAGCAAACTCAGTCCCTAAAATTATATTTTTCAATTATCTACAAAATGGCACTAGTTTCGCTAAAATCGGAGTTAATACGAAAAACGCGGTTTTCGGGTCCGTATTGGTAAATTTGTACAATAAACCGTACTTTATTATTATTTAATGCATTGATCTTTTATATTTATTATAATTTTTAAATAATTTAAAGTAACATAAATTATTTTATTTATTTATTTAATTCCTTAAATATTTCTTAACTTAATTAATTTATTAATTTATTTAATTACATAACTTATTTAATCTTATTTTTTTTTTTTTTTTTTACCTTTGTTTCTCTCTCCTCCTTTTCTCTCGTCTTCCCCGCACGTTTTTTTTCCTTCCTCCCTTCTTCCCCACGCAACGCATCTTCTTCTTCCTCCACCTTCTTTCTCCTTCGGCCGCCCCTTCCTTCTCTTCCTTCCTCCTTCCAACGGCCCCAACGACCTTGCCGTTGGCCGTTCGCCTTCTTCCTCCTTCGCCAACGCCCCCAACCGCTTCTAACGGCTGGCCGTTGGCCGGCCGTTTTTCCAACTGCTCACCGATGCCGTCACCGCCGCCGGTAACGGGACTCACCCTCCCCTATAAATAGGGCCGTCCTCCCCCCAAACCGACCCATCCGCCATTTTTCCATTTTTTCCACCCGAGCTTCGAGAGAGAGAGAGAGATCCGAGAGGGTGACAGCCTCCGGCTCCAGCTCCGTCGAGCGAGAGGGAGGAGAAGTCGGCGAGATCGCCGCCGCCTTGGCGAAGCTCTGCTCCGCCATCGTTGCGCGCCCAGCCTCCGATTGCGCCGATTGTCGAGGCCGTGACCACGGAGCTCCGCCGAGTTCCGCATCCCCAGGCGCACCTTCCATTTCATCCTTAGGCGACATCTCATCTCCGGGTTAGTTCCACTCCGATCTCCCTATCTCTACCCTCCGATTCTCTTCTCAACCCTTCCCTTCTCTTCTCAATCCCTCTATTCCGGGTTTTTCAATCAAAATCGATTCAAATCGATACGATTTCATCCGATTTTCCGCCTTCATCGCCGATCGTTATCCATTTCTCCAGTCCCTTCCACCTCTGTTCACCTCTGGCTGTGCCAACGGCCAGAGCATCGATGCGTATCCTTCATCCATTAGAGCATCGTTCATCCATTTCCCCCCCTCTATTCTTCTCGCAATTCATCTATTCTCGATTTTTGCTACAAATCAGTAAATTTCAGTCGAATCCATCATCTATTCCACCGATCCCTCATCAATTTACTTCCGTTTCTCCACTTTCTCTTACGTATCTGATTAAATTAGATCTGAATTTGATCTGATATTGGATCCCATCCTCCACACCATTAGGGATCTATCATCCATCCACATCATGGCTCTCCCTCTGCATTCTGTTAGTAATGAATCCATCTGTTATGCTGGGATTGATCTGTAGTTATTTGTGCATTTTGTTTTGCTGTGATAATTCACCGTTATCCACTCACATCGTTCACACGCACAGTGCTGCTCTGCATTTACGTTATTCATGATTCCAATTTCAAATCCACTTCCTTCAAATCATAAACAATTGTTAATAGCCTATTTGATTTTGAATTGGAGTTGACCTGTGGTGTTACAAATTTGGCATTATCTGCTTATGTTTCTGATCATTAGTGTTTTGTTTTGAGGTTCGATTCTCTGAATCGAGACAAAGCAACAATTGTAGGTTTTGTTATCCATCTCGGGCTCTCTGTTAGAAACATTGCAGGTAGTTGTTGATCATCAACAACCTGATCACTACATCGGAGAACTACTGCTGCATGAGAGAATCGTCGCCCGAGTTCCAGAGACGGAAGAGATCCGCCACCATAGATCGAACATCTCTCTTCAGATCGAGCACCGCCTGACGAGATACTGCAATTGGAGGTGAATTATTCGATTCAAATCGGACAACTTAGATAATTCGGTTGCCTTCTGCCATAGCTTTCGCCATCGATACTCGCGGCCGGCCGCATCTCAAAACCTCCGCGCTTCATTGCCGATTTTATCAAAGCGTTACCGCCGCCTGCAACGAATTTGGAGTAAAACGTCTTCAGCTCCAGAATAGCCGGAGAACGTTCGATCGAGCCGTGATCGAACGCACCTCGTTCATCTGTTTAACGCACGATCGAGGCTTAGCCACGCAGCAACTACAGAACGCATTAACCGCCCAACCGTCTAAGCTTTGCACGCGCTAAGTGCATGCCGAACAGGATATTATCTTCAGGCATTTGGTACTACTGCCCTTAGAGTTTCTTTAAGTTGCTTGCAGGTCCTTGCACAGGAGCAGAGAAGCACGAGATCACGTGGTTACGTGGACACCACCAGCACCGCCCTACAGCTTCAACGAGGCACAAACGCCTCGTGCGTGTGCAGCCTTTTATTTGTTTAGGCTAAATTTGCAGGAACTTCCCCGAAACCATTGTTTTTTTTACAGGTCCTGCAACAGAGAAACATAACATGATCACAGGAAATTTGCGAATTCACCCCTAGACGCTTCTGTATTTGCGAACAGATCCAAGCAGCTACCAGATCACGTGAAGAGCAGGTGGAGGGAAAAGCAAGAGAGTGCTGATTGCACAAAATCCCCTATTATTCCCTGAAATTTGCATCTATACCCTCTGTTTGTATCTAACTATCATACTATATACTCTACGTAATAAATAAAAACCAAAAAAATATAAAAATACACTAAAATACTAAAAAATATTATATTTTACGTAATATACAGTAGAAATACGTTTTAAGAAAATAAAAAAATATAAAACATTAAAATAAAAAAAAATACAAAATTGATAAAAAACTTCAAAAATTCATAACTAATTCAAGAAAAATCCCCTAAAAACGCACAATATACCGTTTTAAAGGTAATTTCATCTAGTTTCTTCAGAAAAGACAATAAAAATATTTTCGCATCATTTTCATCATTAAAAATTACAAAAAAACAGCACAGTTTTCAATAAAACATAATCTTTTTACCTTAGAAGTTAACCAAAACCCATAAAAATCATAAAAACCCTCTAAAATCCATAAAAACAGTAAAACACATTAAAAACATAAAAATTATAAAATAAAATTCAAATAAAAATTTTACATATTTTCTAAAATAAAAAAAATCATAAAATCATTAAAAATTGCAAAAATAATACAAAATTCATAAAATTCAAATAAAAATCCAGAAAAATCTTTAAAAATAAAATAAAAATTAGGAAACACTTTTCCTTAGGTTTTCCATTGATTTCCCTAGTTTAATACAGTTTGCCTCCCTGAGTTCGACACTCCCGTGCTTAACCACTATACAATTAAGTTTAGGAGTATAAATAAAAATAAAGGAGATTAATTAACTCTTAATCTCTTCTGACGAAACTCACCTGGTCGATACAACGACCAAAATCTTTCTTTCTCTGATCTCTTCGCAGGAATTCGAGAAGACAGCAGATCAGGTGGTGTTCATCATCAGCAAAGGGGTATAGATTGTCCATCGTGCGCCATGTGGATTAGTGAAGTGATCCAAGCCGTTTGCCAGCGCCTGTAGGGGGTAATTTTGGCCTAGACCTTCTACATTTTTGTATTTTATTTTTAGCCATAAAATTTCATCTATAATGCAAAATCTTTTGGTTATTTTGCAAGTATCTCCCTGTTTTTATTTTATTTGCACTTAGGTCCTCTACGATGACACCTTACGTACACTACACGTGAGGTGGTGGGCTTTTTGTAAGGACCCCCTATCTTTGTGCATTATTGTATAGTACAGAATTTTTGTATTCTAGTTCAAAACTTTTTTGTGATAATTTCATGTATGCCCTACCTTGTTTCATAAATTACATTTATACCCCAACTAGCATGGAATGAATTAAATATTTGTGGTAAATTACGCAGAGGCCTCTATACTTTAGAAAGTAGTTTTGAATTGAAGTTTTATTTATTTTTATTTGCATATTAGTCCCTATTAGTATTGCATTTTTATTTTTGTATTCTTTGCATTAAAAATATCATTTTACATCTAAAAATTGTAGGATTTTTAATATAATTGCCTTATATCATATTTCATTACATATATTTTTTGTAGGGCATTTAATATTGGTTTCCTATATTTAAAAATCCAAAAACATTGCATTTATTCTTTAGTTGCATTAAAAATCCATGAGAAAAATAGAAAAATAACTTGACAATTCAAGAAATATTAGGGGTTATTTATAATTGTATTTACACATACAGACCGAAAATCATAAAAAGAATCAAAATAAAAACAAAATAGCAAAACTCGTCTAATTCTATAAAAAATTATTTAAAATATCTAAAATTTGTTTTTTCTATTTTTGTATTCTCTTTATTGTATTTACCATATATTTAAATAAGTTTTTGAATTTTTTTGTTATTTAGTTATTTTTAAATTCCAAAATAAATAGGTCATATTTTATTACTCACTATTTTCCTATTCTTTTCTAATTAAAAATAGAGAATTGCAAAAGTTATGAGAAAAAATAAAAAATATATAAAATTATAGAAAAAACAAAAACATTTTATTTTGATATTTTTTTGAAGTATTTATAGTTATTTATAAATTTCAAAAGCCCATTTATTTACAAGGCTATATTAACTTATATTATTATTAAAAAAATCCTAAAAAATATTTTCTAAACCTTTAAAAATTGAAAAGTCTGTACCTTAAGGTATTTTTCATGTTTTGTTTTTATATTATATATTTATTATCTATATAAACTATATTATCTCTATATATTATAGATACTTATATTATAACTAATTAAAAAGAAAAGGAATTTAATTACAAAATTAAAATCACATAAAAATACAAAAACAAAAAAATCCATAAAAAATGAAATGATTAAATATCCACTAAAAGTAAAAAATCATCATATAAACACCAAAATATTTCTTGATTTTTTTCCATTTATTGGTGTTTATTCCCCTTGCTCCATATATTCGACACTCTACACTACTTTTCTATACACATCTTTTGTAGAGTTATAATAAGTTTTAGCTCAACATTCTACTTTGTATTTGCTATATTCATTTGTGGGTTAATTGTTATTATATTCGGGTTTCATGAGCGGACGCCTCGGTGACACTGTATCTTCGTCGTGCGAGGCTATTTTAGACCCTCACAAAATCCATCTCAACAATTGGACAAAAACATTTATTAGATATATATGAGTTTTTACAAGACGGTCTGATTACTATTGTATTTTGCAACGTGTAATCTATAATTTACTAAGTTTTTAATTTTTACTTGTTTTAATAAACCACTGATGACTTTCACATAACTTAGGAAAGAGCTTATCTCATTTGAAGGCATCCTCTATATGTGTGTAGGATGGATGGGTTAAATGGGTTACCCCCATAAGCAGTCAACTTGGCTACCCAACACTTTTCTATTTTTAAGGTATACATGTGCATATTCAAATTTAATGTGAAACAGATATTCCTAACCCGTCCATCTTGAAAAAGGTCAATTTCAGCAATTCTATGAACGTTAAAAGTTGGTAGACTTAATGGATAATAACTCAAGTTGAGACAAATTTGAATGAGAACGTATTTTTTTGAGTAAGAAATATAGTAAATTCATCTAAGACAATATTTAGCCTGATATACAAAGAATGAGGTTCGTAGCACTTAAAGCCAATTCAACAGACATCGATCAGAAGGTTAGAACAATTACGGTCGAAGAATGTCTGTTCTGCTAAGAATTGCAGAGAAAAATCATTGTCTGAAATCTGTAGATCATTATAGGAGTCAAGAAAAATAATATCCTCCCCCTTGATTAATAGAATCGATTCTAAGCTTTAGTTTACTTCAATCCAGTCAAAACAGGCCAATCTAATCGAGAGGGCATTGAGCATGGTATCATTTTTATGTTAGAATCCAGATGATATGCAAATAGATGAGAGAACTCCAGTTTAGGATGATATTTGATTTTTGCATGTCAAAGGGATGCATCGTAGGTATTTCCAATATCATAATAAAATCCATTGGAGAGCCCATCGTAGGTATTTCCAATATCATGACAACAAAGTTTGCTTATCTTATCGGACCACCGTAACTCGGGCGCGACACCACTCGTGAAAAAAATGGCGAAGTTTTCCCCTATTATAAGTAGGGTCGGCTACATTAATTCTTGCTCAAATACATGTTGAAAGATTCGATTATTTTTTACGTTGAATGTCGGCTACCTAACGCAACTTCCACAAGAGGGAATTTGAACCATGCTCTTTTGGGCGGTAGGCATATTACATTACCATCGGATCATTTAAATTGGTAGACACACTTCACCCCAACGCGACACCACTCGTAAAATCATATAATTTTTTTTGCATATCAAATTTCATTAAATCCCAAAGGTCTCCATAAAAATACATAGAAAAATCATAGACTCGAAGACTTATCATCGAACACAATCATCCAAATTCCAGGCATATAAAAATCCCTGAAATAGAATTCTTGACCAAAACTGCGACACGTGCACACGAAAACAAAGGGGCAACTAATACTATGTTCGATTCGGGAATAAACAAAAATAAAGATGGGGATTAAGGAGAACAAGGATCTATTCTCTGCTGAGCTGAAAGTTAGAAATAAGGAGAATAATGTGAAATAAGTGTAGATAAGGTGAAATAAGATAAGAATAATGGTGAAATAAGGTGAAATAATAGGATGTGAATAGGAATAGTCGTATTCTTGAGAACCACGTTAGACAGAGAATTTACTTCTTATTCCAATGCTTATTCTCCAAACGAACAAGACCAAAGTACAACTTCATATAAAATTTCAGGACATTATACGATTTGTTTTCGTACGTTGTACGTCATTGTAACAGTTCGTTTAAACTCTTGCTCCGTTTTTTGAGCTTCTTCTTGAGCTCGTTTAAGATCGAGGCATCTGAGATATTATTTCCAGCCCTGAGTTGCAATTCAACCAATAACTTGTTTAGAGTTTCACTTTTTCTTTCGAGATGGATTTGGAATAGAGGAAGTTTTCCAAGCTTTGATTGAAATTTTGACCGCTTTAAGTTTAGGATCTTGAATCCTTCCTAACCTTTCCAAATATTCTCGAGGTACACATAGTACCCATAGAAAGTAAGATAGGGTTGTGATCTGAAAAAGTTCTACACGAGACAATCAAGTCTCTCCGGAGCCATGAACACGGTCAATTTTCATGCTTGTTTTATATGAGAAAAAATGATAAATAAATAAAAAAATATTTTAGAAAATGGTAATTGCTCCATGGAGCAGCCAACCTTAGCTATTTCGTGCCTATTTTTCGCTGCTATAATATTTTTTTTAGAAAATACCATCATGTGTATTTATCATTATATCCCTATAATATGTCATTCCAATTTCGTTTAAAACAGAGACTCCTATACCCTCCATCCAAAACAAATAATTTTAATGGTCTTAAAATTGTTGTAATCGACATGTTATGGATGAAGGGCATGTGAGTCTCAGTTTTTAACGAAATTGAAATGACATATTAGAGGGATATAGTGATGAAAATACAAGGTAGTAAATTCCAAAAAAAATGGTGAAAATGGAAATGGAGTAGCTAAGATTGGATGTTCCATGAAAACTTTTGAGCTATTTATCTATTTTTAAATTCTAAAACAATACGATCTATTATTATTACTCATTGTTTTGATTTATTTATTTAAAAATTTAAAAAAATTAGCAAAAATATAAGAGTAATATCAAAATAGAGAAATATAAAAAAGCTCATAATATTTTTTACCTATTTTGAGTATTTAAAGCTATATATAAAAATATAAAGCTTATCTTCTTTATATATAGCTATATATGCTTATAATATTAATATTATTATTCTTAAAAATACAAAAAAAATATTTAAAACCTTGTAAAAAATAAAAAGAATTGTACCATAGTGCATTTTTCTGATTTTTATATTATATATATATCGTCTATATATCTATTATAATATATATAATCTTTATATACTTATATACATATATCTATTATACATATTAAAAGAAACTAAAAATTAGAAAATATAATAAATATAACAATAACAAAGCCTTTTCCCACAATTAAGTAGGGTCGGCTACATGGATTCTTCGCCTCCATTCAGATCTATATTGGGTCAATCCCGTGCTTATATCCAAGGATCGTATAATATCTTTCCAACACTTCTTGGGTGGTCCTCACCCTCTCTTAGTCGGCTCAACATCCCAACACTCGCATCTCCTAACTGGTGCATCTGTTGATCTTCTTTGCAAGTGATCAAACCATCTTAAGCGATTTTCTCGCATCTTATCCTCGATCGGAGCTACACCAACTTTCTTTCTGATTGCATCATTCCTAATCCGATCTTTACGTGTGTGTGTGTATGTCCACACATCCACCTTAACATTTTCATTTATGCTACAATCATTCTCTGCACATATCTATGGTTCACAGGCCAACATTCAAATCCATAGAGCATAACAGGTCTCACGGCTGCTTTGTAAAACTTTCCTTTAATTTTTAAAGGAATTTTCTTATCACAGAGAGCAGCAGAGGCTCCTCTCCACTTTAGCCAGCCTGCATTTATTCTATTAGTAACATCTCCATCAGTTTCCCTATCCTGTTGCAAAATAGATCCCAGATATATAAAAGAAGCTCTCTTCCAAATGTTATTATCACCAATCTTCACCTCAATTCCTTCACCAATGCTTCCAGCATAGGTGCACTCCATATATTCCATCTTAGCCCTACTTATACAAAATCCTTTAATCTCTAATGCATGTCTCCAGACCTCAAGCTTCTCTTTTACTCCATCTCTAGTCTCGTCAATCAAAACAATATCATCATCAAATAACATACACCTCAACTCGTTCATAATCAAAGTAAAAAGAAATGGACTCAAAGCTGAACCTTGATGTAAACCAATGTTGATGTCAAAATAGTCAGGTCTTCCCAAACGGGGTCATTACAAGATAAAGCTCTATCATACATGTCCTTTATGAGAGTAATGTATAGGACAAGTAATTGTCTCTTCTTCAAAACTCTCCACAATATCTCTCATGGGACAGCATCATAATCCTTCTCCAAATCAATAAATATCATATGGAGGTTCTTCCTTTAAACTCTATAAATCTCCTTGTTCGCCTAAACAAATGGATGGCTTCAATATTTGAGCGACCTGGCATGAATCCGAATTGATTTTCTTTTACGTTGGAAACTTTCCTCAGCATTCTTTCAATCACACATTCCAAATTTTCATAGTATGACTCATCAACTTGATACCTCTGTAGTTGGAACAATTTTAAATGTTTCCTTTATTTTTATAAAGAGGCACCACGATACTCCTCCAATCTTCAGGTATTTTCTTGCTTCGCCGAATAACATTGAATAGATTCGTAATACAAGTCAAACCGCTCTCACCTAAAACTCTTTATACTTCTGTAGGGATGTCATCCGGTCCTACACCCTTCCCATGTCTCATAACCTGCAAAGCCTCCTCTACTTCCTTTCTTTGTATTCGTCTATAGCTTGCACGATTCAAGTAACTTTCACTACTAGCTAGATAACCCAAAGTGATCTCTCTATTTCCTTCTCTATAATAAATATAAAAATTATAAAATTTAAAAAAAATATATAAAATATAATTCCAAAAAATATATAATATTAAAAAAATCACAAAAATAAAAATCCAGATAAAATACAAAACATTTATTGATTCTTTGTTGTCAATTTTTGTGGTTATCCCTGCTTCTCCTTTGTGGTTCGGCCCCTACATTTGCATACTAAACATATTTTGTAGGGTATAATAATATTTAGCTAGGTATACTTATTACTTGAGCATCATTATGGGTTAATTATTGAAGCACCTGATTGTGGATATCTGAGAGCCTATAGAGTAGTCGACAAAGTGATTATCGGAGCCGATTTGTCGGGTACCAAAGACACTCCAAGATCAGACACTAGGGTCCCTCTACTTTCAGTTTTTCATCACCTAGCTTACTTGATGTAGCGTGAAATTAATAAATAGGGTTTAATTTTTTTACATTAATTAGAGTCCAATTTTATTTACGTTTAATCAAGTCATTGCAATTTTTATTTAAATAAAAGAAGTAGCATGTGATCTCAATTAGAGATTAAATTAGGTAGTTAATCAGTTAGAATAAATTAGGATAAGTAGATTCGAAGTTTGAATTTTATTTCTATTTTTGCAATCCCACCCCTCCTATATAAAGGGGTGGTAGGAAATTGTTTTAAGGAGTTCACGTTGCAATTATTTTGAGAATTATCTCATCTCTCTCTCTCTCGTCTCTCTCCTATCCCCCACACTATCTTCACGCTTCTTCCCAAACCTCTCGCAACCGGCAAGATTTCTTCTTCCTTCTTCTAATTTCTTTTTCCATCGTATATTCCACTTTTTATTTTCCATCTTCGCAAATTTCTATTTGCATCATTACTCAATTAAGTAATCCTAAAATGCTAGAGGATCAATCACAGAAAACAAATAAAAATAAAGTCGGAAAGCACAAATCGTTGGAAACAAAGAAAATAAAGGGACAATAGGGAAAACAAAAGTAGAAGGTGAAGAAATCCACGAAAAATTCGGTGTGTCCCCAAGTGAACAATCACTTGGTAAAATAGGTCTGAATATAAAAGTATCCACATGCATTATTAAAAATTAATAAATGAAAATAAAAAGATGCTCTCTCTGACATACAAAAATAAAGGAAAAGTACTATGCTAATATTCCACTCTGTCTCTCTCTCCTACTCTCTCCAATTGACCCAAAGGAAGAAGGGTCAATCTCCTCGCAGCTCGGGTGCACCAACCTCCTAAGAAGTCATCTTCACCACGCGATCTCTCGTAAGAAATTCAACAGAGAAAATTATTAGCATAAATAAACAATTATATCAAATAAAAGAAAAATAAAGAATAAATTAATGAAAGAGAAAAATCAACACAAAATCTATCTTATGTGTTGCTCCTCGACAATGTCGTCATGTGATGAACCTTAAGATCTAGGTGTCTAATGTCTGGTCTTAGAAGGCCTACAGTGTCCGACAGGTCAGATCTGACAATCATTGTATCAACTACTCTCACATCACTCAACACCCAACTTAAGCATGTCAATCAACAATTAACCCACAATAATGCTCAAGCAATGAATAATGGTAAGTTAAAATTTATTATACCCTATAAAATGATATGTATAGTATGTAAGTGTAGGGGTCAAACCATAAAGGAGCAACATGGATAGGCTAAATTCACAAAAAATCAATAAATGTTTTTGTGTATTTGTAGGGATTTTATTTTTTATGGGTTTTAACTATTTTATATTTTATTTTTTTATTTTTAAATTTTATTTTTTTGTTTTTAATTTTATAATTTTTATTTTATTTTTCTTTTTCTAATTTTTAGTTTTTAAATATATAAGTAATATATATATATATATAAGTATTATATATACTATAATACTATCTAGGATATATAAATATATAATATATATATAAAATACCCTAAGTGTGGCGTCCATCCCCATAGGATCCGGATACTACGCAAACCGATTCCAAGCACATACATTTTCACATTCGAAATACACAATCTAATGTAAAGCAGGAGATTAGCATAAAGACTGGATTTTAAAATTTACTTTCCATTCATAACATGTTCACCATTACATTCCATCTCCATCCATGTCCACAAAAATAGACATGTATGCATACAAAAAGTGTGTTTGTTCATACATGATACATGCCATGTCTCTCAAAATTTTACAAGTAAAGAAAAATCATGAAACTACAAGCAACTGCACCACAAAAAGGGAACCATGTAACTACACAAAAAGAAGTAGCTCCAAGTAACAAGTGTCGCTCACTGTTGCGGCTTCTGCTGAAAGTATGTGGATCCACACAAAGGTACGTTATGAGCAAAGTTTCTCAATTCGATATGAAATTTATAACAACAAGTAAAATATAATTAAAAGTGTGCAAAAGAAATAACTGGGTTACTTGTCATCATAAAGAGATAAAGTTTAACCATTATTATCATTTGATTTGGATCACCCAAGCTTCGTGGATAGTCTATGGTCTTGATCTAGGTGAGACCTCACACTAGGACTCCAAGATTAGAAGAAAGCCTTATGGTTGGGGTGCCTTCGTAGGCATACGGTGGGGTACAATGCATCCTAACTAAGTTCCCAACACGTCCACTTGGCTTCACTTATAAGATTGTATCTCCGATTCCCAAAGCAATTTCTGACCCACAAATCATCGCGAACTGCCCAAGTCCATTACTCATGTGTAAGAGTCCACGATGGCATAGGACACGAGTAAGGGCATAGATTACAAGTTCACTACTAAGGGCATAGATTACAAGATCACTATTACTTTTTTCCAAATCACCACGACTAACTTAAATCCTCCTTATGGACAGGAGACTTGTATCCATTCCCAACTTCATTTAATCAGTTTCTTAGAACTCCCCTCTTAGCGCTCCCACTCGGAATACTAACTGATAGTCGACCTGACCACTAGGGTATAAGGTGCTAAATGGTCGTTGCGACCCAAGCAATCAGACTCGATCAATCAAGAAAAATAGACCACCAATAAAAGATAAAATCAACTCGAAATCAATAGCGGTCTTGCTATTTTATTAACCTGGTATAGCGACCAGGGTCGAACACAAGGAGCACGAAATGGCCTCACGGCCTACGAAGTAGTCAAAAAGAAAACAAAAGAAAAGAAAAAGGTATTTTTGGTGGTTTTTAATTCTTTTTATATTTTTTTGGATTTTTGGTTAATTAAGAAAATAAAGAAAACAATAAAACAAGGCAATTCAACTATTTATTTAATGCACTAAAAATCAACCAAAAATTCAAATAAAAATATTTTTGTGTGTTTTATAATTTTTACTGTTTTTAGTGAATTTTTGGGATTTTTCTGATGTTTATTTAATTTTCTAAAAATGAAACAATGTAAAAAGATGAAAACAATGTCCCGCCAAGCTTAAGGGACCTATATAAAATATCTAGAAATCCCCCAAAAGCCTAGAGGTAATTTTCCTGTAAAAACACTACAAAGAAAATTTAGCCACTAGATTTATGATTTTTGGGTTTTTAAATTATTTATTAGAATTTTTAGAAGTTTTAAGGTGTTTTTCAATTTTTATGAGTTTTATATAATGAAAAATAGCCAAAATTGTCTAGGAAATCGAGCAAGCCAAAACAAAATGTGGATAATTTTTTTGTAATTTTTAGATAAGTTTTAATATTTTTTTGTGAATTTTAAAATCAGACAGTAACAAAAATTGATGTTTTTGAATTTTTAAAAATATCAAATCAAGACAAAAATGTCTCCAAAAATTCCAGAAAATTTTACACTATGGCAGGAGCCATGTTTCCAATTTTCATTGGATTTGGAGTAGATTTGCTATTTTATTCAAAAATAAGAAGTAGGTACTGTGCACAGGGACCTGAGTGCAAATACCAAGAGTTCTGGGGGGTCCGGTGCAAAATACCTAGGAAAACACGCACGTTGCGCGTGCCTGAGGCACTCAGGGACCTAAATATAAGGAAAACAAGTTCCGGGGGCTATTTGGTAACAGGTACCAAAAGTCCGAGGGCTTGTTTGTAATTTACCCAATAAAAAGCGCACATGCACAATTAATTCATGCACAGGAGTATAAATGCAATAATCCAAAACTATTCATTCATTCCATAACATCTCAGAACTACAGGGTTAATAATGCAAATATCCCAAAGGGGCACGTGTCGATGCACGTGCATCACTATGAACAGGGGTATAAATGCGAACAAAGTAAAGTGCAGGGTCCAATGTGCAAAAGTACCAACGTAAATAAACTTCTAAAAATATTTACAGGACTAAACTGAAATAAAACTAAACTAAGGGCCTAAGGGATAAATTGCCCTTTATTAATGAGCCCGTCAGATGGATGCCACGTGGTAGATCAGACGGTCAGGATCAGGTGGCGCTCCAAAGCTGGGCTCCTCGCGATGATCGGACGGCCAAGGCGTAGCCACGTGGAAGATCGCACGGTGGGGAGTAGCGGTGGCTAAACCTTGCGCATCGGACGGTCCAGATCACCTCTCCAAGGATCGTGCGGTCGCTGCTGCTCCTGGGACGGATGGCTCAGATGGAAACTGGAGGTCGAAGGCGATCGGACGGCGGAGGAGGATGCTGGACGAACTGGGCGCCGTCGAACTTCGCCGGCCGCGTGGCGGCACTGGTGTCCTCCTGGAAGCTTGCTGAAGATCGGAGAAGGTGCGTGGGAGGCTTCCGCGTCGAGTGGTGCCCTCCGATGACCCAACCGAGCCCTGGAGAGCTCCGGCGAGGTCGGTGGAGGTGGAGCTACTGGACCGAATGGTCCAAGCCCTCAGATGGGCTTGGATGAACCTGCAAAATGCACCAGAAAGCTCGCGGGTCGAGGGCAAACTGCCTCGACCCCGTTAGGCGAGGTGAAGGTGATCGGGGGGTCGGTGCGGGAGAGCTCCGGTAAGGGGATGGACGGAGGAGCTCGAACCCCAGCTCCTGTGCGAGCTGGGTTGAATGGAAGGGTGCAGAACGTGCGTGGGAGGAAGGCGGAGGCTATGGTGCAGCCCGATGGTCGAATGGAAGGCGGACGTGATCGGAATCTATGGTGGTCGGCGATGGGGCGAATTGGGGAAAATCAGAAATTAGAGAAAAGGAAAGGGAAATGGGTCTACCTGGGTGGAGGAAGCGACTGTGGGCGAGCTTGTGAAGCTCTGGGTCCTCGCCTGGAGGAGCGTCGACGTCCGAGGCTCGAGCTCCTACTCTGGGCGGAGCATGGCGGCGGAGACTCGTCGGATCAGTGGTCTGAGCGTCCTCAGCCTCGCTGCCACACCTCCGGGGCAAGCTGTCACTCTCGCGCAGAAGGTGGAGGTCACTGGAAGGAGGAACGACAAGCCAAAGATGGGAATTACGGTGGCGGAGCTGGGACTTTATATGTCTAGGGGTCCGGCTATCGGGAGGTCGGGCGAGCAGCTCAGTGCGCGGATCCCCAAAATCCACCCCAGGCGTGGATCAGAGATGATCAAGCTCGGATTAGAGCCCGGGGTTAATGGATTCAGAAGTCGGATCGAGTGTGTGAAATGTCAAGAAGTCGGGTTGCGGGCACGGATCCGGGACGGAGTGGTCCTAGGGGGGGGGAGTTGACCGGGGGGTCAACGTCCCCGTGGACCAGTAGAAGCATGCCACATGGAAAAGATTTAAAAATTCAATTAAAAATAACAAATGGTCGAATTATTGAGAAGTCAAGACATGAAATATTTTTGTTTTAATTTTTTCTATTTTTTAGTGATTTTAATTAAATTTTCAAAATAAAAATAAGGTATTTACATTATATTGCTATATATAGGTATATGTACAATATAGGCTTTTTAATTTTGATTTTTAATTAATTATTTTTATACATTTTTATTCCCATTTTATATTTTATCTATTTATATCATAAAATAAGGAATAAAAAGATATTTTTATTTTATTTTTATTATTTATATACATAGGTGAAATAAATAGATATGGACATACATATACATGGTATATTTACAAAGTATTTTTGATTTTTAATTTTGTTCTTTTTATTTTGTTTTTGTTTTAATTTATTTTATTTATTTAGACCATAAGTCATAGAATATGTACAAGATTTTTGGAGATTAATTTTATTTATTTATAAGGCTAAATAAATACAAGGTGAATGGACTATATACAAGGGGACTATGTACATGAGTGATGTTTTTATTTTCTTTTTAATTTTTCTATTTTTAATCTTGTTTTTATATTTATAAATATATACAAATATTTACAAGCCTATTTTAATCTATTTTTGGTAGGAAAATATTTTTGTTTTATTTACATATATATTTACACACATGAGCCCCTATCTCCCTCTACTTTGGCTTTTATGCGGTCAGGCCCATGCTGAGCCCTCCCTTGGGTTAGGTTGCTCAATATTTATTCTAAATATTTCCCTCTTTTCTTTTTGATCTTTATTCTTTTATTTTTGCACAAAAACATGCTAATTATTACTTTTTACACAATGCATGCTTTTGGTAATTATTTCTATTTACAACTATATACATGCATTTGCAAAGGTTTTTGTAGCTAAAATATAAGAATAAAGAGTGATGAATGAGTATTCATCACCCCCTATACTTAACTTTGCTAGTCCCTTAGCAAACACTTATTTGAAAAAGAAGTGAAAAAGAAATAAACAAAAAGAAAAAGAGAATGTACATGGATCAAGGTTGATTATTAAACTTGCCTTCATTAAATTAAGGTATGGAGCTCGATCAGATCTTTGGATTATTAATGTGTCGGAACCTTATTTGGCCTTAAGTTTAAAACCTAACAGCCTCTAAGTCCCACTAATCTATAACCAAGACTCCTCAATGCTCCAGATCAGAACAAGTCATCAATCACAAACCCTGAAGACCATGAATCTTTTCTTGTCCCGTGAATGTGAGGTCTAAGCTCTCCACCTCAGAAATGGCAACTTGACAACCCTCCCCAACAAGGTAACTCTATGACCTCAATCTGGCCACTCTTTCCTCGAGAAGCGGGGTATTCCCTTCTAAGTTCAAGTTCAACCGGCTCAAGAAGAGGAGGAAGAAGAGAATGGGTCAAGGCCAGTGTAGCCATGTACCCTTGGGAGCTTGACCAGTGTAGCCAAGTCTCCCTGCTGCAAGCTACATCATGTGAATCATGAAACTCAAGCTTTGCTTATTACACTCTATATACATACTCCGGTGGGATTATCATTTTCTATCAGACCCACCACTTTTTTGGAGTTATTTTCTTTTTGCATTTTTTTTTCAAGTGCATCTATACAACATATACATGTGCAGCATATATACAAGGAGTTTTTCCTCTTGAGCCAGTAGACTATCCCTCTTTTGAAGCTTTATTGCAACCCACAACTCCCGTCGTTAGTCCTCATGGCAACCAGACCAAGTTGAGACGCCCTTCCTTCACTAAAAGAAGAAGAGAGGTTCCACCTAGAAGTACTACCCTCATATGCTACCCCAAGTCAAGGAAGACTGCCTCCTCACCACCTCATCCGTAGAGAGCTCGGTGCAAAGTGCTGGTGTCCAAGTAAAGCCATTGTCTATATGAGTCATGTGTTGTTGTTAAGTGCTCTACTTAGACTCATTAAGATGAAATGTGATCATAGCCTAGTGGACTCAAAGAATTAAGTCACCATGGACCTGAAAAGCCTTAAACCTAAGCCTTATAAGGTTCCTCTTAGAAGTTAGGTGGATTAAGATCTTAATCAAGCTCCATTTCTCAATTTGATTCCAGGCTAGTTTAAATGTCAACTATCATCCAGAAAAACTATATACATATGTACAAAAGATGCTATTTACACAAAGTTTACACACATGCAAAATTTTTGAAAAATGTTTTGAAATCATGAATGGATGATGCATGCAGTGCAAGTTTTGTAAAAAGTATTTACACACATTTACACGAGATTTTTGCAAACTTTTGATTTTCAAAACATTTTGGAAAAATTTTGTACTATATACATAATTTTGATAAGAAAATATTTACACAAGCTTTACACAAAAGATTTTTGAAAGCATTTTTACAAAAATAATTTGTACACTAGCTATTTATGTGCAAATAAAAGAAGGTTCATGTACATGAAATTTTTTTTTTAATTTTTGTGATTTTTTGGGTTTTTAGCCATTTTATTTATTTACACACTCACACAAAGTACGAGTTATGGCTAAAGTATATATGAAATATATACACACCCCCCTATAGTTAGCTCAAACGTTGTCCTCAGAGTCAAGAGCGATGAAGAAGACATAACTCGTGCTAGGTATAGGGAAATGAAAAGAAAGGCTATATATAGAGACAAATAGATGAAATAGAAAAGTCAAGAGGATCTCAGGTCTTCCCCCTATACTTAGGATCAAGTAATCCTAAGTATAGCAGGATACTAAGGGAAAACCGAGTGGATAATGTACAGGGTCTACCCCCCCTATACTTAGGGTGAAATATCCCTAAGTATAGGCAGCAAAAATAGGGGTAGAAAGAAACAAAAGAAATACCCGAAGGTCCTACATCCCCCCTATACTTAGGGTAAAGTGCACCCTAAGTATAGCATAATCAACAGATGAAGAAAGGGATGTGGGACTAAAGAATATAGTGATATAGACATCTGGATCTATACAAGGCAGAAGATCAGTGAAACTCAGGCGTGAGATGCATTAGATGTGAGTCAAAGACCACATCTCACGCAAAATGAATAGGGGCAAGATCAACGACCCGCGGCTCATGATCTAGAAATGGCTTGAGCCGCTGGCCGTTCACTCGAAAGGTACTCTCAGAAGACAACTCGGATATATCAATGCTACCGTTGTCGTGTACCTTACTCACCAAGTAGGGTCCCTTCCACTTGCTCTGTAGCTTCCCTGGAAATAAACGAAGCCTCGCATCAAACAGCCATACTCTCTGACCAGGCTCAAAATGCTTGTGGCTGATGTGAGAATCATGCCACTCCTTCACTCTCTCCTTATAATGTAGGCTGTTTGAGAAGGCGGTATCTCTCAACTCCTCCAGGGCCGCTAACTCTGCCCTCCTCTGGTCTCCTACACCATCTAGATCCATAAGTATATCAGTAACTGCCCATAGTGACCTGTGCCTCAGCTCAACAGGTAAATGGCACGGCTTACCATATACGAGGCGAAAGGGAGATGTGCCCAATGGTGTCTCGAAAGACGTCCTATATGCCCACAAGACCGAGTCCAAAAGCTGTGACCAATCCTTTCGGTCAGGGCGGACGACTTTCTGCAATATAGTCTTGATCTCCCTATTCGACACCTCGGCTAGACCATTCGTCTGTGGATGGTAAGGTGTAGCAACACGATGCTCTATACCGAACTCGCTAGCAAGGGCCTTCACCTGGTCGTTGATGAAATGAGACCCCCCATCTGAAATCAAAACTCGAGGGACCCCGAACCGCGTGATGATGTGCTTCCTCAAAAATCTGGAAACTGTCCTCGCATCAGCGGCTCGGGCGGAGATAGCCTCAACCCAACGACTAACATAATCAACGGCCAACAAAATGTACTCGAATCCCTGACTCTTAGGGAATGGACCCATGAAATCGATGCCCCATGCGTCGAAAACCTCACAGAAGTGAATGGGCTGCATCGACATCATATCACGCTGTCCACAAGTGCCCATCCTCTGGCAGTCAGTACACCTCTTCACGAACTCATCAGAGTCCTTGAAGAGGGTAGGCCACCACAAGCCGGATTGGAGCACTTTCGGTGTCGTTCTCCTCCCAGAATGATGTCCTCCTGCCTCAAGCTTGTGGCAGTAAGTGAGGACGCTATGGTGCTCCTGCTGAGGAATGCACCGACGCCAGACGCTATCCCCTCCTTCGTGGTAAAGGATGGGATCCTCCCAGTGGTAGGACTTGGCCTTCGCAAGGAAGGTATCAAGCCTCTGCCTGGGCCAATCTTGTGGGACTTTCCCAGCAACGAGAAAGTTCACAATATCGGCATACTACGGGAGTGAGGCGATAGCAAGGATCGCCTCATCTGGGAAGGTCTCACAAATGGGATCAATCTGCTCAGACTCCTCAGGCTGCTCTAAACGGGAGAGGTGATCCGCCACCACATTCTTGACTCCAGGCTTATCCTTGATCTCAATGTCGAACTCCTGGAGCAGAAGGATCCATCTAGTAAGTCTGGCCTTGGCATCCTTCTTTGCCATGAGGTATCGGATGGCGGTGTGATCAGTGTACAAGGTCACTCTAGATCCAATGATATAAGATCGAAATTTATCTAGGGCGAACACTACGGCTAGCATCTCCTTTTCTGTGACAGTATAATTCCGCTGCGCAGAATCCAATGTGCAGCTAGCGTAGTGAATAACAAAGGGGACTCCATCCCTCCTCTGTCCCAGCATGGCCCCCACGGCAAAATCGGAGGCATCCGTCATGATCTCGAATGGAAGAGACCAATCAGGCGGCTGGAGAACAGGAGCCTCAATCACACACTGCTGGAGAGTCGCAAAGGATGAAAGACACTTGTCATCGACAAGGAACTCGGTGTCTTTCGTCAAGAGGTCAGTCAACGGCTGGGCAATCTTGCTGAAATCATGAATAAATCTCCGATAGAAACCAACGTGCCCCAGGAATGACCGTAACTGCCTCAAATTGGACGGCAGTGCGAGTTTTCTAATGACATCAACCTTGGCCGGATCCACCTCCATGTCCCCGTTGGAGATGATATGGCCAAGCACCGTCCCTTGAGTCACCATGAAGTGACTCTTCTCCCAAGAAAGCACCAAATAGACCTCTATACATAGCTGGAGTACCCGGTCTAGGCAGTCAAGACAGGAGTCGAATCCGTCGCCGTAGACCGAGAAATCGTCCATGAAGACCTCCAAACAATCCCCTACCATGTCCGGAAAGATCGACAACATGCATCTCTGAAAAGTCGCAGGGGCATTGCATAGCCCAAATGGCATGCGTCGGAAGGCGTATGTGCCGAAGGGACAGGTAAAGGTGGTCTTCTCCTGATCCTAAGGAGCGATGGCCACCTGGTTGTAGCCCGAGTATCCATCCAGGAAACAGTAATGGCTCTTCCCTGCCAGTCTCTCAATGATCTGGTCAATAAAAGGCAGGGGGAAATGGTCCTTCTTCGTGGCCTTGTTGAGTCTCCTGTAGTCAACACAAACCCTCCAAGAGGTGGGTACTCGTCTAGCAATCTCCTCTCCCGACTCACTGATCATAGTCGTGATGCCCGTCTTCTTGGGCACCACATGCAAGGGGCTGACCCACTTGGAGTCGGAAATGGGATAATTAAAATCTGCGCTCCACCATTTTGATATTTCCTTCATGACGACCTCTCTCAGGTTGGGGTTCAACCGCCGTTGGAACTCACGCGACGGCTTCGCCCCCTCCTCAAGATAGATATGGTGGGAGCACAACGCTGGACTAATCCCATGGAGATCTGCTACGCTCCATCCGATTGCCTTGCGGTTCTTTTCAAGAACCCCCATCAAACGGGATTCTTGCTCTCCAGTCAGATCGGCGGAGATGATGACTGGGTACATCTCAGGCTCGCCCGCAAGGAATCGATACTTCAGCGAAGTAGGGAGCGGCTTCAGCTCTGGACAGCTGGGTGCTGACAAATCTGGCTTCGGAAGAAGATGCGTGTATGCTGCCAAGTCTGCCTGGGAGAATGAAAACGAACTCTCGCAAACTGGATCTGGAGAAGGCTGCTCAACTGAACTGTCTCTGATCTGCTCTGTATCTACCTCCTCCTCAGCTGTAGGCTCTGTGGGACTCAGGTCTGGCATCTGATCCTCGCAATCTGCTAAATCAGACTCTGAATCCGAGGGATCTGCATCAAACAATGTGGCATCAGTACCACCGTCACACAAGGTGGCCTCAGTACCACCATCACTAGAAACTGTGTCGCGGTCGAGAACCGGCTCTGCTGCCACTGAAATATCCTGGACCAGGGCTGTGCTCTCCAAGCTCTCCTCTGCTGTCATCTCGGCATCAGCGGTGTCTGAATATGAGAGGATGGCCTGTGCTGCAGGGTCTGCCCATGCTGCCTCATCATCTGTGATCATAAAATCACAGTCCTGGTGGATGTCTAGCCCGGCATCTGTCAGCTGCTCTGTATCTGTGCTGGTCTCTGAGCATGCTCTGTCTCTGGCTCTGTTGTCCTTGACCGTCTCTATTTGTACACTTTCGCCCTCGACGCGAAAGTATACCTTCCCGCTATCATGGTCAGTCACCGCCTTGGCTGTGGCCAAGAACGGACAACCGAGGATGATGGGGGTATCGGCCACTGAATCAGGGATCTCCATGTCCAACACTACAAAGTCCATGGGGAATTGCAGGCCCTGAATAGTGACGACAACGTCTCGCAACAACCCCTTCGGCCTCTTGACAGATCGATCAGCAAACTGAAGGACTGTCCTGCTCTGTCTAAGAGTGCCCAACTCGAAGCGGTCAAGAAGGGCTGCCAGAAGGAGGTTGACAGACGATCCGCTATCTAGTAGAGTTCGGTCGAACCTCTGCTCACTAATATGACATCTGACATATGGGGCTCCTGAATCTGGCCTCTTGGCCGGCAGACGGTTCTGGATCGCGAAGCACGTGGCTTTCATCAGCACATGAATCTCTGAATGGTGGTTCCTCCTCCTCGTCCTGACTGTAGTCCTGTCTCTCAAAGAACGATGAAGAAGGGGGATGTGCTGCAAAGCCTCCTGAAGGGTCAGCTGGATATGGAAACGATCAATCATACTCTGGCTGAACTCCTCTTGCTCTCTCTTTTTTGGATCTTTTTCTTTTTTCTTCCCCTTCTCCATCAGAAGGGCTCTAGGGAAGGGGATCTCAGGGTCCTTCTCAGATGAAGGATTAGGAATAGGTCTAGACGGCTCGACGGCCGGATCCGCACATACATCAAGCACCACAGTGGGACCAGAGTAAACTAAACCTTTTCCTTTATTCACAACATGGTTCCGAGCTACATCAGTGGAAGGAAAAACAACAACTTTCTTAGAATGAACAACGGTGGCCTCAGTACCACCACGGGCTGGCTCTGCTGGACGTCTCGTGGCCTCAGCACCGCGTGCTGGCTCGGCAACTCGGGTGGCGTCAGTACCACTTCCTCTAACAGGTGAAGTGGCGGCCTCAGCACCGCCTGGGGGATCAGCATCCTTGGTGGCATCAGTACCACCGTTATCATCATGAACGGCCTCAGTACCGCTCTCCTCCTCCTCATCTGGCGCCCTGGATGTATCCTCATGATGTCGCTCAGCTGAGGCACCGCCTGCTGGTGCCCTACCGCTCCTAAGTGTGACAAAATCAGCATCAAATAGATCCGAAGACATATCATCAAATGGATCACTAGGAGTGGCATGCTCAGTGTAAGCTACCTGCTCAGATTTCCGCTTCAGGCTGTTGGGATTCGGCTCTATCTGGGTAGGAATGGCGACCTTCCCTCTCACAATGTCCCGCATCTCCTGGAGGAACTTGTCCATCTCCCGTCTGAAAGTAGCCTGCTGGTCTGTGAGGAGGCGGGCTATGTCGTCCAAGGCTGGGCTCTCGTATGGAGGACCATGGGAGCCCGACGGGTAGCCTCTCTAGTAATGAGGCTGCTGGAGTGGCTAGTGAGCCTGCTGCTCACGCCTCCAAGACTGTCCCTGCTGATAGGGACGCGGAACGAAGGATGACTGCTGCTGTGACTGGTAGACTGGGGGCTGCTGCTGCCGGTGATCCCTCTACTGGCTGTACTGGCCTCTCGGGCCAGATGGCTGCTGCTGGGGCTGGGTACCTCCACTCCCCCACCTAAATCCGGGATGGTCTCGTCGGATCCCAGGCTGAGGACGGTCATACCAAATCCCGTTGACATCCATCAACGGCTCTGCATCGTACTGGGCTGGCGGAAGTACTGCCAGAGGCTGATCCGGATGGTATACCACCATCTGCATGTCTGAAGATTGTGGTGACTGGTAAGAGGGCTGCTGCTGCTGGTACGGCTCCACCTGTACAAGGTGAACCTGTCTAGGCTGCTGGTGTGAGATGGAGCACTGGAACGAGCTGCTGCTGCCGCCGGTATCGCCTCGCGACTGAAGACGGGGTTGTGGAGCCGTCTGTGCCTCCTGGAGACACATGAGCTGGGTCTTCATGTCGCTCAGAGTCTGTGCCATCTGCTCCATCTGAGTGATGCCCTGGCACTGCTTCTTCTCGATCAGCTCCATCCGATCCAACTTCTCGCTGATAATACCCATATCCGCAGCGGACGACTCTGCCTGTGCTGCTGCTACTGTAGATGAACTGGATGGACCATCGTCGACCCGTGCTATCCTCTAGTACTGCACGGGTCCTGGCTGCTGCTGGGGTCTGCCCTGAGTGTATAACCTGGTCTGGGACATCACCATGTAGTTCTCGGCCATCTCCTCGTAGATGGCCCAGACCTGGTCGTGATCCTTGGCGAAGTAAGACCCGCCACAAGAAGCATTCACCAAGTTCTGGAGCTCTGGTGTCAGCCCGTTGAAGAAGCTCTGCACAAGGTTGGGCTTCGAAATGTCATGGTACGGGCATCGGTCAGTCAGCTCACGAAACCTCTCCCATGCCTCATGGAATTGCTCGTGGGGGAGCATGGAGAGGTTGCTGATGAGGGCCCTCGCTGCATTGGTCCGCCCGAGTGGATAGTACTTGTTCAAGTACTCGGTGCGGAGCTGCTCCCAGGTGTAGACAAACTTCCCCAAGTGCTTCAGCCAGGTGGCTGCTCTGTCGGCCAAGGAAAAGGGGAAGGCAATCATACGAATCGTATCCTAGTCCACCTGACGGTCGTGGACAGTACTGCAGATCATGAGAAACTCCTGGAGGTGAAGATGGGACTACTCAGTAGCGAGTCCGTGGAAGCGGGGGAGTAACTGCAAGGTGTTCAGGGAGAACTTGAAGTCCCCCACGATAGCTGGAAGTACTAATCAGTGATGTGTCAGCGTCGATCCGGGGTTGTGCAACTCCCGCATCGGTCTCGGTGGTCCTCCGGCCGCGGCTGCGGCGGCTGCTGCTGCGGCTGCTGCTGCGGCTGCTGCATCAGCATCATCTGGGATCCTCGGCCCGTCTCTCCTCTGGTCTCGCTCTGCTCTCTCTGCTCGCATCTGCTCCATCTCTCTCCTCATGTCGAGCATGAATGCTCCCTGATCCCTCAACTGCTGCTGAACAGTCTCTAAGGAGGCGATCAGGGTGGAGTTGATCGCGCCCTGGTCCAGCACAAAGTGCTCAGGCTGTGGACCTCGGGAGCGATCCTCGGAACTGCCGGCCATGGCGTCTGCAAAATCAAATGAGCCAAACTCAGGTGCTATCAAATATGCTAATCTCTCCTCTGGCTCATGTCTCTCAGAACCGAAAGAAAGGGGGTCGAGGGGGAACAGGGCGGAATCATACTCGGGCTCAAAGAGCTGGTCTCGGCTCTCGCGGGCCAACCTAGATGAACGGGTAGACGTGCCCGAAAGTGGTGCAGCCAGAGGCTGCCTAAGAGAGCGTCTACCCATCATTGTGATCTGACGAGTAAGGCGGATGAGATCTGGAGAAACTATGATCGGCAACCAAACCCTTTGTTCACCAACGCAACGCGAGCTGAAGACCGTAAAGGCTCGGTGAAATTATCTTGTCAAATTTTATTAGGTGAACAAACAATCTATCAGAGCGCTTACGTGACCTGTTGGGATACCCGATGCTACCCCAACCGACCGACCCGCACGGAAGAGTCGGTAGTCAGCTGGAAATAGCACTGGAGGGCTCTACCTAGTGTGCGGGTCACTCTCTCGTGCAATCAAACCAACCAATGAGGGGGTTGCTCTACCCAAGAAAAATTTTTAAGTCGAGTGTATTTTAGGGTCAATAGCTTAAATAGTCCCAATTTTATGGTTTTTCTTTTTAATATTTTTTCAATAAAAACAAAGGCCTAACGAATTTTTAGGTTCTCCTGGTTATTGAGTCAAAAACAAGGGGGAGAAGATGAAAAAGCCGATGCGCGATAAAAGCAATGATGCATGCAGAGATAGAAATGCGTACCTTCCTCCAGCACTCTACATGCAAGTGATCCGCGCAGAAATGTAAAGACAGAAAATAAACTACATATATGGTGCAGCGGTGAAAACCGAGTCCTAAACAAGCAAGTCTACTCGAAGAACCGTCTAACTGGTCACCGATCCTTCAAGCCAAAGGTCCGGTCTCGGCCTACCCCTCCTCCTCCCGACACATCGGGTTCAGGAGCAGCGCTTGGTAGGGCAGGCTACGGCACGTAGGCTACGAAGGGGATGAGTCAATTATTTTTATTAATCAATTATTAGTAGGTCCAATTAATCGCACTATAGGAACATGCAAGCAATTAGGTGTGGGGACCCTACTAATTACGGCACAATCAAGCAGAAAATCCTAAGTCTAGGAGCTCGATAAAAACCGCGTAAAACCGTAAAAGGCAGCGAAGAAAACAAAAGCTGCGAAAAAACCATGAAAAACCTAAGGTTCCCCCGAGCACACCGGTGCTCAACGAAACAGTCCCGCTAGATAGTTCAAGTCCAAGTCTGAGTGTCCCTAAATTATTACAAATAATCAAATAAAATGAAAAATAAAAACTACGCTATCCTCACCCGCTCGTCTACTCTCTCACGCTCTCCTGCGGCTCCGTGCAGAAGGGAGCTGCCTCCAAGTTCCTCGGTTGCGTCGGCTTCTCGAAATCGGCCGCCTCGGTCCTCGGGCCCCTCGCAAGAAAACAGATAAGTGTCAGACCAATAAAATAAGCAAATAATAGCAAGAAAATAAACGAAAGGATATATGTGCAAAAATGCAAAATAAAATAAACACTCAAAATAAAGCAAAAACAAAAATAAGAGAAAATAAAGCAAAACAAACTAAAACAAAAATAAAAGAAAGACAAAAAAAACCGCGAAAAGACGCGGACTCTGAAAGAGACGCGGAAAGCCGCGAAAAAGAAAATGAAAATAAAAAGAAACTACTAAGCCGTGCTCCCCGGCAACGGCGTCATTCTGATAGTCGACCTGACCACTAGGGTATAAGGTGCTAAATGGTCGTTGCGACCCAAGCAATCAGACTCGATCAATCAAGAAAAATAGACCACCAATAAAAGATAAAATCAACTCAAAATCAATAGCGGTCTTGCTATTTTATTAACCTGGTATAGCGACCAGGGTCGAACACAAGGAGCACGAAATGACCTCGCGGCCTACGAAGTAGTCAAAAAGAAAACAAAAGAAAAGAAAAGGTATTTTTGGTGGTTTTTAATTCTTTTTATATTTTTTTGGATTTTTGGTTAATTAAGAAAATAAAGAAAACAATGAAACAAGGCAATTCAACTATTTATTTAATGCACTAAAAATCAACCAAAAATTCAAATAAAAATATTTTTGTGTGTTTTATAATTTTTACCGTTTTTAATGAATTTTTAAGATTTTTCTGATGTTTATTTAATTTTCTAAAAATGAAACAATGCAAAAAGATAACAATAATGTCCAGCCAAGCTTAAGGGACCTAGATAAAATATCTAGAAATCCCCAAAAAGCCTGGAGTAATTTTCCTGTATAGTAAAAACTACAAAGAAAATTTAGCCACTGGATTTATGATTTTTGGGTTTTTAAATTATTTATTAGAATTTTTAGATGTTTTTAGGCGTTTTTCAACTTTTATGAGTTTTATATAATGAAAAATAGCCAAAATTGGCTAGGAAATCAAGCAAGGCAAAACAAACAGAAGATAATTTTTTTGTAATTTTTAGATAAGTTTTAATATTTTTTTGTGAATTTTAAAATCAGACAGTAACAAAAATTGATGTTTTTGAATTTTTAAAAATATCAAATCAAGACAAAAATGTCTCCAAAAATTCCAGAAAATTTTACACTATGGCAGGAGCCATGTATCCAATTTTCATTGGATTTAGAGTAGATTTGCTATTTTATTCAAAAATAAGAAGTAGGTATTGTGCATAGGGACCTGAGTGCAAATACCAAGAGTTCTGGGGGGTCCGGTGCAAAATACCCAGGAAAACACGCGCGTCGCGTGTGCCTGAGGCACTCAGGGACCTAAATATAAGGAAAACAAGTTCCGGGGGCTATTTGGTAACAGGTACCAAAAGTATGAGGGCTTGTTTGCAATTTACCCAATAAAAAGCGCACATGCACAATTAATGCAATAATCCAAAACTATTCATTCATTCCATAACATCTCAGAACTACAGGGTTAATAATGCAAATATCCCAAAGGGGCACGTGTCGATGCACGTGCGTCACTATGAACAGGGGTATAAATGCGAACAAAGTAAAGTGCAGGGTCCAATGTGCAAAAGTACCAATGTAAATAAACTTCTAAAAATATTTACAGGACTAAACTGAAATAAAACTAAACTATGGGCCTAAGGGATAAATTATCCTTTATTAATGAGCCCGTCAGATGGATGCCACGTGGTAGATCAGACGGTCAGGATCAGGTGGCGCTCCAAAGCTGGGCTCCTCGCGATGATCGGACGGCCAAGGCGTAGCCACGTGGAAGATCGCACGGTGGGGAGTAGCGATGGCTAAACCATGCGCATCGGACGGTCCAGATCGCCTCTCCAAGGATCGTGCGGCGCTGCTGCTCCTGGGACGGATGGCTCAGATGGAAACTGTAGGTCGAAGGCGATAGGACGGCGGAGGAGGATGCTGGACGAACTGGGCGCCGACGAACTTCGCCGGCCTCGTGGCGGCGCTGGTGTCCTCCTGGAAGCTCGCTGAAGATCGGAGAAGGTGCGTGGGAGGCTTCCGCGTCGAGTGGTGCCCTCCGATGACCCAACCGAGCCCTGGAGAGCTCCGGCAAGGTCGGCGGAGGTGGAGCTACTGGACCGAATGGTCCAAGCCCTCAGATGGGCTTGGATGAACCTGTAAAACGCACCAGAAAGCTCACAGGTCGAGGGCAAACTGCCTCGACCCCATTAGGCGAGGTGAAGGTGATCAGGGGGTCGGTGCGGGAGAGCTCCGGTGAGGGGATGGATGGAGGAGCTCGAACCCCAGCTCCTGTGCGAGCTGGGTTGAATGGAAGGGTGCAGAACGTGCGTGGGAGGAAGGCGGAGGCTATGGTGCAGCCCGATGGTCGAATGGAAGGCGGACGTGATCGGAATCTACGGTGGTTGGCGACGGGGCGAATTGGGGAAAATCAGAAATTAGAGAAAAGGAAAGGGAAATGGGTCTACCTGGGTGGAGGAAGCGACTGTGGGAGAGCTTGCGAAGCTCTGGGTCCTCTCCTCAAGGAGCGTCAACGTCCGAGGCTCGAGCTCCTACTTTGGGCGGAGCACGACGGTGGAGACTCGCTGGATCAGTGGTCTGAGCGTCCTCAGCCTCGCTGCCACACCTCCGGGGCAAGCTGTCACTCTCGCGCAGAAGGTGCAGGTCACTGGAAGGAGGAACGACAAGCCAAAGATGGGAATTAAGGTGGCGGAGCTGGGACTTTATATGTCTAGGGGTCCGGCTATCGGGAGGTCGGGCGAGCAGCTCAGTGCGCGGATCCCCAAAATCCACCCCGGGCGTGGATCAGGGATGATCAAGTTCGGATTAGAGCCCGGGGTTAACGGATTCAGAAGTCAGATCGAGTGTGCGAAATGTCGAGAAGTCGGGTTGCGGGCACGGATCCGGGACGGAGTGGTCCTGGGGGGGGGAGTTGACCGGGGGGTCAACATCCCCGTGGACAAGTAGAAGCAGGCCACGTGGAAAAGATTTAAAAATTCAATTAAAAATAACAAATGGCCAAATTATTAAAAAGTCAAGACATGAAATATTTTTTTAATTTTTTCTATTTTTTAGTGATTTTTAATTAATTTTTCAAAATAAAAATAAGGTATTTACATTATATAGCTATATATAGGTATTTGTACAATATAGGCTTTTTAATTTTGATTTTTAATTAATTATTTTTATACATTTTTATTCCCATTTTGTATTTTATTTATTTATATCATAAAATAAGGAATAAAAAGATATTTTTATTTTATTTTTATTATTTATATACATAGGTGAAATAAATAGATATGTGCATACATATACATGGTATATTTACAAAGTATTTTTGATTTTTAATTTTGTTCTTTTTATTTTGTTTTTGTTTTAATTTATTTTATTTATTTACAACATAAGTCATAGAATATGTACAAGATTTTTGGAGATTAATTTTATTTATTTATAAGGCTAAATAAATACAAGGTGAATGGACTATATACAAGGGGACTATGTACATGAGTGATGTTTTTATTTTCTTTTTATTTTTTCTATTTTTATCTTGTTTTTATATTTATAAATATATACAAATATTTACAAGCCTATTTTAATCTATTTTTGGGAGGAAAATATTTTTATTTTATTTACATATATATTTACACACATGAGCCCCTATCTCCCTCTACTTTGGCTTTTATGTGGTCAGGCCCATGCTGAGCCCTCCCTTGGGTTAGGTTGCTCAATATGTATTCTAAATATTTCCCTCTTTTTCTTTTTGATCTTTATTCTTTTATTTTTGCACAAAAACATGCTAATTATTACTTTTTACACAATGCATGCTTTTGGTAATTATTTCTATTTACAACTATATACATGCATTTGCAAAGGTTTTTGTAGCTAAAATATAAGAATAAAGAGTGATGAATGAGTATTCATCACTAACCAATGTGGCCTACCCTATCCAATACATGAGTGTTAACTCTAAACAAACAAGCGAAACACTAGCAGACCAACCATGACTACTTGGCCCGCATTTGAGCACCGCGCTAAAGCATGCAAGTGCCGAGGCCAAACACCATCATATCAACACCTCAGTGTGCTAAGCAACATGTCCAACAACCATCGCAACTACAGTAGCAGTTGGGATCGTGTCCATCTAGGATTCTACCCGGGATCCCAAGGGTGCATACCCCTCACTTGGCGGCAACTACTCCACTACCCGATCACCCTGATATCATAAATCCATTCCCAACTTCATTTTATCAGTTTCTTGGAACTCCCCTCTTAGCGCTCCCACTTGGAATACTAACCAATGTGGCCTACCCTATCCAGTACATGAGTGTTAACTCTAAGCAAAGAAGCGAAATACTAGCAGACCAGCCATGACTACTTGGCCCGCGTTTGAGCACCGGGCTAAAGCATGCAAGTGCCGAGGCCAAACACCATCAGATCAGCACCTCGGTGTGGTAAGCAACATGTCCCACAATCATCGCAGCTACAGTACCAGTTGGGATCGTGTCCATCTAGGATTTTACCCGGGATCCCAAGGGTGCATACCCCTCACTTGGCGGCAACTACTCCACTACCCGATCACCCTGATATCGTAAATCCATTCCCAACTTCATTTATTCAGTTTCTTGGAACTCCCCTCTTAGCGCTCCCACTTGGAATACTAACAAATGTGGCCTACCCTATCGAGTACATGAGTGTTAACTCTAAGCAAACAAGCCTTTATTCAGTTTCTTGGAACTCCCCTCTTAGCGCTCCCACTTGTAATTACCCCAAACAGCCTCTATAATCACGAATTACACATATGACCCTGAATAAATGCTCTGTTTTACACGCATAATCTTCCTTTAGTTTAGTTATTTAACTCAACCATACAAATGAATTAATCTAACCAAGTCACGATCTAACGGTTAGGATTAATCAAAAGTAAACAAAGAAGGAAAAGGAAAAAAAACCTTCGAGGAGTCCATCTTGTAGGCGGCGGGTGGGGGGCTTGAAGGGGAGGTTCTTACTGACGGAGTAGGTGGGGGGAGGGGGTTTAGTGGTGGGGGTTAGACTTTCCACCGGGGAGTGTGGGTCTGTTCATTCTAATGAAGGTAGTGGGGAAGGGAGCAACGATGGTGGAGGCTTCCACGGGGGGGGGGGGGGGGGGGGGGGCTTCGAGCTTGCAGACAGAGGCAATGGAGGAAGGGGGGTCTTCGAGCTTTGTTGGAGGAGGTAGGAGGCAGTGGAGGAAGGGGGGTCTTCGATCTATGTTGGAGGAGGCGGGAGGCGGTGGGGGAAGGGGGTCCTTTGAGCTTTGCTGGATGAGGTGGGAGAGGGGGATTCGAGCTTGCAGACGGATGCAATGGGGGAAAGGGATCTTCGAGCTTTGCCGGAGGAGGCAGACGGGGGGGAGGGGGGGGGGGGTCGAGCTTGCAGACAAAGGCAGTGGGGGAAAGGGGGGCTTCGAGCTTTGTTGGAGGAAGCAGGGGGGGCTTGTGCAACGATGCTGGAGGGCCGACGATGCTGGAGGCTGAGGTCAGAAAGGAGGGGTGTTTCGAGCTTGCAGGCGAAGGTAGGGGGAAGGGGGGTCTTGAGGCGGGGTCTTCAAGCTTGCTGGAGGAGGTGGGAGAGCGGGGTAACGATGGTGGAGGGCCGACGATACTAGAGGTACTGGAGGCTGGGGGGCTTCGAGCTTGCAGGCGTAGGCAGTGGGAGAAGGGAGGGCTTCGAGCTTGTTGGAGGAGGCAGGCAGGGGATCGCTTCGAGATTGCTGGTGGAGGCGAGCAGGGGGGCTGCAAGCTTGCTGGCAGAGGCGAGCGGGGGTGCTGCCAGTTTGTTGGCAGAGGCGAGAGGGGGGTTTGCGAGCTTGCTGGCAGAGGCGAGCGAGGGGGGCTTCGAGCTTGCTGGCAAAGGCGGTTGGGGAAGGGGCTTTGAGGAGGGGGAGATGATGGTGTGGAGGATGGGGTTGGACGTGGTCGATGAGGAGGCAAGCGGGGGAGGGGGAGGAAGATGAGGAGTGGTCATTTTGTAAATAATAGGAACATAAAAGGTATAAAATGTAAAATAGCCAACGGATAATGTTATAGTTAACGGAAAATTGGATGAAAGTTAACATGGGGTTATGAGTGTAAGAGTTAAGCACTATTCAAGGTCCTAGATGTAATCATAATTATAGAGGGTATTTAGGTAATTACGAAATTACTAAGGGTTATAAGTGTAAATATACCTATAATAACGCTCCTACTCCTTGAGGATGAGGAGGGATTCCCGAGGACCTCCAAATAAAATGAGATTAACAACTATTTACACATGTAACCCAAGAGTAGATGATCATGATCTTGATGAAATCACACACTACATTTGTTTGTTTCCAAGTTACTTATAATGATAACAATACCGCACCTTAAAAAGTTTAGATGTTACAAATGGTTTACTTTGTTAATTCAGCTCCAACGATTATAGCCTTGGTTGATGGAAATAGCTAAAGGTACTTGATGCGACATGAAATTAATAAATAGGGCTTAATTTTTTCACATTAATTAGAGTCCAATTTTATTTATGTTTAATCAAGTCGTTGCAATTTTTATTTAAATAAAAGAGATCGCATGCGATCTCAATTAGTGAACAAATTAGATAGTTAATCGGTTATAGTCAATTAAGATAAGTAGATCTGAATTTTGAATTTTATTTCTATTTTTGTAATCCCACCCCTCATATAAAAAGGGGATGGTAGGAAATTATTTTAAGGAGTTCAAGTTACAATTATTTTGAGAACTATCTCATCTCTCTCCTTTCCCCCACACGATCTTCGCGCTTCTTCTCAAAACCTCTCACAACTGCTGAGATTTCTCTTCTTCCTCCTTCTAATTTCTTTTCCACCATATTTTCCACCCTTCAAAATTTATTTTCTGTCATTGCAAACTTCTATTTGCATCAATTGGTATCAGAGCATGGAAATTGAATTGTTCTCACGATTCGACGATCCTGTCGCATATTGGAAGATGAAGTTTGATCAAAGCCGTCTATCTCATGGCTCGCATGCGCGTTCGCGTCCACAAAAAATCAAGTATTGCCTTTGAACTTGCATCAAGGTTCAATAATGGATAAATTAATGGTACATCATTGATATTTTTATGGTACAAGTTGACGAAGAAAAAATTTGTCGTCAATGATGATCTGTTTGCTATCCAGGTTGTTTTAGATGGAAAAAATGTCATCGATGATGACCAGCTCGTTGTTCAGGCTGTTTTGAAGGAAAAAAACATCGTCATCAATGACCTGCTCGTTGTCCAATCCATTTCAGACCTGCAGTCACTGGAGAAATCGACTCCAGCAACCAGGTTAGCCACCTTGCAGGCCCTCCTCACCATTCCCGCACTTCCTGAGATGCACCACTCAACCCCAGTGCCCCTTCCGCCGTTCCCGCATCTCCAGCAACCCCCCTAGCCCCACTGCAGGCCCCTGCAGGTCTCTATCCCCACCGAAACGACCCCACCACCTCCCCCGCAATGCCCAGCCCCACCGCCACCCACGTCGCACCCGTCCCCCTCCTTGTGCCAATGCATATCCTCCCCCTTGCCTTCCTCGTGCCAACACCCCCTCATCTCCCGCATTATCGACCCTCATATTCCATTCCTCCAGCGCCCCCCACCCTTCGCTATCCCACGCCGCACCTTCTCCCTCCTACAACTCCACCTCCCCCCGCATCCTTCCACCTCAGCCATGCATCACTGACATCCTTTCTTCCGACTCCCCCATCCCGCTGACTTTGGTACACTTTCCTGCGACTCTAATATTTCCGTAGGCCCTACCACAACGCCACTAAACTGAACCTCCTTGCCCATGTCCCACCACCCACGCCACCTCCCTCTCTCTCCATCGCCCTACCCGATGCCATATGCTACCTCGACACTCTCCCCAACATGCCCTCTCCACCACCCTCCCCATCTCTACCTGTTGTTGGTCCTCCCTGACGGACCCGCACCGCCTCCAGAATCCCTTTCCATCACCCTCCTCACCGCATGTGTCGCCACCCTTCTCCTCCCTACCCGAAGGCATCGCACCCGTCACACCACACTAGCACACCACCACATCCTCTACCATCGACTGTGCTACCCGCCTCCCATGAGCCATAGCCTTCATTAGGAGACCACATGTTGTGGCCCGCCATGTGCGAATACGCTCCACCGTGATAACCCGAATTTGGCGAGGGTCAAAATAGTCCACACAAGCTGGGACCACAGTGTCGCTGAGTGACCGCTCATGAAACCCGTATCAATCAACAATTAACCCACGACAATCAAATCAAACAATGAGAAGCAAAAGTGGAGTTAAAATTTATTATAACTCTAGAAAGGATGTGTATAGTATGCAAGCAGTGTAGAGGTCGAACACAGGGAGCAGACAGGTAGAACGGGGTAAAATGCTCAAAATGTGAATGTGAATATTTGTCTATTTATGCTATTTTTTGTGGGTTTTTAATTTTTAATATTTTTTTATTTAATTTTTGGATTTTATATTTTTCTGTTTTGGTTTTTAATTTCTGATTTTTTATTTTCTTTTTATATTTTATATTTTTTATATTTTCTTTTACTTTAAATAGAATATAAACACAAAGTAAGAATGAAGAGGAATAAGGATTTATAAAAATGGGTAAAAATACTCAAAAATCAGGAAATAATATATTTTTGGCTTTTTTTATATTTTTCTACTATTTTTGTGATTTTTTCCAGATTTTTACTAAATTTTTTGGTAATTTTAAAGTCAAAAATATTGAAAACAGTGGATAAAATAAAGATCTGAAACTAAAATGGAGAAATAAAATATCAAATAGTAACAAAAATTCTCCAAATTAATTTTCAATTAAAGATAATAAAACAAAGAAAATTCAGAGATAAAAATTAGATTTTCAGGATTTTTCTAGAATTTTAAAGATTTTTATGAAGATTTTAAGAGTTTTTATATTTTTAGGAGTTTTCTTTTGTATTTTTTAATGATTTTTGGACTGAAGTTAAAACACACTAAAATGAGCAAAATATATTTTTTGGGGAAATTTTTAAGGTGTTTTTATAATTTTTATGGATTTTATAATGCAAACAGTAGAGAAAATGCTTGTTTTTGAAATTTTATAAATATTAAAATGCACTAACAATGCAAAATAAAATTATGACGTGATAATATGATGCAACTGAGCTTAACTCTCTTTTTGGGGGATTTTTCGAATTTTATCGTGCATGGAATAAATACTAGAAACATAAAGAAAATGCATGCTGGAAGGGGTATTTCTGCGAATATAGAAAAGTCAAGGGACCTCGGCGCACTTTTTCCACAAAAATACAATGTGATAAAAACTGTTCTTAGACCAAATATAAATATCCAAAATGCCAAGGTCAATTTTGCAAAAACGCCAGGATGCGTGTGACAAGTATGTGCGCCTGGGAGGACCAAAATGCAATATCAGAAACACCAGGGGCTAAGATGCAAAAACGCTAGAAATTTTATAACTACCAATGAATGTTTTGAGATTAAAACTAAATAATCAAAAGGCATGGGGTAAACCTGCAAAATTACCAAGTCACGTGCATGAAAGCACGTGACCTGGTAGGGGTCGAAATGTAATAATACAAATGTCCAGGGGGTACTATGCAAATTCTATAAAAATTTAAAACTGCCGAGGAAAGTTTAATGATTAATATTTAAATACAAAAAGGGATGGGTGAAATATGTAAAATACCCAAGCGGGGGCTGATCCGACAGCGGGAGATGTTCACTTAACACCACGTGTCACGCCGAGGATGCGCGATACCCCTTCGCTCCAACGACCCGGATTGGATGGGGCGATGATGATCCGGCGGTGCGGGAGCTTCTGGGGGTGGAGCTCGATTGGACGGCCGCAGACCCCCTGCAAGAACAAGGAAGAACACGACCTCCGACGAGCTTCAACCGACGCTAGGGTGCTGCTCCGGCCACCGTCCTCGCCGCAGAAGGCCTCCTTCGACTCCTTGAAGCTTCTCCGTTCCACCAGCAGAGCCAAAAAGGCTCGAAGAGCACCGGTGCTCTGCAGCGGAGTCGAAGACCAAGATGGGTTCTAGGTACCTCATTTTCTCCAAAATTGACCCACCCAAGGGGTCTACGGGTTCCTGCGACCTGCAAAAATGGTCAAGGGAGGCGAGGGCAAAGTGCCTCGCCCCACCTAGCAGCAGATGAAAGGGACAACGACAGGGGAGGAGCTCACTGGAACTAACTCCGGTGAGGTGATGGCGGAGGTGTTCGACTGGTTTTCAAATGAAATGGAGGGTAGCTGAAAGATCCTATGACTATAGGGAGTAAAAACAAGCAAGAAAACGAAAGAAAATGCGACCTCAAGGGTGAAACACCCAAGGTGGAACTCGTCGGCTAGGTGGACAGAGATGGGGTTGGATATGCACCTCAGGGCTCCACCGTACCTCAACGGAGTGCTGGGGTCGACCCGCTGTCACCGGGGATCCTTCAGCAATGACCCGGATGTCTAAATGTGGCCCTAATGCGGTTCAAAATTCAATGGCGGTAGAGGGTGGCATTTTGAAGGGTTGACGGAGCTGCGTGAAGAATGAGGAACCTCATCGCGATCAGTGATTCAAAGCCCAAGAAAAGACCTGGGCATGAATCACCAATCGACGAGGCAAAAATTTGCAAAAGGATGCGACATGAAAGGAGGAAAGGGGTGGTCTCCAAAAATGGGAGAAAACAAGGAAACACAGCTCTAACAAGGGCGCAGTGATGAAACCCGATTTCATCATCTTAATTCTCCATTATTAACCCCCTTTCTTAATTTTGTGTCAATAAAATCCTGGTAAAGTCTTGTAATTAACAGAGTCTCGAATAAATTAAAAATCACAAAAAATGTCAAAATTAAAATCCTTGGTGTTTTCAGCCTTAAAAAAACCTAAAACTATTTTCTATCTTTAATTTACCTCATATTCATTTTTGGTCAACATGAAACTTGTAGATCTCATAGAGATCTACAACTTTCATGTTTTGAGTTTACTCAAGTTCGACCATTTGACCCTTCAAAAGTCAACTTTTAATTCTGATTAATCTGATTGGGCCACGTGGCCCTTTCTGGTTAAGCCACGTGGCCCGGCCTCTTTGTCCTATCCGCTCGCGCCCTTGACCGTTGGATCTTCATGTTGATCCAACGGTCCGTTGATCTCCACACGTACCCATTATTCCCCGTCGTCAGATCAATCCTAGGATTTCATCACCACCCTCTGTCAGCGCCTTTCTTTCCTCCCGCCACGTGGCACTCTTTTGCGCCATCCGATCGCGCCCTCGTCCCTCCATCTCAGTCGCTATCTCCGCATCGACTCTCAGCCCTTCGATCGGCAACCACTTCTCATCACAGCCGCCCGCTAGCACTGCGTCCACCGCACGACACATGGAGCGCCCAATCACCGTCCATCGCAATCACCCCAGATCTGATCCGAACCGTCCCAACGTGCCTCCACCAGGACCGTTGGATCTCGCGATCCAACGGTCCGGACCTCGTCTTCCACCTCCCGCAACCTCCTCCCGAGCCCCGCACCTCGTAGACCTCCTTCCCCCTTCCATTTTTAGCAAGAGCCTTGGTCACCCTCTACCTTCAGAGTGATCACCCACACGTAGCCCTCACATCCCCTATCCTCACGCAACACTCAGCCACGACCACCCTCCTCTCCTCCGGTCAGCATCTATCCACGAAACTCATGACTCCATCGCCATCTCCCGACTATAAATACACCTCCTCCACCTCTGTCACCGGGGTCCACCTACCAAGGGGCTGAGGCCCAGCCCTCCTTCTCCTCCCTGTGACAGGGGGAGGAGATAGGATCGAGCGACGATGACCCAGCACTCCGGTGAGACCCATAGCCATCGGCAGCCATGACCGGGCTCCTCCGGGCGCCCCAAGCTCGTTGGAGTAGCTGCCCAGCATGTGCGATGACCCGAGCATCTCCAGGTGCTCAGCCCAAGCTCCGCTCCGCTTCCAGATCCTTCCTCAATCTCAAGTAGTTTAGCTTCTTAGTTTTCCTTTGTTTTCTCTGAATTTTCTAAGTTAGACTCGACATCTTCACCGCCACCTGATCATCCCACGAGCTCCGCCGAACACTCGTCACCTTCGCCAGGCCCTCCGATCACCTTCGTCCTCCGTCAAAACCTCCTCCATCCCAAGATTTCTCCTCCGCCGGAGGCAGAAGAGGACCCACCAAGGTCTCCGCTTCCTCGTCTCCCTAAGCCCTCAGTTCACCTCAGCTCGCACGCACACACGCCTCGGCTTTCATCTAACCCTTCTTGCAGGTCCAAAACTCCATTGGCCGGACCTCGGGCGGAGCAAGTTCTAGAGCTCCGCCTCCGGCGAGCACGAGTCGACCGCGGAATCCAGGCACTCCCGTATCTTCCCCTAGCTTGGATCTTCATCACCAGGTGTCCAGCTTCCTCCCCCGACCTTCATCGAGCACGGAGAGGCGCGGAGGAGCTCCAGGCCTCACGCCAGAGCTCCAATCGCACCGCCACCAGCGAGGAAGGAGGAGATGAAGATGCCGTTGGATCTCATCCCCCACGGCAGAGATCCAACAGCCCTGGAGCAGCCACGTCGCCTTCCCGGAGCGCGGAGGCTCGGTGGGACCGAGCCTCGCCTGAGGCACCCTCGAGGAGCCACGTGGCCCGAGCCACCTGCTACGACCATCCGACCCTGTGCCGAGCATCGCCCCCACCCGAGCCTGAACTCACGTCCCTCACGTACGTGGGTGCTGGGCTTTTTGCAGATAGGTCATGTCAGCATGTGCATCTCATGCGCATAAGGGGTATTTTGCGAATATACCCTCGCGGATTTCAATAATTGCAAAAATGCCCCTGTGTGTGTTGGTTATTTACAGGGAAGATCCAGTACTTTTTCATATTTACATTTTAGTCCCTCCAAGGGTCCTGTTTGTAATTTTATTTCATGTTTTCTTTCAGTTATGCCCTTTTCTACTTTTATGCATATCTTGAGCCTCGTAACTCCGATTGAGTTGATTTCAGTTTCATTTCGATGCTTGTTTCATGCTCTTTCTAATGACATGCTCATTTCTTATTTCGGACACAATGATTTTGATGCATTATTTTAGTAGCCTTGTGTCTTTTAAGGCTTAAACTGGTGCCTTGTTTTATTTGTCCATCAAATCTGTCTTCTAAATTGAGTCTGAAATTAACTAAGGTTTCAAATTGCTCAGGATTTTTACCCAGGGCATGTTTGCATTGCATTTCATCACATTTACTTGCATGATTAAAATAAAATAAAAAAATGCATGTTTAGTTTTGTTTTAATGCATTGTCTCGTCTTGTTGCATTGTTTGACCTATGTTTTCCAACTCAGCACTTAATAAATAGATAACAATTTGGATAATCACGAGAGAGGCTCGTGTCCCTGAGTTCGACCTTGGTTTCTTGTCAAGTAAAATAAAATAGGACCATCTGATTTCCTTGACATATCCAACTTAGATGGTTTTTGATGAACCTAGTTCAGCCCGACTGCAATGACCATTGAATACTAATTCCACATTATTAAAGGGCCGGACTTTCGGTTTGTCAAATGGCGTCGTTGCCGGGGACACAACTCATTTTTTTGTATTATTTGGATTTTTATTTATCAAGTTAAGTGTTTCTTTTTTATAGGTCAAGTGTCAATTTGTCTTGCATTATAAAATTTTCTTCTCAATCGATCTTTAATCGTTGCTTTTGTGACAGGGCCCTTGATGATTCAAGGAGGCGAGGAGCAGGAGCTACCTGCTGTGAGGAGCAGCAGAAGCACGCTTAGAGCATGTCGAGAAGAAAGAAAAAAATGTCATTTTGCATATCATGTTATTTTGTAATAATCGTTCTTTACAGCGGTCTTCGATCGAAGACTCGCGAGTGTAATCGAACGAATGTGGTTGTGTGGGGATCGTCCCCACTTGAGTGTCGACCTAGGACCAGGCACGCGGCTCTCCGAGCTTATTTTATTTTCCATTTTTTACGTGCTTGCTCGTAGGTAGGACACACTAAAAAATAGACGCACATAATCTTGCTTCACTTAGCCAAATTTAATAGACATTCTTCCTCGCTAATCGAAGCACGATTAGGTGCAGCTTTTTGATCGACTTGCATACATGATTTTTTGTTTTTATAAACAACCCAGTATTCATGTATTTTTGCTAAGTCACTACATGTTTTATCGCTTAGCTTAGATCACGGTTTTTATCGAATACATAGTTTTTATCGGTTTCCCTCCTAGCTTGATCACCTAGGTTAATGAAAAATGGGAATGAACGGTAGACGATGATTGCTTGATTTTGTGCTCACCTTAATTCAGTGACAACTTTAAAATTGGGACTGTTAATTGAAAGTCAACCTAAAATGGAGTAAAAAAATGTTTTGGAGAGAAACACCCTCGTACACAGTCGATTTCACTTAACATTTTTGTTGCCGTGAAAAGATAGAATGTTTTAATCACCACTAAAACCGACAAGATAATAAACCAACCTCGGTTGGTTTCATGTGTGAGTTGGTGAAATTGAAGGGTCTTGCTTGTTTGATTGAGCCATGTTTGCTCCGACACCCTCCCCTGATCCTTAGTCACTCCATCCATCTCCGCAGATTCATCCACTCACTTGTATATTCATCCTTCTTCTTCATTCACCTTGGGTCTCTCCCAACATCAGATCTCTATCTTTATACTTAGGCTAATCTCAGCCTAAGTATAGGGGGAACCCAAGTCCCCGTGAATCTCTCTACTCATCTTTCCTTGCCTTTATACTTAGGTTATTTCTAACCTAAGTATAGGGGGAGTCCCTCTTGGTTCCCGTATATTTCTCTATATTTAAATGGACCTATGTACTTGTATCATCTAGTGCTATGAGGACATAGCAAAGTTTAAGTATAGGGGGGTATACCGTATATACACTATACTTACATTAGTTATAATCTGAAAAATTTGAAAAATTTATAACTTTTTGGCTAAAGTAAAAATTCTTTGGACTAAGTGGACTCAAATGTTTTCACGGCTTTTCTATATTATGTTACACTATTTTTATAAAAATATTTTCGAAAATGATTTGAAAAATGAGTTTTTCTTGTTTTAAAAAGTCTTTTTGAAAATGTTTTGAAAATTTTTATTTGTGTGACATGGTTTTCAAAGCTTCTTTCTCTTTTCAAGGAAAGTTGGGTCTAATCAGTGTTCTAACCTTCTACTAAAATACATAAAAATGAGAAAATCCAAAAACCCTTTACGAATCATTAGTGACTACTAAACCCAATTAAGTAGTCGCGTTCAGTGAGGGTTCGCCCTTAGCAGATTGGATGGTTTAGAGGACATCGCGTAAGGCCCCGTCCTCAAGCAACGAGCTCCGGCCTGTACTTACATCCATACTGGCTTAATGCAGATGCATCTACTTAATTAAGTTTAGGTAGTCCTAATATCTCTTGGAGCTTAAAAAAAGTTATAAAAAAACAATTAATTAAAAAAATGATGAGTGTTTTTGAATGAAGGAGTTGGATTAATCCTCTATATTCACACTTCCACCCAGGATCTGAGATGTTCAAGGAACCTTAGTTTTATGAGGACTTGAGATTTTAGGTTAACCAGCCTTAGCCATCAGGGTCGTAGACTTAATCATCCATATTCTCCTAGATCTCTAGATTTGTATGATATATTTCTTGCTTAGTCTCAGACAATAAGACTATGATCAACACATCACATGCACGACTGCAGTTTCGATGAGATGAGTTGACTTTTCACTTAAGGGATTGGGATGAGGGATTCGAGTCTATACTTGATCTAATGATGCTCGAGGATGGGATAAAATCTTTGAAGGCGTCATGAAACCTGAGTGTCAGCAATCTTAGCCAGTATGAGAACTTGGTTCTTATACTAATCTCTTGACATTGACTTAAGTGCCAGGGTGTGAAATAAATAAAAAAATATTGATCAGTGTACGCCAACTCTTGGTAAAAGCAGTGGAGCTAGCCAAAATACTACAAATAAATGAAATGTCAAAGAAAAGCTCTCATTCATCAAAGTTACATATCAAAGAGCTTCCACCAAAGGCGAGCGCTCCCAAACATTTCAAAGTGTCCATTTGGACCACTGCTATTAGGACCAAGAGTCGGGCTTGCACCAAAAAAGGACTCTGCATCATAAATGCTACAAGTCTGGGTGTCGAAGGTACGATAGGTACTCAAAAAAGACACACCCCGATGTATTCCCAGGAAAACAAGTGCAGACGGCTCCAACTTCTCTTGACGGACGCACTGATCAACACAAAAAAATGTGTTGCGTAATAAGGCACTAAGAGAGGATCCTTGTTCCAATGAGAGAGAGAGAGAAGAAATGACACAATCCCATGCCCTCCATCACTGTCCTTCCATCTACATTTTCCAGTCTGACAACTAAAGAGACGGTGGACTGAACGCAAGATTTGATTTATTCTCTAGTGTTGAGGATTGGGTCCTTAGGAGATTTTCTCAGACCAAGACCTTGGGTGAAATTTTGACTCTACTCTCGTGATTGCAGTCAACATTAAATGTCATATCCTTAGTGTATATGTACATAAGAGAGAGTCTAGATAATTAGAGGAATTGGGTGCCTCTTGATTAAGGGTGGGTTGAACTCTAGAATTTTGGACCTCTAAAGTTGAGTAGACTTGAACAAATTGGATCCTGTACTCACATGCACAAGGGGGTTAATCCAGCTTATTCATTCTCTGTGATGCTCGGGGACGAGCATAGTTTAAGTATAGGACGGTGATGAAACCCGATTTCATATTAATTCTTCATTATTAACACCCTTTCTTAATTTTGTATCAATAAAATCCGGGTAAAGTCTTGTAATTAACAGAGTATTGAATAAATTAAAAATCACAAAAAATGTCAAAATTAAAATCCTTGGTGTTTTTAGCCTTAAAAATACCCCTAAAAATATTTTCTATCTTTAATTGACCTCATCTCCATTTTTGGTCAACATGAAACTTGTAGATCTCATCGAGATCTACAACTTTTATGTTTTGAGTTTTCTCAAATTCAACCATTTGACCCATCAAAAGTCACTTTTAACTCTGAATAATCTGATTGGGCCATGTGGCCCTTTTTGGTTAAGCCACATGGCCCGGCTTCTTTTTCCTATCCGCCCGCGTCCTTGACCGTTGGATCTTCATCTTGATCCAACGGTCCATTGATCACCACATGTACCCATTATTCCCCACCGTCAGATCAATCCCAGGATTTCATCTCCACCCTCCGTCAGCGCCTTTCTTTCCTCCCACCACGTGGCACTCTTTTGCGCCATCCGATGGCGCCCTCGTCCCTCCATCTCAGCCGCTATCTCCGCATCGACTCTCAACCCTTCGATCGGCAACCACTTCTCATCACAACCGCCCGCTAGCGCTGTGTCCATCACACAACACGTAGAGCGCCCAATCACCGTCCATCGCAATCAACCCAGATCTGATCTGAACCGTCCCAACGTGCCTCCACCAGGACCGTTGGATCTCGCGATCCAACGGTCCGGACCTCATCTTCCACCTCCCGTAACCTCCGCCCGAGCCTCGCGCCTCGCAGGCCTCCTTCCCCCTTCCATTTTTAGCCAGAGCCCTGGTCACCCTCTACCTTCGGAGTGATCACCCACACGTAGCCCTCACATCCCCTATCCTCGCGCAACACTCAGCCACGACCACCCTCCATCCTCCGGTCAGCATCTATCTACGAAACTCATGACTCCATCGCCATCTCCCGACTATAAATACACCTCCTCCACCCCAGTCATCGGGGTCCACCTACCAAGGGGCTGAGGCCCAGCCCTCCTTCTCCTCCCTCGGACAGGGGGGGGGGAGATAGGATTGAGCAACGACAACCCAGTACTCCGGTGAGACCCATAGCCATCGCCGGCCATGATCGGGCTCCTCCGGGCACTCCAAGCTCGCTGGAGTAGCTGCCCAGCATGTGCGATGACCCGAGCACCTCCAGGTGCTCAGCCCAAGCTCCACTTCGCTTCCAGATCCTTCCTCAATCTCAGGTAGTTTAGCTACTTAGTTTTCCTTTATTTTCTCTGAATTTTCTAGGTTAGACTCGATTCCTTCACCGCCACCTGATCATCCCACGAGCTCCGTCGAACACCCGTCACCTTCGCCAGGCCCTCCTATCACCTTCGTCCTCCGTCAAAACCTCCTCCATCCCAAGCTTTCTCCTCCGCCAGAGGCGGAGGAGGACCCACCAAGGGCTCCGCTTCCTCGTCTCCCTAAGCCCTCCGTTCACCTTATCTCGCACGCACACACGCCTCAGCTTTCATTTTAACCCTTCTTGCAGGTCCAAAACACAATTGGTCGGACCTCGGGCGGAGCCAAGTTCTAGAGCTCCGCCTCCGGCGAGCACGAGTCGACTGCGGAATCCAGGCTCTCCCGCATCTTCCCCGAGCTTGGATCTTCATTGCCAGGTGTCCAGCTTCCTTCCCCGGCCTTCATCGAGCACAGAGAGGCACGGAGGAGCTCCAGGCCTCACGTCGGAGTTCCAATTGCACCGCCACCAGCGAGGAAGGAGGAGCTGTAGATGTTGTTGGATCTCGCCCCACGGTAGAGATCCAACGGCCCAGGAGCAGCCACGTCGCCTTCCCAGAGCGCGGAGGCTCGGTGGGACCGAGCCTCACCCGAGGCACCCTCGAGCCACCACGTGGCCCGAGCCACCTGCTACGACCATCCGACCCTGCGCCGAGCCTTGCCCCCACCTGAGCCTGAACGCACGTGCCTCATGCACGTGGGTGCTGGGCTTTTTGCATCGGTGCCCTCACAACTTTCGCATATTGCAGATAGGTCCTGTCAGCACGTGCAGCTCACGCGCATAAGGGGTATTTTGCGAATATACCCTCATGGGTTTCAATAATTGCAAAAATGCCCCTGTGTGTGTGGGTTATTTACAGGGAAGGTCCAGTACTTTTTCATATTTACATTTTAGTCCCTCCCAGGGACCTGTTTGTAATATTATTTCATGTTTTCTTTTAGTTATGCCCTTTTCTTCTTTTATGCAAATCTTGAGCCTCGTAACTCCGATTGAGTTGATTTCAGTTTCATTTCGAAGCTTGTTTGATGATCTTTCTAATGGCATACTCATTTCTTATTTCGGACACAGTGATTTTGATGCATTATTTTAGTAGCCTAGTGTCTTTTAAAGGTTGAACTGGTGTCTTCTTTTATTTATCCATCAAATCTGTCTTCAAAATTGAGTCTGAAATTAACTAAGGTTTCAAATTGCTCAGGATTTTTACCCAGAGCATGTTTGCATTGCATTTCATCACATTTACTTGCATGATTGAAATAAAATAAAAAATGCATGTTTAGTTTTGTTTTAATGCATTGTCTCATCTTGTTGCATTGTTTGACCTATGTTTTCCAACTCAGCACTTAGAAAAAAGATTAAAATTTGGATAATCACGAGAGAGGCTCGTGTCCCTGAGTTCGGCCTTGGTTTCTTGCCAAGTAAAATAAAATAGGACCATCTGATTTCCTTGACATATCCAACTTAGATGGTTTTTGATGAACCTAGTTCAACCCGACTGTAATGACCATTGAATACTAATTCCACAATATTAAAGGGCCAGATTTTCGATTTGTCACGCAGGCGCTGGGTTAGAGAGTTGACCCGAGGTCAACTCTCCAGCCTTCCTAGTTGGTCCATGTGGACCAACCAGGAAAAAGCCTGGATAAAATCCTTGTAAATTCATTTAAAAATAGCAAATTAATTTATTAATTTTTGGTTATTAAATAAAAAATATTTGTTATTTTATAAGGTATTTTAATATGATTTTTAATTATTTTTATGAGGTGTAAAAATAAAAGTTACTATTTTAGGCTTATGTAGGTATATACATCTATATATTTTAACATTTTATTTTTTTGTGAATGTAATTTATTTATTTTTGTTTATTATTTTATAAATTTATAAAATATTTTTATACACTTAAGTATATTTTTATTTTATTTTTCTGAAATGTTTTATACACTTAATAAAATAGAAGTAGAAATTAGATAGGTATGTTTATAGGTTTTATAAATATGTAATATAAATACAAGTATTTTATTTTATGTTTTCTTTGAGTTTTTATTCTGATTTTAATATTCACTTTTATTATAAATAATATTTATAAAATTATAAAAATATAAAATTATGAAAATAATGAATAAACAATAAAATGAATATTTTAATCTGTACAAGTATACAACAGGGGTCCAAAACTCAACTTTCAAACCGTAGCTCCGCCAAATGCAAAACCACCTTCATTAAATAGCTTATTTAAAATTATATACAATTAAAGGTGAGTTTGATGCATTTCGAGTCTTTATTAGGGAGATACAGGTCTGGGAAGTTGGGATTGTGGAATTTTATTCAGATCATAACTTTTTGTCTGTACATTATTTTAGAGTGAAATCAGCTTTATATTTTTATTTATTTAATTACCTACAACTTTCATGTACAAAGTTTCTTTGTTTGAGGTGTAAAAAGTGGAACCAAAAATAGGTCCCAAAATGGATAAAGAATGAAGGAAATCTTTATTGTATTCCGGCCCTTATCTCCCCCTACTTTATTCCTTGTCGACCTAGTCATCGAGATGCCTAGCTCTCGGGGTTTCGGGTCATGAAATATTTAAAATATTTTATTCTTTTTATTTTCTTTTCTTTATTCTATAATTTGGCTTTAAAAACTGTATTTTATACACTGTTTACATACACATGCATGAATGCTAAGATGTGGGAATTAAGGGTATTTACATGCATTTTCCAGGGTTTTTGAGGCCAAAATGATAGAATAAAGATGATGAAATGTGGATTCATCATCCCCCTATACTTTGCCTTTGCTAGTCCCTAGCAAACACTTATGCAATAAGTGCAGAAAACAAAGAAAAGAAAAAGAAGAAAGTGGATTTATTTTAATTATCAAACTTATCTTCACAAAGTCAATGTTTGGAACTTAAGTTGACCTTTGGAATTTTAGTGCGGGCAGAACCTTAATGAGAACCAGATCTGAAATCCAACAGTCCCTGAGAATTCCAAAACTCTGTTCAAGTCTCCTCAATAGCCAGGTCAGAAATATCTCAACTCATACGCAAACCCTTATGACTATGAATCTGACTCGTACAGTGTAAGTGATGTTGGCTCTCCCCAACTAGAATGACAAAAAGTAAAAGTCTGACTTCTCCTGTACGACAACCCAATGATTCCCCAATCCAATAACTCCTTCCTCGAGGAGCGGGGTATTCCCTTCTAAGTTCAAGTGGCAACTAGCTCAAGAGGAGGGGGTGAAGAGAAGATGGATGGTAGCCAGTATAGCTACCTATCCTAGGATGCAAGACCAGTGTAGTCAAGTCATCCAACTGCAGGCTCACATGATATGACTTTGGAACTCAAGCTTGCTTATTGACTTTACAACATATGAACACACTTTTGCAGGCATTTTATTTTTGTACATGCCTGTCCATTTTTTTGAAATACTATATACACCAGCATTTACATAGGGAGTTTTTCCTCTTGAGCCAGTAGACTATCCCTCTTTTGAAGCTTTATTGCAACCCTCACTCTCCTGTCTTTAGACTTCCTCATCACTGGACGGGTTGGGGTGCACTTCCCTCCCTAGAGGAGGACAAGTGTTTCCACGTGTGCGTCACATACCGGCAAATCCAATCCCCTCACCACTCCAACTGAGTTGAGCCAAGTGAAAGGTGCATGTTTCCAAGTTAGGTCATTATCAACAAGAGTCGTGCGTGTGCTCCGAAATACTCTACTTAGGCAGTCAAGAATCCATTGAACCAAGTCTCGTGATCCTCAAAGAATTAAGTCATCTAGACCTGAAGTACATCAATTCCAGTTCCTATAAGGTTCCTATTATTAGGTAGATTTTAAGGTCCAACCAAGCTCCAATCTCCGGAATTTATTCAGACTTGTTTAACTATCAAACTCAATCCGAAAAAATGCGAATGCTATGCAAATGCTATGCAGAATGCAGAAAATATTTTTGTGATGCAATTTTCAAGATTTTGAACTTTTTATGGATTTTTGAAAAGATTATGCATATGCATATTTTTGTATTTTTCAAATGTTTTTGGTATTTTAATTTTGCAAATGTTTTTGGGATTTTTGAAAACAAAGAGATTTTGGCTAAAAACTAGGTACAAATATTTACACGGGAGTGCATCTTATATTTATAAGAAGTGGATTTTAAGAATTTACAAGGATAAGTGATCACTTTTATAGGTATATATAACAAATTCTGGTGTGATGTATGTATTCCTCAAAGTTATTTGAAAATCATTTTACAAACAATTTTCGAAAACTATAGACCAAAATAATTTTTACAAACAATTTTACAAAAATGTACACACATTTGAAAATATTTTCGCAAAGGTTTTCAAACAGTATAGATAGATTTTTCAAAATTTTTTTGCAACCATTTTTCAACCATTTGCAAATCATTTTTTTAAACATTTTATTTCATACAAAGAAAATAAAATTTTACAAACAACACATTTTTACAAAGGTTGAAAACATGTAACAAAATGTTTTCCAAATAGGTTTCAAAAGATTTTCACAAAGATTTTCAAACTATTTTTCAAACATTTTGCAAAAAACATTTTCACCTGATTTATTAATCAATAAATACAAAAGAATTTGAGGAATGCTCAACATCTTTTTATTATGGTTTTAATGAATTTTAAAGAATTATTAGCCGTATTATTAAGAAAATACGAAAGTACGAGTTATGGCTAAAGTATATACGCAGTATATACGACCCCCCTATACTTAGCTTGAGCTATGTCCTCATAGATCAGAGAGAAAAAGAGAAGACATAACTCGTACTGAGTATAGAAAAGTCTAAAGAATAAAGAACGAAGAAACGAATGAACGAATGAGAAGTTGACCGTCTCCCCTATACTTAGGATCAAATAATCCTAAGTATAACAGGTTGTACACAAAGCAGGGAGGGTCAAGGGTGGGAATAAACAGATCGTACTCAGATTGTCTCCCCCAATACTTAGGGTAAGATATCCCTAAGTATAGACAAGAAGAGGAGACAATGGAGAGGATCAAAGAATAGAAGAACTCGGGGTGCACACCCCCTATACTTAGGACAAAGTACGTCCTAAGTATAGAAGACTGTCTACAAGGGGCGACACCTTTTTTGATAGATACAAAAGATAGAAAAGGAAAAGAAGAAAAGAAGAAAAGAGATGAAAATGGAAACAAGATCAGCGGTTGTACACACCACTCCCCCTATACTTAGGGTAAAAGAAGCCCTAAGTATAGGCAACAACATGAGTGATGACACGGAACAACGAATGAACACTCGGCTCATCCACCCCCCTATACTTAGGACAAAGTACGTCCTAAGCAAGACAAACACGAGAATGAGTGGACGAGCAAAACATGGGAGATGGACAGAGATGAATAGAAGCGGACGTACAACAGAGATGGATGTACAAAGATCAAGAAAGTAGAAAGCGAACCTTCTTGAGAGACCGCTGAGGGATAGATCTGGTGTGGTGCAGGTTGATATCGGGGTCCACAGTAGACGGAAGCCGATCAGGGTCGACAGGCTGAAGGCCCTCAGTGATGTCAAATCGAAAAGGAACGAACTGATCAACAGAAGTAGTATGGCTAGGTTCGCCCTTGGTGGTCCTATGGTGAGAAGGTGCAGACATGCGAGTGGAAGAAGTACAACTAGGTCTGGCCTTGGGGGTCTCGCTGATATCAAAGTGGAATGGGACAAACTCATCCTCATCGGAAGAAGTGTAATCAGAGTCGTCCTACGAGGTATCATCCATGTCAAAATCAAAAGGAACAAAATCATCAGTGGAAGAAGTCGAACTTTGTTCGTCCTCAAGAATCTCACCCGGATCATCTTTTTCATCAAAAGGCCCGAATTTTTGAAAATAATTGTTAAGATCATAACCGACCTCAATCATCCTCTCTTTTGAGTGACCATGAGCGGACTTATCGGTGGAAGTAGTCAAACCAGGTCCGTCCTGTCTAGTCTTGGTGTCTACCCTCCGCTCTATGGTATCAATCATGTAAATCCCGTAGAATTCATCAACAAATCACCACACACCAGAAGGAGGAACTTCGAGGTCCATGCTTTCCGAGTCTTCCCTCTTTAGGAGGCTTTCTCGGGTCTCATCAGCGGTCGTAAGGCAAACGTCTCTAATATCATCAGATAGGTCATAGGCCTCGGAGTCATCTAGAATCGGTGAAGGTACATCAGGTGCAGGTCTCTGGTCAACTATGGGTGCGGTGATCAACGCTTCACTCTCAACAACAGGACGGGAGCAAATCTCTCCTGATCCGTAGTCAATAAACGACCCTCGTAGAGGCGAGTAAAGGTCGTCCCAGGATGATTGGAGAGGGCTCCCTTGTGGATGTCTCCATGGGCAACATGACAAAGTCAACATGATGGCTCGTGCCCTGAATCGAAATGACAACGTTTTCAAGGATACCCTTCAGCCTCTTTATTGATCCATCCGCAAATTGAACGATCATCATGGTCTTCTTGAGAGGCCCGAAGTGAAGAGAGTGTACCAATGAGAAGGGTATGATGCTAATCGAAGCACCGCCATCTAGGAGAGTGTGATCACAAGTATGGTCAGAGATGGTGCAGGTGATGAATGGTGTAGCTGTGTTCCTCTTCCTAGGAATGGGACGGTGTGTGATGGCATGAGCAGTGGCCATGGTCAAGATATGACACTCAGATCTGCTCCTCTGCTTTCTCTTCTTGGGAAGAGGAGCAGATAAATCAGTCATGGCATGTTGAAGTGGGGCACGGATAATCTCATGAATGGTGGCCACCACTTCGGGTTCAGTCAGCATTTCTTTGAATTTTTGGACCTCCTCCATACAAGGGAGAAGGTCAGAATCATCATCTACACGAGGAATGCCAAGAGCAGTCTGTACAACAGCATCCTCGGGGTCAAAGATGGGACATGGTGTGAAAGGTTATGTGGTCAAAAACTTTGGCAGATGGGCACTCTCCTCATAGTCTGAATCAACCAAGTGTCTCCCGAACTCTTTTTGGGATTTAAAATTGTCTGATTTTTTTGTATTTTTGGCGATTGCAAGCTCTCATGATCACCCACAAGGAAATCTGTAACCTCGATGAATGGAGCATTAATCTGGTTTTTCCTCATGATAGCAAGATCATCATTCATCGAATTAATGTGCTCTATCATCCGGTTCAAGACAACACTCATGGAGATCGAGGGAGGTGACTTCAACAGGTTAGAATTGGGTGGATGTGAAGGTGAAGGTGGATAATATACAGATGGAGGTGGAGGTGGGTAGAAATCCGAGTCTTGATACTATGGCTGAGGCGGATATGTACAAAAATCAGAAAAAGTAGGAGGAAGGTCCTCTTGATAGAAGGGAGGTGGACCGACTGGAGTGAACGAGGGATCCGCAAAGTCCGGATAAAATACGCCCCAAGGGTCCATCTCGAAAACAAAAGGAAACGTTCGGGAGAGCACGACGGTTAAGTCAAGAGAGTGGAGAAGAAGGCGAAAATACGCAGGGATGATCTAGGATACACACAAGCAAACACAAACAAACTTATACAAAACAAACCCTCAATTCACCTACTCAACTCGGTAAAGACCGCAAAGAGAGGTCTTTTTATCTTGTCTGTTTTAGAGTTAGGTGAAAAAGTCAAGAAATTACGCAAACACTTAGGGGCTGAATGGGATTTGGGCACTAACCTTAGTGTGTGTGCGAGCAATGTAAAACGAAGACAATGAAGGGATTACTCGCCCCAAGACAAATGTTTTGGTTGATTTTAGGGTCGGGTACTGTTAGCAGTCCCAATTTTATTGGTTATCACTTTTTTTTGTATTTTTAATGGGAAATGCACGTGCCTAACGAGGAGACAAATTCACTTAGCACCTAGGTTGGCAAAATTAGAGGGAGAGTCGGAAAAGCAATGCAAGCGGCAAATCAGTGATGTTTGCTAATGAGAAATGCTCACCTTGCCTCCAGCACTCTACATGCAAAGATGCTCAACAGAATTGAAACATAATCTATATGCAGATGCAAGCCGATGAAATCGCCCTAGGATGAGAAGCTGCTATTATCGTGAAGAACCGTTTTCAAAATTTGTCTAAGTCCAAACGAGACTATAGGTGCAGGCAAATATATTAAGTGTTTGGACCTAATCTATTGCCAAGCAACTCCTACAACTAAGGGCTCAATCACACAAAAATAAATAAAATTGAAAATCATAAAACAAAGTAAAAAAATGTGATGAAAATTCGTGAAAACTGCGGTGAACCCCCAAGTGTACAAACACTTGCAAATTAGGCTCAAGAGTCCAAAGTTCAGGGTTACCTGTATTATTACAATAGTAAAGTCTCTCTCTCTCATTAAAATTACAAAACTAAATACAGAAAATAAATGCTACAACTAAGGTGGAGCATGGTCTTCAAAAATCCTCTAGTCTCCATCGGTGCAGGGAGAGCTAGAGCCGGCTTCTTGTAGGTGCTCAGGCGCTTATGAAAACACGCCTCCCTCGATCCGCGGTTCCTCGCACAAAGTCAACAAAAGAGGAGGTTAGACAACTCGATAGATATATCAAAAATAAGGAAAATAAAATAAGAAAAAATAAAAGCCGCGAAAATAGACAAACAATCACAAACAAAAACCCAAACTACGCATTGTTGCTCCTCGACAACGGCACCATTTGATAACCCGGATTTTACGAGGGTCCAAATAGTCCACACAAGGCAGGACCACAGTGTTGCTGAGCAACCGCTCACGAAACCCGTATCAATCAACAATTAACCCACGACAATCAAATCAAACAATGAGAAGCAAAAGTGGAGCTAAGATTTATTAACTCTACAAAGGATGTGTATAGTGTGCAAGCAGAGAGAAGACAGGTAGAACGAGGCAAAATGCTCAAAATGTGAATGTGAATATTTATCTATTTATGGTATTTTTTGTGGGTTTTTAATTTTTTATATTTTTTATTTAATTTTGGGATTTTATATTTTTCTATTTTGGTTTTTAATTTCTGATTTGTATTTTCTTTTTATATTTTATATTTTTTATATTTTCTTTTTCTTTAAATAGAATATAAACACAAAGTAAGAAAGAAGAGGAATAAGGATTTATAAAAATGGGTAAAAATACTCAAAAATCAGGAAATAATATATTTTTGGCTTTTTTATATTTTTCTACTATTTTTGTGATTTTTCCAGATTTTTACTAATTTTTTGGTAATTTTAAAGTCAAAAATATTGAAAATAGTGGATAAAATAAAGATCTGAAACTAAAATGGAGAAATAAAATATCAAACAGTAACAAAAATTCTCCAAATTAATTTTCAATTAAAGATAATAAAACAAAGAAAATCAGAAACAAAAAATAGATTTTTAGGATTTTTCTAGAATTTTTAAGATTTTTATGAAGAGTTTTAGATTTTTTATATTTTTATGGGTTTTCTTTTGTATTTTTTAATGAGTTTTGGAGTGAAGTTAAAACTCATTAAAATAAGCAAATTACATTTTTTTGGGAATTTTCTAAAGTGTTTTTATAATTTGTTATGGATTTTATAATGCCAATAGTAGAGAAAATGCTTGTTTTTGAATTTTTATAAATATCAAAATGCAAAAAAAATGCAAAATAAAATTATGACATGATAATATCATGCGACAGGAGCTTAACTCTATTTTTGGTGGATTTTTTGAATTTTATAGGTGCATGGAATAAATACTAGAAACATAAAGAAAATGCATGCTGGAAGGGGTATTTCTGTGAATATAGAAAAGTCAAGGGACCTCAGCACAATTTTTCCACAAAAATACAATGTGATAGAAAATGTGCTTTGGACCAAATATAAATATCCAAAATGCCAAGGTCAATTTTGAAAAAAAATGCCTGGATGCGCGTGACAAGCACGTGCGCCTGGGAGGACCAAAACGTAATATCAGAAATACTAGGGGCTAAATGCAAAAACGCCAGAAATTTTATAACTACTAATGAATGTTTTAAGATTAAAACTAAATAAGAAAAAGGCCCGGGGTAAACCTGCAAAATTACCAAGTCACGTGTGCGAAAGCATGTGACCTGGCAGGGGTCGAAATGTAATAATACAAACGTCTAGGGGGCACTATGCAAATTCTACAAAAATTTAAAACTGTCGAGGAAAGTTTAATGATTGATATTTAAATACAAAAAAGGTCGGGTGAAATAGGCAAAATACCCAGGCGGGGGCTGATCCGATGACAGGAGATGTTCACTTAACGCCACGTGTCACGCCGAGGATGCGCCATACCCCTTCGCTCCAACGACCCGGATTAGATGGGGCGATGATGATCCGACGGTGCGGGAGCTTCTGGGAGTGGAGCTCGATCGGACGGCCGTGGACCCCCCCTGCAAGAACAGGAAAGAACAAGACCTCCGACGAGCTTCAACCGACGCTAGGGTGCTGCTCCGGCCACCGTCCTCGCCGCAGAAGGCCTCCTTCGACTCCTGGAAGCTTCTCCGATCCACCAGCAGAGCCAAAAAGGCTCGAAGAGCATCGGTGCTCTGCAACGGAGTCGAAGACCAAGATGGGTTCCAGGTACCGTTTTTTCTCCAAAATCGGCCCACCCAAGGGGTCTGCGGGCTCCTGCGACCTGCAAAAATGGTCAAGGGAGGCGAGGGCAAAGTGCCTCGCCCCACCTAGCAGCGGAAGAAAGCGGACAACGGTAGGGGAGGAGCTCACCGGAGTGAGCTCCGGTGAGGTGATGGCGGAGGTGTTCGGCTGGTTTTCAAATGAAATGGAGGGTAGCTGAAAGATCCTACGACTATAGGGAGTAAAAACAAGCAAGAAAATGAAAGAAAGTGCGACCTCAAGGGTGAAACACCCAAGGTGGACCTCGACGGACAGGTGGCCGGAGATGGGGTTGGATACGCGCCTCAGGGCTCCGCCGTACCTCAACGGAGTGCTGGGATCAACCCGTTGTCACCGGGGATCCTTCAGCAACAACCCGTATGTCTAAACGTGGCCCTAATGAGGTTCAAAATTCAAAGGAGGCGGAGGGTGGCGTTTTGAAGGGTTGACGGAGCGGCGTGAAGAATGAGGAACCTCATCGCGATCAGTGATTCAAAGCCCAAGAAAAGACCTGGGCGTGAATCACCAATGGATGAGGCAAAAATTTGCAGAAGGATGCGACATGAAAGGAGGAAAGGGGTGGTCTCCAAAAATGGGAGAAAATGAGGAAACACAGCTTTGACAAGGGCGCAGGCGCTTGGTCAGACTCTCCAGCCCTCCTGGTTGGTCCATGTGGACCAACCTGGAAAAAGCCTGGATAAAATCCTTGTAAATTCATTTAAAAGTAGCAAATTAATTTATTAATTTTTGGTTATTAAATAAAAATATTTGTTATTTTATAAGGTATTTTAATATGATTTTTAATTATTTCTATGAGGTATAAAAATAAAAGTTACTATTTTAGGCTTATATAGGTATATACATCTATATAATTTAACATTTTATTTTTATTTTGTGAATGTAATTTTTTTTTATTATTTTATAAATTTATAAAATATTTTTATATACTTAACTATATTTTTATTTTGTTTTTCTGAAATATTTTATACACTTAATAAAATAGAAGTAGTAATTAGATAGGTATGTTTATAGGTATTATACCTATGTAATATATATACAAGTATTTTATTTTGTGTTTTCTTTGAGTTTTTATTCTGATTTTAATATACATTTTTCTTATAACTAATATTTACAAAATTATAAAAATATAAAATTATGAAAATAATGAGTAAATAATAAAATGAATATTTTAATCTGTACAAGTATACATTAGGAGTCCAAAACTCAACTTTCATACCATAGCTCCCCCAAATGCGAAACCTTCTTTAAATAGTTTATTTAAAATTATATACAATTAAAGCAGAGTTTGATGCATTTCAAGTTTTTATTAGGGAGATACAAGTCTGGGAAGTTGGGATTTTGGAATTTTATTCAGATCATAACTTTTTATCTGTACATTATTTTTGAGTGAAATTAATTTTGTATTTTTATTTATTTAATTACCTACAACTTTCATGTACAAAGTTTCTTTATTTAAGGTGTAAAAAGTGGAACCAAAAATAGGTCCTAAAATGGATAAAGACTGAAGGAAATCTTTATTGTATTCTGGCCCTTATCTCCCCTACTTTATTCCTTGTCGACCTAGTCATCGAGATGCCTAGGTCTCGGGGTTTCGGGTCATAAAAAATTTACAATATTTTATTCTTTTTCTTTTCTTTTCTTTATTCTATAATTTGGCTTTAAAAACTGTATTTTATACACTATTTACATACACATGCATGAATGCTAAGATGCGGGAATTAAGGGTATTTACACGCATTTACCAGGGTTTTTGAGGCCAAAATGATAGAATAAAGATGATGAAATGTGAATTCATCACACCGCCATCTTGGAAGGAAACAAACCCTAACAAAGGTTTTGTTACGAACAGGATTTTAGAGTGACTCCCAAAATTTTGGGGATATTGATTTGCCTTGGTTTTTTTACGAAAAACTTCCTACCTCCAAAGTTCTTTAGAAAAGGGTGAAAATTAAGTGGACTGAAAGGGTACGAAAATTGCAGTCCGGTCCCCTAGAGCGGAAATATTTACACTAAGATGTTGAAATAAAGAAGTTAGAGATGCCCCCTTATCCAATTAGGATTAGGAATGTGGGTTCCATCTATTTAAAGGTTCCATGTCTTAGTTCATTACCCACATCTCCTATCCTCCTAATCTCGTGCCATTCATTTGTTATGGGATCTCTGAACATTGCGAAACTCGAAACGAAGATGCCGCATTACTTTTTTCCATATCACATCAAGGGAGCAACCTGCGCATGAGCACCGTGACCTATGCCACGTCTATTTTTCCAACATGAAGCCGACGACTCCAACCACTGCTCCAAGAATGTCTAGATCCCGTCGTCTGCTCTGCATCTATTATTCCAAAAAGCGTCCGAGAACGTTGAAATCAAATCATCTAGCTTCGAAGATCAAGCAATTCATCGGGAGACAAATTTTTCAAGCGTAGGAGAACTGATGCAGCACAAAATTAATACTTGTGGCATAATTTTTATACATTAATTAGAATCCAATTTCATTACGTTTAATCAAGTCGTTGCAATTTTTATTTAAATAGAAGAGATCACATGTGATCTCGATTAGTGATCAAATTAGGTAGTTAATCGGTTAGAGTCAATTAGGATAAGTAGATATGAATTTTGAATTTTATTTCTATTTTTGTAATCCCACTCCTCCTATATAAAGGGGATGGTAGGAAATTATTTTAAGGAGTTCAAGTTGCAATTTTTTTGAGGATTATCTCATCTCTCTCGTCTCTCTCCTCTCCCCCACGTGATCTTCGCGCTTCTTCCCAAAACCTCTCGCAACCGGCGAGATTTCTCTTCTTCCTCCCTCTAATTTCTTCTTCCACCATATTTTCTACCCTTCAAAATATATTTTCCGTCATTGCAAATTTATATTTGCATCAGTACTGCTGCATCGTCCATGATTGGCTTAACCTATGATGTTTGCTATAGCAATCCCAATTTGTAGTAATGGACCTCAGGTCTCAAAGGTAGTGGTTGCCTCGTAAACAATTACCCAATTTTGCATACAAAGGTTAAGTAGTTGAGATTGCCTTGCACTTCTTGAATCCTTCTTGTGACAGTATATAGTGACCTGTCCGAATCTCAAGGCATTAGATACCATCTCCACTAACATAATGAGCCACCAAGTTAATGGCCTAAAGATTTGAGATTTATTCCCAGAGTTGCTGTCATAAAGCTGCATACAAGGTATTACTTCCAAAGGTACAGTAGGACTGAAATTTCCCACAGCAGTTAAAATATGCACGATTTTGCACAAGACACAAGTCAGCATCCCCAGCATTCAGCTTTTGATTTGATCCTCTAGTTATGTTCAAGATCCTATTTAGGAGGGTATCACCATTCTGATAAACTGGAATTCTAGATTTAAGGCCGGATAGGATTTAGCTAAACAGGCATGTCTGTTGTCAGCACGCAACTGTGCATTTTAGACATAAATCTGGAACTGTAGGAGCATTTGCATCTGCATTGTCCATCATTCTGTTGGGGGTCATCTCCTTTCATGGTAGTAGGGTTGTACCACTGAAATCCTTTAATACAAAGGAGTCAGGATCATAAGTCTGGTTGATGAACACTAAAAGCATAAGAAATGTGCCCTTACATGGAATGCACTTGTATCTTTTTCTCAAATGAAATGAGTCTTAATGCAACTCATCCCATGCACAATGGGGAATCGGGGACTTTCTCGATATCAATTTATACTGGTAAGTAAATCAAACTGGCCAAATAGGTTAATAGAATGGATCCACTTTGATTCCGTTTCTAAGTGCTACAAAAGCTGAATTCAAGGTTTCTACAAGAATTTTGTGTAGGCTTTCACACTCGACTACTGGTTTGAGTCGTTTGACCTCCTTGGGTTGACCTGTAAGAAGACATGCGCAGTAGAATACTTGCAAGATGAAAGAGAAATAGGGAGGCCACCGTCTATTATATAATGGAACCGGCTTCTTTGAGAGCCAACTGGGCTGCCATTGTTCTACAGGTATTGCTTAATTTCTCCAGCCTTAAAAGGAAAACGAATGGGAAGGACTCTGTATGTGGTGGAAGATGCCAGGTGAACCTAAACCACTGCATGGAAATTCAGAACTGCACAAGTGGTCATCATTCCTACTGTCTGCGGCCAAATCCAAAGCACCAGCCAGGCCTCTGCTCTCCCTGTCAAATACAAATGCCAATCCAGATAGTTGCTGTCGTTATTTCTTGTAATTCATTTGCGGGAAGAATGTCACCATTTGTAAATGCAAATGCCTCTAGTTGATTTATGGTGGATGTAAAAGATAGAGAAGTGTTTCCTGGGCCAAAGTGCCATTGATACCTGACACCACAATACAAGGAAAATGGGTAAACTTGAGAATGTGAATCCTTCTTTTAATGGCCCTCTTGTTTCCACTAAGGCCCCAGGCGCATGGTTCAACACCAGCAACTAGTATTTGCTGTAGAATTGTTTGTTCAGGTACAGATCTATTGTTCAGGTCACTACAAATTACTAAAATCCTTGCTACCAAACACCCATGAACATCTAGTGATCCTTGCAATCCTTCCACAGCATAGTAACACTCAACACAAAGGGATTGAGATCAAAATCAGAATGGGGAAAGTGATCTTAATCCACACATTAACTCGCGAAGAATCTAGGTTACCGAATCCTCAACCTATGTGTTACCAAAGTGCAAGAAAAGTACTTACTCGTAGGTATAGTTGGATAGAAACAGAGCACCCTGGCATGTAAAGAAAAAGTTTTCCCTACTTCACAAAATGTTGCACAACATTTTCCAAAGCCACTCTCCTAAAAAACAAAGGGGAACATCGAGACGATCGGCGAAAGAATTATGTGGACTCCGCAGCAAGAGGGGACATCATACCTCAAGTTTTTTCGTCACCTTCGAATCTCCTCCCGTGGAAAACGATGCGATCGGCATCCTGATGACGACGCAACACCGCATACGGGAATGCCTTGGACTTCCTCTACACGGAGATGGTCTTGGATGGTAGATCCATGGCACTCCGGTGAGCTCCGACGAGAGAGAGGGAGGAGGAAGGGAGGAGGGAGGTGCTGGACTCGTTTGGCCATTTTTGAAAGAAAAGGGATTGGGTTATAAGGTCTTAACCCGGATTCGGATCCCGGTTCAGATATGAATATGATCTGGACCCCTTCTCGCTAAAATAGTCGTAACTCAAGCTCCCTCACTCGAATTTTTCACGTTCTTGGACTCTTTGAAGAGGTCTTGACGAGCTCTACGTGATGGATTATGAACGAATTTTTCGGACACTAGATAAGTACAGAATTTTCTATTAAGCCTAGATCCAGGTGAACTCGTAATTAATCCCAAGTTCGGATTTCAGAGTTTTCACACTAAGGTACATCTTTTTTTAAGGGTTTTTTTAATTATTTTTGATATTTTTCATAATAATTATGATAGTAGTAATAATAATAAAAGTATATATAGCTTTATATATGATGTAGGCATTTATATTTATAAATATAACTATAAATACTCAAAAATGATGATAAAATATTTTTTGTGTTTTTGATTTTCCTCTATTTTTGGATTTTTCTTATAATTTTTTATATTTTTTGTATTTTAAAAAAATGTCAAAATAGTGAGTAATAATAAGTCGGATTGTTTTGGAATTTAAAAATATATAAAAATCTCAAAAATTTTCAAAACTATTTTTAATAGATAATATTTATAATAAACAAAATTTAGGGATAAACTAATATTTTTGGATTTTTCATTGATTTCTAATAATTTATAAGATTTTTAAGGTTTAAATTTTTATGTTTTTCTTTTGTAATTTTTAGTGATTTTGGTATGGAGTTGCAAAATACAATAATAAATATATTTTAATTTTTTGATTTTTTTCAAAATGTTTTTATATTTTTTTTATATTTTTAAATGCAAATAGAAGAAATATGCAATGTTTTTTTATTTTTTTAAAAGAGGAAAATACTTTTAATTGTCTTATAAAAATGTGTGTTTTCTAATATGATCCCAGACATTTAAAATATTTTTTCCTTTATTTTTTGATGTAAAATGATATTTTTAATAATTAAAAGACACAAATTAAAAATTAATGTTCTAGTAGTGATCTAAATGCTATTTAAATAAGCCTACAAGTCATTCCAAAACAAGATTCAAAAGTCCAAGGCCATGCGTGCAAAATTACCAAAACATTTTAGTTAAATACACATGGAAAGGATATAAATGTAATATAAAAACGTTACAGGGCTAGATTACAAATTTTCCCAAAAATATACCATTGAAGTAAGTATTCTTAGACTAACTAATAACAAAAACACATGAGGGTGTCCTGGAAAAATGCCATGTACCCTCACGTGAAGGCACACATGACGTGACATGAACTGGACTCAATTGTAAATAAAAAAAGTGTGGGGACTAAAGTATAAATATTACAGAAATAAATGAACTTCAATAAAAGTTTAAGGACTAAAATAAAACTACAAAACTAAAGATGTGGTAGAGAAAAATAGCCCTCTTGTGTGCGATCCAACAGTAGAGGCTATCCCACTTGCCATACGTCAGCATCGAGTCGGCTGATGATGCTTCGCTACGGATGGGTTGGATTAGATCCAGTGACTTGATCTGACGTTTGAGGAGCTTTGCATTTGACGACTATTATAATATCTGGAGGAGGACCATGATCGGATGGCTGGGAGGCCACTAGGAAGAACAGTGAGGAGCACCCAGTGGGGAAAACTTTGATCCGACATCCTGGTCGACTCTGACCACTGGAGGGGCTCGCAGAAGGCACAAAAGATGGCTGGAAGGCTTCCGCATCGACTGTGGAACTTAGATGGATCTAGGACCCAATGGTGGGGTCCTAGATAGCTCAAGAAGTTGAACCTCCATAAGTACCTCGACCGTGCAAAAACTTGACCTAAGGAGGGTCCTCCGAGTCCAGGACCTGGAGGGTTAGGTGCGCAAAAGAAAATGAAGGGTTCTGGGCTCAGCTTGGTGCACTGATGGGTGGAAGTGGTGTGCGGATGAGGTCTTATGACGGACGACAGAGGAGGAAGACCGTATCTATCAATCTGGAGCAAACCCGAGGTGAACGAGGGTGCCTGGGGCGTAGAGAAGTCATTGGGGATGGTGATGGGGTGTTCAGATGGGGTAGAACACGGTCAAAGCACAAGGGAACAATGGTCGAAGCTCTAGCTCTAGTGAACTATGAAATCTGATTTTTACGAAATACAAGACTAATTTAAGCTAAATCATAAGTTAGACTACTGCTACAGCTAGGAATGAAAAGAGCTAAAGAGACTAGGGCTCAACCTGTAAATAAGAGAGCTAAGGTAGAGCCTTAGTGAAGGTATCCAACGAGCTCGGATCACCATCTTTTAGGCCTCTTCCTACGCACCGAATGCTCCGACGAGAATGCTCCAATCACCAGCAAACTCATACACGAAGAAATTTGGGGATCTCAAGGATGAAACATGATCAAGATTCAAATGAAGTTCGACGAAGTTATTTGTAGAAGACATGCTTTGTCCGAGGCTAAAAGTCAAGGACAAATTGTGACATGAAGATGTAATCTTTGGCTGGGAAAAATCGAGGAAACAAGGCGGTCAACGGCTTTGACACACCTAGGGCACCAGAGCGCCATTTGACTGGTGAGTCAACTAAGGTCGGGTCCCCATTGGGCCATGTAGGCCACTAGGCGACAACAGAAAATAAATACAAAACAATTCAAAAAGAAATAGTAAACAATTTTTTATTTTTTTCATAAAACATAAAAAATATTTATTATTTTTTTGTAGTATTTTATGGTGATTTTTATTTATTTTTCGAGGTAATTTATTATGTGTTACGTATGTACAAATATAAGTATATTTATTGTTGAGCTACGATTTTCATGGGTTTTATTTAGATGAATTATTCACAAAGGTCATTGCAATGCAAAGAATCATCAAACAAAATAATACTGCTTAAGCCAAAATAAATAAAAATGTAGCAAGAGAATTTGTTATTTAACTTACATGTATAGCAAACACGGTCAAACTCAGGGAGGCTATAAAATCACGAGGGTTATTAAATCAATGAAGGATTAATGAAATAAAAAATTCTATGAATACTACTCTTGGTTTTTATTTTTTTTAAAAAGTTATTTTTTATTTTTTATATATTCTAATTTTTAATTTTTAGTGGTTTTTTGTGTTACAAATTTTTAATTTTCAAGAATATAATTTTCAAACAATTTATATGCTAAAATAGAGGAGGATTATTTTTGGATTTTTAAAATATAGTAAAAATGATTAACAAATTTCAAAATAAAATTTTTTGTTATTTTATACTTTTTATAATATTTTTGGTAACTTTTCAAAGATTTTTCATGTTTTTATGGATTTCATAAAAATCAGAAACTCAAAATAATGTTAAACACTGAACAAACATGGATATTTTGCACTTTAGTTATATTAAATAAACTCAAAAAATTAATGTATTCATTTTTCCTGAAAACTATAAGAAATTGCCTACAAACAGGAAATGGAATCACTTTTTTGAGATTTTCTATATTTTTTTATGTTTTTTAAGATTTTTGATATTTTGTAAATTTTTAGGGTTTTATAAATATTTAATGCATGAAATTTACACAGGAAATAAAATATAACAAAAGGAATCTATTTCATTTTTTGGAATTTTTGAAGCAATATTCAATTTTTTTATGAATTTTCTAATTTTAGACAGAGAAAATGGTGATGCTTTTGAATTTTTAATAATAGAAAATGGAAATAAAATGTAATGAAAAAATTATATTATGAAAAGATAAGTACCAAGAACTCAATCTAATTTTTGAAGAATTTATTGAGCACAAATAATATTTATTTCAACAATAAAAAGCATGCAAATATAAGTCTGGAAACGGAGGACTGAAATGCAATTATTCATTGTTTTGGCATTAAAATATAACAAGAAAAAAATGATGGGTAATAATCGCAAATTACCTAGGTTGGGCGTGGGTTGCACGTGCATGCGAACTGGCTGGGACGAATTTGCAATTTTAGAAAACTCTGTGTAGGCAAACGACAAGTTTTCCCAAATATTTTCAAAGGGGGTGACATGGTTGTCTGGCCCCTTAGATGTAGGGCTCTTTGGAATAGAGGGCTCGAGGCTCTCCTTCTTCTTGAAATCAAAGGGGAGTGTCGCCCCTTTCTTCTCCCCTGATCGAAAAGGGAGCAGCAATGGCAGACGACTGAGCTTCGAAGGTCTTCTCTATCAGGCAAGTAGAGGTTGATGGTGATGGTGTTCTCCTAGGGACGATCGAGCATAATAACGATGGAGATGGGGTGCTGCGGTGGTGCTGGCTCTACGAAGAACGGTTGACGGACGAGGTCTCCTTCGAGCGGAGGTTGATGGAAGGGATTCGAGCAGCGATCGACGGCCACGATGGTGGCGTGAGTTCAGATCTAGAGGGGAGGTGATCTGGTGAAGGTTTCTTCGTGTGTGTGTAGAGGAGCTTCTTCCTGCGATGGCGGTGGTGGTGTGTTTCGAGCTTGTGATGAGAGCGGTGTTGCGATGGGACCTCCGGAGGTGATGGTTTCACCTCCAGGTCGGTTGAGGTATGCAAAAGAAACCACCGATGGTAAGTGGAGATTGGGGAAGGTGGTTGGAGCGAAGCTCACGAGGTGGTTAGTGCTCAAGGTCCTCTCCGCAAGCAACAACGAGGCTTGAGGTGGACGGCGAGGGGCGTGACTCCAGACGGCGGCGACGGTGTCGCCCAAGGAAAATATATTTTTTTGTATTTTTTGAAAAACAACAACTGATTTGTTTTTGAAGTTCATGTACCTGGAATAAAGAAAATGACAACGAGTTGAGCACGACATCTCGGTCCAAGAAAAACAAACATGGATCAGTGGGCGAGGAGGTTGCGCTGGTGGTAATCAATTAGAATTGTGTCTTTGGCCACTGTGTGTGGCTGAAGGTGAGAGATCATGTGAGATAAAATGTGAACATGTGTAGGGAGATTGAAAATGAGGTGGTGATCCATGTCAAATCGGAATTAAATACGATGATTGATTAAGAACTACGATTAAGGATCACGAATTAGGATCTAAAATTAATGACAAAATTAAAGCTAAAAATTAGACTTAAAATTATCTAAATGGAAGATTTAAAAGAAATAACGGAGTGCATCTCACCGTGGGAGCGGATGAATGCCGTGATGGCCTCGGTGAAGATCGACACGTTGTCACCGAACGGCTCGGAGGCTAGGCACCTTTCTACTAAAGATCGCTCTTGGAGAATAGGCTCCTCTCACCAAAGGCTTGATCAAATTGGAATGAGGGAGGAGGAGCCAAATAAATAGAGAAAAAAATTGAATTTCAAAAAATGAATTAATGGGAGGGAACAAAGGGCAAGATGTTAATGGTGGAATTAAATAATTAAATTAAAATAATTTTTGAAATTATTTTAGTTAAAATAATAATACATGACCATAACTTAAAGAGCCACTTTAATGGTGGATTAACTAAGGAATTAAATTATATACATATAATATATACATATGGTACATTATACACATAGTTAAATAAGAAAGTTGTTTTTATGTTTTATATAATTTTTTATTTTTTATCTTTGTTTTAAGTAATTGTTAAAAATATTTACAATTATTTAAAAGCACATTATGTATAAATACAATAAATAAGTGGTAAAACTACAAAAACCACCCTCAAAAAATCGTCTTTCAAATCGTAACTCCAAAAATTATGAAATCACTGCTATTTTAAAGATAATTTAATTTAGAATACGATGGATGTGAGTTTGATCCAATTCGAGATCATATGGAGAAGACATTGGTCTAGAGAGTTTGTACTTTTGTGACCTCTGGAGAGTGTGATTATTCACTATATACACATATTTATTTTGAAATTTTTTTGTTATTTACATAAGCCTTTTATCTTGACTATTTACAAAAGGTTATGTGATAAAATAATTAAATAATTTGTATTATAGATAATATTATACAAGTGAGGAACATATCAAGTATATTTTTAGTGATTTTTGGCCTTGTCTCCCCTTAATTTATTTCGTGTCGATCAGGTCAAGTCTTGACCTTCTCTCTGGATTGGATTTTTGCCTCCCTATATCTGTTACATATATGCAGTCTTTATTTTTCCTTTATTTCTTTCTTTATTTATTTTAGGTTAAAAGGTGATAAATATACAATATTTACACAAAATACAGGTTTGTAAGAATATAGTTTTGTCAATATATACATGTGTTGTCTAAGGGATTTTAAGCTAAAATAAATGAATAAAGATGATGAAATGCAAATTCATCATCATTCTATGATTTACCTTGCTAGTCCCTTAGCAAACACTTATTTGAAAGAAAATTTAATAAAAGAAAAAGAATGGAAAAAATAAAGAAATTAGGACAATATTAAGTATTAAACTTATCTTCATAAAGCTGTATTATGGAGCTCTGTCCGACCCCTGGATTATTAGTGTGGCGGAACCTTAATAGGAAATGGATTTAAAACCTAACAGCCCTCAAGTTCCATAAGACTGCTATTCAGGTCGCCTCAACAGTCAGATCAGAACAAGTATTCATACACAAATTCTTATGACTATGAATCTTTACTTGTACGGTGTAAGTGAAATATAACCTCATCTCAAAAGTAGAAAAGAAACAACCTCTCTCTCCAAGGTAACTCTAGTTCTCCGGTCTAGCAACTCTTTCCTCGAGGAGCGAGGATATTCCCTTCTAAGTTCTAGTACAACCAACTCAAAAAGAGGAGATGGGGAAAAGAATGGACGGTAACAAATGTAGCTACCTATCCTTGGATGCATGACCAGTGTAACCAAGTCATCCAACTGTAGGCTTACATAAATTTTGCTTTGAAGCTCTTCTTATTTTTCTGTACTTATATATACTCTCTGGCATGTATTTTACTTTTCAATTAGGCATGTTCACTTTCGAAGATTCTGCATTTTTTTAGTATATACAAGGTGTAGATGTACATAAGAAGTTTTTTCTTCTTGAACTAGTAGACTATCCCTCTTTTGAACCATTATTGCAACCCCACAGCATCCTGTCTATAGACCTAAATGCTACTAGATCGGGTTGGGATGCACTACCCTCTCTACAGGAAGCTAGATATTCCCACTAGTTGTTACATACCTGTGTGCTACTCCAAGCTAAAAGATTCCGCCTCTTCACCACCTCCTCCATGAAGAGCTACGTGTAGAGTGTTTGTCCAAGATAAGCCATGGTATAGAAGAATCATGTGTGTGTTATTAAATATTGTACTTAGACTACTCAAGATGACATGTGAACATAGTCTTATGGACTCAAAGAATTAAGCCACTAGTATCTGAAAAGTCTTAACTCCAGTTCTTGTAAGTTTCCTCTGAAATTAAGTGCATTAAGGTCTAGCTAATCTCCATTCTTCAATTTATTCCAGACTCAGTTAAAATGTCAATACTATTCTGAAAAGTACATATGCAAATGCAGGAAATATATACAGAGCATTTTTTTAGAGAAAATGGGTAGTAAAATATATGCAAGTGTATACATGGATTATTGATGAATACTCATTCATCACTCTTTATTCTTATATTTTAGCTACAAAAACCTTTGCAAATGCATGTATATAGTTGTAAATAGAAATAATTACCAAAAGCATGCATTGTGTAAAAACCTATAATTAGCATGTTTTTGTGCAAAAATAAAAGAATAAAGATTAAAAAGAAAAAGAGGGAAATATTTAGAATAAATATTGAGCAACCTAACCCAAGGGAGGGCTCAGCATGGGCCTGACCGCATAAAAGCCAAAGTAGAGGGAGATAGGGGCTCATGTGTGTAAATATTTATGTAAATAAAATAAAAGTATTTTCCTCACAAAAATAAACTCAAATTGGTTTGTAAATACTTGTATATATTTATAAATATAAAATCAAGATAAAAATATAAAAATTAAAAAGAAAACAAAAACCTCACTCATGTATATAGTCACCATGTATATAAACCATACATCTTATAAATAAATAAAATCAATCTCCAAAATTTTTGTAAATATTCTATAGTGTAAATAAATAAAATAAAAACCCTTAAAACAAAATCAAAAAAAAATAACAAAATTAAAAACATAAAAATACATTGTAAATATACCATGTATATAAATGTACATATGTATTTATTTCACCTATGTATATAAATAATAAAAATAAAATAAAAATATCCTTTTATTCCTAATTTTATGATATAAATAAATAAAATATAAAATGGGAATAAAATTGTATAAAAATAACAAATTAAAAATCAAAATAAAAAAAAACCTGTATATTGTATATATACCTATATATAACCCTACTATGTACATACCTTATTTTTACTTTGAAAAATTAATTAAAAATCACTAAAAAATAGAAAAAAATTAAAACAAAAATATTTCATGTTTTGACTTTTTAATAAATCGGCCATTTTCTAATTTTTATGGATTTTACAAGTATTTTCCACGTGGCCGCTTCCTACTGGCCTTGGGGATTGTTGACCGCCCGGTCAACTCCCCCCCCAGGATCACTTCTCACGTGTCCTTAGCGGGTAACCCGTCTTCTCGGATTTTTCCCGTGTAAACCCGATCATGCTTCTCCTAAACCACGGGTCCGACTCGTTAATGATGCATCCGAGACCCTCGCCGGAGCCACCATCTCGGGATCCGCGCGCTCCATTGCCCTACCCGCGCTCTTCTTCCCGGACCCTCCACCATATATAGTTTCAGCTCCGCCACCTTCATTCCCATCTTTGGCCATTCGTTCCACCCCCCAGTGAGCTCCATTGCATCGGCGAGAGTGATAGCTCGTCCCCCGTGGTGTTGCAGCGAGGAGGGAGTGCGAGACCACTGATCCGGCGAGCAAGCACCGCCGTGCTCCGCCCACAGCCGGAGCTTGAGCCTCGGACGTCGGCGTTCCTTGAGGCGAGGACCCAGAGCTGCGCAAGCTCGACCACAGCCCATTCCTTCACCCATGTAGACCTGTAGTTCTTTCTTTTTCTCTAATTTTCGATTTCCCCCATTTCGCTCCGCCGCCGTTCTCCGTCGATTCCGATCACGTCCGACCACCGTTCGACCATCAGGCTTCGCCATAGCCTCCGCCTTCCTCCCGCGCACCTTCTCCATACCTCCATCCAACCCAGCTCGCACAGGAGCTGGGGTTCGAGCTCCTCCGTCCCCACCTTCGCCGGAGCTCGCCCATCTCGACCCTTCGATCATCTTCACCCCGCCTAACCGGGTCGAGGCAGTTTGCCCTCGACCCGCGAGTCTTCTGGTCTATTTTGCAGGTACATCTAAGCCCATCTGAGGGCTTGGACCATTCGGTCCAGGAGCTCTACCTCCGCCGACCTCGCCGGAGCCCTCCAGGGCTCGGCTGGGTCATCGAAAGCCACCATCAGCTGCGGAGCATCATCGCGGAGCTTCTCCGATCTTCAAGAGCAGCAGGGGAGGATCTCAGCGCGTGCGTCGGGCCGGCGAAGCTCGCCGGCCAACTGTTCTTCCGGCATCTTCCCCGACCGTCCGATCGCCTCCGACCTCCAGTTCTCATCCTGACCGTCCATCTGGGGAGGTCTCATCACCGTCAGATCCTTGGAGAGGCGATCTGGACCGCCCGTTGCGCGAGGTTTAGCCACCGAGAGCCTCCACCGTTCGATCCTCCACGTGGCGTAGCCTCAGCCGTCAGATCACTGGGAGGTGCCCAGCCTTGGAGCGCCAGCCGTCTTTCACCGTCCGATGCACCACGTGGCGCTTATCCAGCGGCTCCATTAATAAAGGGTAATTTACCCTTAGGCCCCCTCTTTTATTTTATTTAGCAATTAATGTTGTAAATATTTAGTGTAGTTGTTTAGTTTTTGGTAAAATTGTATAGAGGACCCTGCACTTTACTTTCTTCGCATATATGCCCCTGTATGTTATGTAGCACGTGCTTCGACACGTGGTTTTCTGGTGTATTTGCATTTGATACCCTGTAGAAATGGATGTTATGAATTGAATGAACATTTTTAGGTATTTGCATTTATACCCCTGTGTGTGATTTATATTTGCATGTGCGTATATTCGTGGGTTATTTGCAGACTACCCCCTGGACTTTTGGTACCTGTTACCAAATAGTCCTCGGAAGTAGTTTTTATTACATTTGGGTCCCTGAGTGCCCCAGGCACGCGCCACGTGCGTGTTTACCTAGGAATTTTGCACCAGAACCCCCAGAACTTCTGGTATTTGCACATAGGTCCCTGTGCACAGTACCCTCTTCCTATTTTTGAATAAAATAGCAAATTCACTCCAAATCCAACGAAAATTGGGCACATGGCTCCTGCTATAGTGTAAAATTTTCGAGGATTTTTGGAGACATTTTTGTTTTGTTTTGATACTTTTTAAAAATTCAAAAACATCTATTTTCTTTATTGTCTGATTTGAAAAACCACAAAAAAAATTAAAACTCATTTAAAAATTACAAAAAAATTACTTACTGTTTGTCTTTGCTTGCTTGATTTTCTAGCCAATTTTGGCTATTTTTCATTATCTAAAACACCTAAAAATTGAAAAACACTCAAAATCTCCTAAAAATTCTAGTAAATAAATTAAAAATCTAAAAATAATAATTTAGGTGCCAAATTTTTCCTTGTTTTCTTCTCTTTAGAGGAAAAATACCTCCAGGCTTATTGGGGACTCTTACATATTTTATCTAAGTCCCTTAAGCTCGGCTGGACAGTACCTACAGTTTTTGACCTTGTTTCATTTTTAGAAAATTAAATAAAAATCAGAAAAATCCCAAAAATTCATTGAAAACAGTAAAAATTATAAAACATACAAAAATATTTTTCTTTGAATTTTTGGTTGATTTTTAGTGCATTTAATAAATTGTTGAAGTGCCTTGTTTTCTTGTTCCTATTATTTTCTTAATATCTTAAAAATCCAAAAAAAAAATAAAAAGACTTAAAAACCACCAAAAATACATTTTTATTTCTTTTTCTTTCCTTTTTGACTACTACGTAGGCCGCGAGGCCAATTCGTGCTCCTTGTATTCGATCCTGGTCGCTATACCAGGTTAAAATAATAGCAAGACCGCTACCGTGTTTGATTTGATTTTTATTTTTGATTGGTGGTCTATTTTTCTTGATCGAGCCATCCTGATCGCTTGGGTTGCAACGATCGTTTAGCACCTTATACCCTAGTGGTCGAGACACTCATCAGAATGGCGTCGTTGCCGGGGAGCACGGCTTAGTAGTTTTTTGTTTTTGTTTTATTTTCTTTTTCGCGGCTTTTCGCGGCTTTTTGTTTTTGTTTTATTTTTGCTTTATTTTGTTTTATTTTATTTTCTTTTATTTTTGGTTTTGTTTGATTTTGAGTGTTTATTTTATTTTGCATTTTTGCATATATACCCTCATTTTATTTTCATTTATTTTTCTTATTATTATTTAATTATTTTTATTGGTCTGACCACTCTATTTCTTTCTTGCGAGGGCCCGAGGACCGAGGCGGCCGATTTTGAGAAGCTGACGCAACCGCGAGACTCGGAGGCGGCTCCCTTCTGCACGGAGCAGCAGGAAAGCGTGAGAGAGAGGTTGAGTGCGAGAGGACTAGAGTAGGATTAGTTTAGTCTTTTTATTCTTATTTCATTTGATTATTATTGTAATAATACAGGGACACACACTCAAACACTTGGACTTGAACTCTTAGCGGGTCTGTTTCGCCGAGCACCGGTGTGCTCGGGGGACCCTTAGATTGTTCGCGGCTTTTTCGCGGCTTTTAGTTTTTCGCTGCCTTTTCTGGTTTTCAGCGGTTTTTATCGAGCCCCTAGACTTAGGATTTTCTACTTGATTGTGTCGTAATTAGTAGGGTCCCCACACCTAATTGCTTGCATGTTCCTATAGTGCGATTAATTGGACCTACTAATAATTGATTAATAAAAATAACTGACTCATCCCCTTCGTAGCCTACGTGCCGTAGTCTGCCCCGCAAAGCGCTTTCTCCTACCCCCGATGTGTCGGGCAGAGGAGGGGTAGACCAAGACCGGACCTTTGGCTTGGAGGATCGATGACCAGTTAGACGGTTCTTCGAGTAGACTTGCTTGTTTAGGACTCGGTTTTCATCGCTGCACCATTTAGGTAGTTTATTTTCTGCCTTTACATTTCTGCGCGGATCACTTGCATGTAGAGTGCTGGAGGAAAGGTACGCATTTCTATCTCTGCATATATCATTGATTTCATCGTGCATCGGCTTTTTCATCTTCTCCCCCTTGTTTTTGATTAAATAACCAGGAGAACCGAAAAATTCGTTAGGCCTTTGTTTTTATTTGAAAAATATATAAAAACAAAAACAATAAAATCGGGACTGCTAATCACACTTGACCTAAAAGACACTTCACTGAAAAATCTGTCTTGGGGAGAGTAACCCCCTCCTTGTCTGGTTTGGATGAGCGAGAGAGTGACCCGCACATTAGGATAGAGCCTCCGATCTTTTCTTGACTGATTACCGGCTTTCAGTACGGGACAGTCGGTTGAGAAAGATCTGGATACCTATTTACCTCACGTAATCGCTCTGATAGACTGGATGATCACCTAAAATAAAATTGACAAGATAATTGATCGATCCCTTCGGTCTTCAGCTTTGTGTGCCTAGGTGAATTGGGGTTTTGCTTGTTCATCTTGTGTGATTTCCAGATCTCTTCGATCCTTCCCCATCCTCTTCTCTATCCATCTACTTTCCCACCCTCACCTCCCTTTATTCCATTCTCTTCTACATTACCTCTGGATGATGGATCCCCCTCACTTCGAGCCGACTCTTGCGGCTTATTCGTCGCTATCTGACCATCAGTCCAGTCCACCTGCTAGGGAGGTCGGATCTCCGACCAACCTCCCGCTCCCTCCCTCCCTTCCATCTCACTACTCTGGGCATGCTGTGCGAGACGTTCGAGGATACCAGATAGAGCAAATGCGAGACCCGGACGATGCTGTTGCTGAGTTGAGAGCGCACTCCGTTGGTGATCAGAGAGAGCAGTGGAGATCAGCAGACATATCCTATTCCAGAGGAATGGAGGAGCATACAGCACATGGAGCTCAGTCAGCTTCTACACTTGGTCCATTCGTCTTGGAGTTGGATTACATTCAGCGACTGCCGACATTTTCAGGAGAGGCGCACGAGGAGTCGTATCTTCACCTGTCAGCTTTCGAGGAGTTTTGTAGAGCGTAGAGATATTCAGACGTCACTGCAGAGGAGCTGATGAGCAGGACCTTCCCATTCACGCTTCACGATAGAGCCATGAGATGGCACCGCCGATTGGGGAGGACATTCGAGACGTGGGGAGAGCTACGCCGAGAGTTTCTACAGAGATACTTCCCTCCATGTAGAGCAGATTTCATGCGGTCATTGATCACCGACTTCTCAGTAGACCCCCAGGAGCCATTGCACGAGGCATGGCCGAGGTTTCTTGACCTCTTGAGGAGATTTCCAGATCACGGACTTCCACTGACAGACTTGATTGAGATCTCCATGCGGGAGATGACCGCAGAGCAGCTTGCACTGGTGATTACCACATGTGGCGGTTCACACCGCGGTTCCGACATTCACCTACTGGATACCATCTCGAGGCTACTTTCACAGAGTTCTTCTCCACAAGATGCCTTGGTCGGGACAACACATGCGGACGATGCAGTACCAGTGCGGTGTGTCACTTTACATGATGAGTCAGCTTCTACACACCAGCCCTAGGATTTGGATGAGGCAGCACCATTGACAAAGGAGATGACTGCTATAGCAGAGGTTCGGACCCAGAGTCTACTTGAGTTCCCGTTGGCCTTCCAGTTGGAGTTCGAGTCAGCCCCAGAGTTCCCAGTTGACGAGTCTTGGATATCATATTTTCTGATGATCCAGGAGCCGGAGGAGCCCCAGCTTTTGCAGCCATTGATTCAGACACTTCAGATTCCAGTCCCGGAGGAGTCAGTTTCTTTCCTGCAGAGATACTTCTTGGATGCAGACAGCTACCAGGACTCAGCCCAGCAGCCACAACTCGAGGAGAGACACCACTTGGAGAGTACAGACATAGAGAGTCCCGTCTTCGAGCATTTTGTCCTCCACTTTGTTGAGACAGACACACTTCCTGAGGACCAGCTGACAGCCAGCATAGCCGCAGACCGAGGATCAGTCGCAGACACTTTGCCAGCTTCCGCGGTGTTGACTAGTACCTTCTCCTGCTTCCAGATTGCCGAGACCTACACTTTTGATGATGATGCAGCCTGGTGCACTGAGTGGATACTTGATAGCAGCGCAGATGCCGATCTAGATCCTGATCCTCTTCTTGTCACATCTGATCTTGCATCTCTCCCCGAGGGTTATCTGTGGGAGGATGCCCCACCCGATGAGTACTCGGTTTTAACTGCTGAGAGTGTTTTCGATCTGGCGTAACACAAAACCGAGTCTTTAAGTGTCGAACAACTGAGGGGAAGGTATGGAAATGAGGTCGTTGCGACCTCAGTCACTCGAATGCGTGTATCAAGAAAAATAACCACTCAGAATAGATCAAATCAATCAAAACAAAGAAGAGCGGTCTAGCTATGGATTAACCTGGTATAGCTCCCAGGGTCGAACTCAAGGAGCACGGATTGGCCTAGGGCCTACGAAGTAGTAAAAATAAGATAAAATAAAAGAAAAGTGTTTTTTAGTGGTTTTTAATAATTTTTGTATTTTTTTGGATTTTTAAAATGTGAAGAAAAGTAAAGAACAGCAAAATCAAGCCAACTTAAGCAATTTATTTAACACACCAAAAATCAAGCAAAAATTCAAGAAAAAATGTTTTTATGTTTTTTTAAGTTTTTAAGTGTTTTTGGTGAATTTTTGAGATTTTTATAAAGTGTAATTTATTTTCTAAAAATCAAACAGTGCTAAAAATGCTGGGTACTGTCCAGCCAGAACCAAAACCCTCAAATAAAATATCTAAGGATCACAACAGGTTCTGGAGGTAATTTTCCTATATTCTAAATAAAATAAGGAAAATTTGGGCACCGAGATTATTGTTTTTGGGTTTTTAGATTATTTATTATAATTTTTAGGAGTTTTTAAGGGTTTTTAGATTTTTAGGGTTTTTAAGTGATGAAAAATAGCCAAAATTGGCTAGAAAATCAAACAACAAGCAAGAAACAGTAGCTAATTTTTTTAGAATTTTTGAAGGTGTTTTTATATTTTTTTGGGATTTTTATATCTAGACAAAATACTAAATGAAATCAAAAATGTCCTCAAAAATTCTCAAAAATCCAACAACATGGCAGGAGCCATGTGTTCAAATTTTCATCGAATTTGGAGGTGGTTTGATATTTATTCAAAAATAAAGAAAACCAACAGTGCACAGGGACCTTCCTGCAATTAAAGCAAAGTTATGGACCCCTGGGACAACAACCCTGGAAAGTATAGGACTAAGAGTGCAAATTACCCTCCAGGCCACGCACGATGCGCGTGACTCAGGCCTGGAGGGACCTGATTGCAAATCTTATTAATAAAAATATAAAACGTAACAGGGCAAAAAGGCGGGGCAAATACTGCAAATACACCAAAATAATCACGTGTCGATGCACGTGTCCACAACAGGCAGGGGCATAAATGCAATTTTCATAAACTAGAAGTCCACAGTGCAAATTTTACAAAAGTAAAAGAACTAAACTACTTATTTACAGGATTAAAAACTAAATGCATAAAGTAAAGGGGCCTAAAGAGAAATTACCCCTTTTATTAATGTCGAGGGGGTGGATGTGCGACACGTGGCAGGTTGGACAGATGGGATGGTGCGCCGCACACGAAGGCCTCCCCTCGAATCGATCCGACGGCTGGCAGGTGTCCACGTGGATGATCGGACGAAGGAGATGCGACGTGGGTCCCCGAAGAAAGCCGGGCTCGGATCTGATGGACGAGGTGCAGCCACGTGCTAGATCGGATGGCTGAGGGGCGTTGTGGCTTAACCTCGTCGCTCAACAGTGGAGATCGAGCCTCTGAAGATCTGATGGTCCGTGCGGCTCCGTAGATGAACGGTCGAGATCTGAACTGGAGCGACGAGGCCGATCTGACGGTGGACGAAGGACCTGGAGGAACTGGCGGCCGGCGAAGTTCGCCGGCCCTCTGCGTGCGCTGGAGTCCTCGTCCGGTGCTCAGGAGGTGCTAGAAAGATTCGCCGTGAAGGTCCGCACCTGATGCACTGCTCCGATGGAGGCGAGGAGCTCAGGAGAGCTCCGGCGACGTCGAAGAACGAGAGCTACTGTGCTCTGAAGCTCCGACCCCCAGATGAGGTCGATTGGCCCTGAAACCTGCACAGTAATGAAGCTGGTTCGAGGGCAAAGTGCCTCGACCCGTCAGAGCGGGCGGAAGGTGACTGGTGCGGCGATGCGATGACTCTCCGGCGAGCGGCGGAGGGAGGAGAGCTGAAACCTTGCTCCTGGGCGAGACAAGGGGTGTGAAGGGGCGGAGCAGGTGGAAAGAAGGCTGGCGGAGATGATGGCGGTGTAGGATGATCAAGGGAGTGGACGGAGACGGCTGGTGGAGGTGGCGGAGCTATGCTACTGTGAATCTAAAAACCTAAAGCTACGCTACTCTACTGGCTAAGGAAGGTACCTGATGGCTGATGTCGACTGGGCTGGAGCCAAGGAGGCTCCCGGTCGTTGCCTCAAGGGGTCGTCGAGCTCCCCGAGGCTCAGGCGCGCTCGCGGCGTCGCACGGCGGAGTCAACCACCGGATCAGTGATTTCCGGCTGCCCAGGCCTCGCTTCCACTCCAAATCACTCGCCTGTCACTCGGGTGGTCTGGAGGAGCTCACAGGCGCCGAGGGGAAGATCAAAGATGGCGTGAATAGGTCGCCGGTGACGACACTAAATAGTGTGGACGATCCGAGAAGATGATGATCGGGCGAGGTGCTCGGACCTCGGATCTAGCAAACCCACCCCGGGCGAGGGTCGTGGATGTCCAGCGTGCAATCGGAGCCCGGGGTTAGCGGTAATGGCGGTCGGGTCAAGCGGGAGAAAAATCGAGAAATCGGGTCGGGCGCAACATACCCGGCTCTGGTGGTCCTGGGGGAGGTGTTGACCGGGGGTCAACAATCCCCCGTGGACCAATCAGAGCCCGCCAAGGCTTGGATTTTTATTTGATTTTTTTGGGTCATTAAATGACCGAATTTTCAAAAACTTAAAACACAAAATATTTTTATTTTATTTTTTCTATTTTTTGTGATTTTTAATTCATTTTTGGAAATAAAAATAAGGTATATACAATATAGGTCTATACATAGGTATATATACAATATATTGCCTTTTGATTTTTGATTTTTAATTAGTTATTTTTATACATTTTTATTCCTATTTTATATTTTATTTATGTATAGGATAAAATGAGGAATAAAAGGCTATTTTTATTTTATTTTTATTATTTATATACATAGGTTAAATAATTATTTATGTACACTATATGCATGGTATATGTACAATATGTTTTTGTATTTTTAATTTTGTAATTTTTATTTGATTTTTGTTTTGCTTCTTTTTATTTATTTTATGTACAATATATACATAGAATATTTACAAAAAGTTTTAGAAATAAATAAATTTATTTACAAGGTGAAATAACTAAGGGATGATGGTCTATATACAAGGTGTAAGGGTATTTTTGTATTTTTGATTTTTAAGATTTTTATTTTGTTTTTAATAGCTTATGTACAAAAAATATATACAAATATTTACAACATATTTTTGAGTGAGGAAAATATTTAATTTATTTATTTATAAAAATATACATAAGTGAGCCCCTATCTCCCTCTACTTGGCTTTTATGCGGTCAGGCCCATGCTGCGCCCTCCCTTGGGTTAGGTTGCTCAATATTTATTCTAAATATTTCCCTCTTTTTCTTTTTCATCTTTATTCTTTTATTTTTGCACAAAAACATGCTAATTATCTATATTTACAAACATGCATGCTTTTGCTAACTTTTCCTATTTACACATATCTACATGCATTTGCATAGGTTTTTGTAGCTAAAATATAAGAATAAAGAGTGATGAATGGGTATTCATCACCCCCCTATACTATACTTTGCTAGTCCCTTAGCAAACACTTATTTGAAAAAGAAGTGAAAAAGAAAGAAAGAAAAAGAAAAAGAGAATGTACATGGATCAAGGTTGATTATTAAACTTGCCTTCATTAAATTGAGGTATGGAGCTTAATCAGATCTTTGGATTATTAATGTGTCGGAACCTTATTTAGACTTAAGCTTAAAACCTAACAGCCTCTAAGTTCCACTATCCTATAACCAAGACTCCTCAATGCTCCAGATCAGAACAAGTCGTCAATCACAAACCCTGAAGACCATGAATCTTTTCTTGTCCTGTGAAAGTGAGGTCTAAGCTCTCCACCTCAGAAATGGCAACTTGACAACCCTCCCTAACAAGGTAACTCTATGACCTCAATCTGGCCACTCTTTCCTCGAGGAGCGGGGTATTCCCTTCTAAGTTCAAGTACAACCGGCTCAAGAAGAGGGGGAAGAAGAGAATGGGTCAAGGCCAGTGTAGCCAAGTACCCTTGGGAGCTTGACCAGTGTAGCCAAGTCTCCCTGCTGCAAGCTACAACAGGTGGATCATGAAACCAAGCTTTGCTTATTGCACTTATATACATACTCCGGTGGGATTATCATTTTCTCTCAGACCCACCATTTTTTTGGAGTTCTTTTCTTTTTGCATTTTTTTTTCGAGTGCATCTATACAACATGTACATGTGCAGCATATATACAAGGAGTTTTTCCTCTTGAGCCAGTAGACTATCCCTCTTTTGAAGCTTTATTGCAACCCACAACTCCCGTCGTTAGACCTCATGGCAACCAGACCAAGTTGAGACGCACTTCCTTCACTAAATGAAGAAGAGAGGTTCCGCCTAGAAGTACTACCCTCATATGCTACCCCAAGCCAAGGAAGACTGCCTCCTCACCACCTCATCCGTAGAGAGCTCGGTGCATAGTGCGGTTGTCCAAGTAAAGCCATAATCTATATGAGTCATGTGTTGTTGTTAAGTGCTCAACTTAGGCTCATTGAGATGACTTGTGATCATAGCCTAGTGGACTCAAAGAATTAAGTCACCATGGACCTGAAAAGCCTTAAACCTAAGCCTTATAAGGTTCCTCTTAGAATTAGGTGGATTAAGATCTTAATCAAGCTCCATTTCTCAATTTGATTCCAGGTTAGTTTAAATGTCAACTATCATCCAAGAAAAACTATATACATATGTACAAAAAGATGCATATTTACACAGTATTTTACAATCATGCAAAATTTTTGAAAAATGTTTTGAAATCATGAATGATGATGCATGAAGTGCAAGTTTTGCAAAAAGGTATTTACACACATTTACACAAGATTTTTGCAAACTTTTGATTTTCAAAATATTTTGGAAAAATTTTGTACTATATACATAATTTTGATACAAAAATATTTACACAAGCTTTACACAAAAGATTTTTGAAATCATTTTTACAAAAATAATTTGTACACTAGCTATGTATGTGCAAATAAAAGAAGATTATGTACATGAAAAATTTTTAATTTTTGTGGTTTTTAGCCATTTTTGTTTATTAACACACTCACACAAAGTACGAGTTATGGCTAAAGTATATATGAAATATATACACACCCCCCTATACTTAGCTCGAACGATGTCCTCAGAGTCAAGAGCGATGAAGAAGACATAACTCGTGCTTTGTATAGGGAAGTGAAAAGGAAGGCTATACAAAAGGAGAGTAAAAAGTTAAGAGGGACTCGGGTCTTCCCCCTATACTTAGGATCAAGTAATCCTAAGTATAGCAGGCTGTACACGAAGGGAAAATCGAGTGGAGAATGTACAGGGTCTACCCCCCCTATACTTAGGGTAAGATATCCCTAAGTATAGGCAGCAAAACAGGGGTAGCAAGACACAAAACAAATGACGAATATCTACAAGATGGAGGGCATCACTCCCCCTATATTTAAGGTAGAGAACCTTAAGTATAGGCGACAACAGGAGTGATGGAACAGAACGAGGAACAACCCGGTGTTTTCACCCCCCTATACTTAGGATGAGGAATATCCTAAGTATAGCAAAGATAATCCTAAGCGAGACCTGGGGTGAAAACAAGAACGGAAGAAAGACTGATCAAAATAAGACGAAACACGTATATACAAAAGTGTACAATGTTGAGGTGCCTCTCAACAAGCGTTAGATTTTACGCCCCTAGCTGGGCACAAAGGTTAGGATAATGCAGTATCAAGGTTCAGGACGGCATCGGTAAGGCGAATGCCGTACTGTCGCCGCAGTCTCGGTGTGAGAACAACGACGAACTCAACAGTGTAAAGTATGACACCCAGGTATGTAATCAAGCGGGTGTCTGCTACCGGCCAAAGATATGGAAATAAGTGATCGGAATCCGGTAGCACAAAGGAAATCATCGGCTCTGGTTCAGACTGGAGTAGAAATGTGGAGCCGAAGAAATCAAACGTGGAGAAGGATGGATCAGTCATGGAATCCTCCACGTCAATCACCATCTCAAAAAGATGTGGAAGGTCATGATCAGGAGACTCTCTAAGAAGACTGATATCCGATGAATGAAATAGGATCAGATCAGGTAAATCATCGAATATCTCCAGGATGGGCTCATCCTCGCGAGGGTCGTCGAGGTGAGAAGAATCAGAATCAGGATGATCTAAGGACTCGGTTTCGTGCTCCGCCAGATCGGAAACACTCTCAGTAGGTGAAACCGAGTACTCATCGAGTGCGGCATCCTCCCGCAGATAACTCTCGGGGATGGATGCAAGATCAAAAGTGACTAGAAGAGGATCAGGATATAGATGGGCATCTGCGCTGCTATCAAGTATCCACTCATTGCACCAGGCTGCGTCATCATCTGAAGTGTAAGTCTCGGCAATCTGGAAGCAGGAGAAGGTACTAGTCAACACCGCGGAAGCTGAAAAAGTGTCTGCAGCTGATCCTCGCTCTGCGGCTATGCTGGCTGTCAGCTGGTCCTCAGGAAATGTATCTATCTCAACAAAGTGGAGGACAAAAGGCTTGAAGACGGGACTCTCAGTGTCTGTACTCTCAAAGTGCTGTCCCTCCTCAAGCTGTGGCTGCTGGGCTGAGTCCTGGTGACTGTCTGTATCCGAGAAGTGTCTCTGCAGGAAGGAGACTGACTCCTCCGGGGCTGGAATCTGAAGTGTCTGAATCAATGGCTGCAAAAGCGGGGGCTCCTCCGGTTTCTGGAATATCAGAAGATCTGATATCCAAGACTCGTCGACTGGAAACTCTGGGGCTGCCTCGAACTCCAGCTGGAAGGCCAACGGGAACTCAAGTAGACTCTGGGTCCGAACCTCTGCTATCGCGGTCATCTCCTCTGTCGATGATTTGGCATCATCCAAATCCTCGGGTTGGTGTGTAGAAACTGTCTCATCATGCAAAGTGACACACCGCACTGGTACCGCATCGTCCGCATGTGTTGTCCTGACCATGGCATCTCGTGAAGAAGATCTCTGTGATAGTAACCTCGAGATGGTATCCAGGAAGTGAATGTCAGAACTGCGGTGTGAACCGCCACATGTGGTAATCACCAGTGCTATCTGCTCTGCGGTCATCCCCCGCATGGAGATCTCTATCAAGTCTGTATGTGGAAGTCCGTGCTCTGGAAATCTCCTCAAGAGGTCAAGAAACCTCGGCCATGCCTCGTGCAATGGCTCCAGGGGGTCAACTGAAAAGTCCATGATCAAAGACCGCATAGACTCTGCTCTACGTGGAGGGAAGTATCTCTGCAAGAACTCTCGGCGTAACTCTCCCCACGTCTCGAATGTCCTCCCCAATCGTCGGTGCCATCTCATGGCTCTGTCGTGAAGTGAGAAGGGGAAGGTCCTGCTCATCAGCTCTTCTGCAGTGACGTCTGAATATCTCTGTGCTCTGCAAAACTCCTCGAAAGCTGACAGGTGAAGATAAGGCTCCTCGTGCGCCTCTCCTGAAAACGTCGGCAGTCGCTGAACGTAATCCAAATCCAAGACGAATGGACCTAATGTAGAAGCTGACTGAGCTCCATGTGCTATCTGCTCCTCCATTCCTCCGGAATAGGATATGTCTGCTAATCTCCACTGCTCTCTCTGGTTACCAACGGAGTGCGCTCTCAACTCAGCAACAGCGTCGTCCGGGTCTCGCATCTGCTCTGGCTGGTATCCTCGGACGTCTAGCACAGCATGCCCAGAGTGATGAGATGAAAGGGAGGGAGGGAACGGGAGGTTGGTCGGAGATCCGACCTCCCTAGAAGGTGGACTGGAGTGATGGTCAGAAGATGGAGAAGAAGCCGTAAGAGTCGGCTCAAAGTGAGGGGGATCCATCATCCAGGGGTCAAGGAGAAGAGAATGAAATGAAGGGAGGAGAGGGTGGGAAATAGAAGGAAGATGGGAAAGGATCGAAGGGATCTGGTAATCAAACAAGATGAACAAGCAAACCCCCAAATTCACCTACACACACAAAGCTGAAGACCGAAGGGATCGGTCAATTATCTTGTCCATTTTATTTTAGGTGATCATCCAATCTATCAGAGCGATTACGTGAGGTCAATAGGTATCCAAATCTCTCTCAACCGACTGTCCCGTACTGAAAGCCGTTAATCAGTCAAGAAAAGATCGGAGGCTCTATCCTAATGTGCGGATCACTCTCTCGCTCATCCAAACCAGACAAGGAGGGGGTTACTCTCCCCAAGACAGTTTTTTCGGTGAAGTGTCTTTTAGGTCAAGTATGATTAGCAGTCCCGATTTTATTGTTTTTGTTTTTAGGTATTTTTTAAATCAAACAAAAACGCCTAACGAATTTTTCGGTTCTCCTGGTTATTAATTCCAAAACAGGGGGGAGAAGTCGAAAAAGCCGATGCACGAGAAATCAATGATGCATGCAAAGTCAGAAACGCGTACCTGCCTCCAGCTCTCTACATGCAAAGTGATCCGCGCATAAAATAAAGACAGAAATGTAAACTAAGCTATATGATGCAACGGTGAAAGCCGAGTCCTAGACGAGCACTTTCTAGCGAAGAACCGTCTAACCGGTCACCGACCTCCAAGCCAAAGGGTCCGGTCTTGGCCCGTCCCTCCCCTGCCCGACAAATCGGGGGTAGGAGTGCGCTTTACAGGACGGGCTCTCGGCGCGTAGGCTACGGAGGCTAGCGAGTCGGTTATTTTTATTATTTATTTTAAGTAGGTCCAATTACGTTCTATAGGAACAGATAAGCCTTAGGTGTGTTTGGATCCTACTCAGCTACGTCACAGTCACCAGAAAGTCCTAAATCTAGGGGCTCGAACAAAAACCGTGAAAAATCCGGAAAATGACAGTAAGAAAGGAAAAAGAAAACCGCAATGAAAAACCGCGAAAAAGCCGCAGGTCCTAATGGGTCCCCCAAGCACGCCGGTGCTCGGCGAAACAGACCTGCTACGGTCTAAGTGTCCAAGCAGTCTCAGAAAGGCCTGTATTATTACAAATAATAATGAATGAACTGAAATAAACTATCCTACTGCCTCACCCCACTCAACTCTCTCCTCTCGCTCTCTCCTGCGGCTTCGTGGAGAAAGAAGCCGCCTCCGAGTCTCGCGGCTGCACCGGCTCCTCGAAAGTCGCCTCCGCGGTCCTCGGGCCCTCGCAAGATAGACAGAAGAGTGGTCAGACCAATAAAATAATCAAATAATGAATGAAAATAAAAGCAAGGGTATATGTGCAAAAATGGAAATAAAATAAACACACAATAGAAAACAAAAATAAAAGAAAATCAAAATAAAACAAAATAAATCAAAAAGAACTAAGTACAAAAGCCGCGAAAAGCCGCGAGCTCCGAAGAGCCGCGAAAAACCGCGAAAACAAAAACGAAAATAAAAACTAAAACACTACTAAGCCGTGCTCCCCGGCAACGGCGCCATTCTGATGACCCGCAAAAGTGTCGAACAACTGAGGGGAAGGTATGGAAATGAGGTCGTTGCGACCTCAGTCACTCGAATGCGTGTATCAAGAAAAATAACCACTCAGAATAGATCAAATCAATCAAAACAAAGAAGAGCGGTCTAGCTATGGATTAACCTGGTATAGCTCCCAGGGTCGAACTCAAGGAGCACGGATTGGCCTAGGGCCTACGAAGTAGTAAAAATAAGATAAAATAAAAGAAAAGTGTTTTTTAGTGGTTTTTAATAATTTTTGTATTTTTTTGGATTTTTAAAATGTGAAGAAAAGTAAAGAAAAGTAAAATCAAGCCAACTTAAGCAATTTATTTAACACACCAAAAATCAAGCAAAAATTCAAGAAAAATTGTTTTTATGTTTTTTTAAGTTTTTAAGTGTTTTTGGTGAATTTTTGAGATTTTTATAAAGTGTAATTTATTTTCTAAAAATCAAACAGTGCTAAAAATGCTGGGTACTGTCCAACCAGAACCAAAACCCTCAAATAAAATATCTAAGGATCACAACAGGTTCTGGAGGTAATTTTCCTATATTCTAAATAAAATAAGGAAAATTTGGGCACCGAGATTATTGTTTTTGGGTTTTTAGATTATTTATTATAATTTTTAGGAGTTTTTAAGGGTTTTTAGATTTTTAGGGTTTTTAAGTGATGAAAAATAGCCAAAATTGGCTAGAAAATCAAACAACAAGCAATAAACAGTAGCTAATTTTTTTAGAATTTTTGAAGGTGTTTTTATATTTTTTTGGGATTTTTATATCTAGACAGTAGCTAAAAAGGAGGTTTTTGAATTTTTAAAAATACTAAATGAAATCAAAAATGTCCTCAAAAATTCTCAAAAATCCAACAGCATGGCAGGAGCCATGTGTCAAATTTTCATCGAATTTGGAGGTGGTTTGATATTTATTCAAAAATAAAGAAAACCAACAGTGCACAGGGACCTTCCTGCAATTAAAGCAAAGTTCTGGACCCCTGGGACAACAACCCTGGAAAGTATAGGACTAAGAGTGCAAATTACCCTCCAGGCCACGCACGATGCGCGTAACTCAGGCCTGGAGGGACCTGATTGCAAATCCTATTAATAAAAATATAAAACGTAACAGGGCAAAAAGGCGGGGCAAATACTGCAAATACACCAAAATAATCACGTGTCGATGCACGTGTCCACAACAGGCAGGGGCATAAATGCAATTTTCATAAACTAGAAGGTCCACAGTGCAAATTTTACAAAAGTAAAAGAACTAGACTACTTATTTACAGGATTAAAAACTAAATGCATAAAGTAAAGGGGCCTAAAGAGAAATTACCCCTTTTATTAATGTCGAGGGGGTGGATGTGCGACACGTGGCAGGTTGGACGGATGGGATGGTGCGCCGCACACGAAGGCCTCCCCTCGAATCGATCCGACGGCTGGCAGGTGTCCACGTGGATGATCGGACGAAGGAGATGCGACGTGGGTCCCCGAAGAAAGCCGGGCTCGGATCTGATGGACGAGGTGCAGCCACGTGCTAGATCGGATGGCTGAGGGGCGTTGTGGCTTAACCTCGTCGCTCAACAGTGGAGATCGAGCCTCTGAAGATCTGATGGTCCGTGTGGCTCCGTAGATGAACGGTCGAGATCTGAACTGGAGCGACGAGGCCGATCTGACGGTGGACGAAGGACCTGGAGGAACTGGCGGCCGGCGAAGTTCGCCGGCCCTCTGCGTGCGCTGGAGTCCTCGTCCGGTGCTCAAGAGGTGCTAGAAAGATTCGCCGTGAAGGTCCGCACCTGATGCACTGCTCCGATGGAGGCGAGGAGCTCAGGAGAGCTCCGGCGACGTCGAAGAACGGGAGCTACTGTGCTCTGAAGCTCCGACCCCCAGATGAGGTCGATTGGCCCTGAACCGTGCACAGTAATGAAGCTGGGTCGAGGGCAAAGTGCCTCGACCCGTCAGAGCGGGCGGAAGGTGACTGGTGCGGCGATGCGATGACTCTCCGGCGAGCGGCGGAGGGAGGAGAGCTGAAACCTTGCTCCTGGGCGAGACAAGGGGTGTGAAGGGGCGGAGCAGGTGGAAAGAAGGCTGGCGGAGATGATGGCGGTGTAGGATGATCAAGGGAGTGGACGGAGACGGCTGGTGGAGGTGGCGGAGCTATGCTACTGTGAATCTAAAAACCTAAAGCTACGCTACTCTACTGGCTAAGGAAGGTACCTGATGGCTGATGTCGACTGGGCTGGAGCCAAGGAGGCTCCCGGTCGTTGCCTCAAGGGGTCGTCGAGCTCCCCGAGCCTCAGGCGCGCTCGCGGCGGCGCACGGCGGAGTCAACCACCGGATCAGTGATTTCCGGCTGCCCAGGCCTCGCTTCCACTCCAAATCACTCGCCTGTCACTCGGGTGGTCTGGAGGAGCTCACAGGCGCCGAGGGGAAGATCAAAGATGGCGTGAATAGGTCGCCGGTGACGACACTAAATAGTGTGGACGATCCGAGAAGATGATGATCGGGCGAGGTGCTCGGACCTCGGATCTAGCAAACCCACCCCGGGCGAGGGTCGTGGATGTCCAGCGTGCAATCGGAGCCCGGGGTTAGCGGTAATGGCGGTCGGGTCGAGCGGGAGAAAAATCGAGAAATAGGGTCGGGCGCAACATACCCGGCTCTGGTGGTCCTGGGGGAGGTGTTGACCGGGGGTCAACAATCCCCCGTGGACCAATCAGAGCCCGCCAAGGCTTGGATTTTTATTTGATTTTTTTGGGTCATTAAATGACCGAATTTTCAAAAACTTAAAACACAAAATATTTTTATTTTATTTTATTCTATTTTTTTGTGATTTTTAATTAATTTTTGGAAATAAAATAAGGTATATACAATATAGGTCTATACATAGGTATATATACAATATATTGCTTTTTGATTTTTGATTTTTAATTAGTTATTTTTATACATTTTTATTCCTATTTTATATTTTATTTATGTATAGGATAAAATGAGGAATAAAAGGCTATTTTTATTTTATTTTTATTATTTATATACATAGGTTAAATAATTATTTATGTACACTATATGCATGGTATATGTACAATATGTTTTTGTATTTTTAATTTTGTAATTTTTATTTGATTTTTGTTTTGCTTCTTTTTATTTATTTTATGTACAATATATACATAGAATATTTACAAAAAGTTTTAGAAATAAATAAATTTATTTACAAGGTGAAATAACTAAGGGATGATGGTCTATATACAAGGTGTAAGGGTATTTTTGTATTTTTGATTTTTAAGATTTTTATTTTGTTTCTAATAGCTTATGTACAAAAAATATATACAAATATTTACAACATATTTTTGAGTGAGGAAAATATTTAATTTATTTATTTATAAAAATATACATAAGTGAGCCCCTATCTCCCTCTACTTGGCTTTTATGCGGTCAGGCCCATGCTGCGCCCTCCCTTGGGTTAGGTTGCTCAATATTTATTCTAAATATTTCCCTCTTTTTCTTTTTCATCTTTATTCTTTTATTTTTGCACAAAAACATGCTAATTATCTATATTTACAAACATGCATGCTTTTGCTAACTTTTCCTATTTACACATATCTACATGCATTTGCATAGGTTTTTGTAGCTAAAATATAAGAATAAAGAGTGATGAATGGGTATTCATCAACGACCCTCGCGAGGATGAGCCCATTCTGGGGATATTCGATGATTTGCCTGATCTGATTCTATTTCATGCATCGGATATCAGTCTGCTTAGAGAGTCTCCTGATCTTGATTGTCCACACCTGCTTGAGACACTGATTGACGTGGAGGATTCTATTACTGATCCATCCTTCTCCACGTTTGATTTCTTCGGCTCTATACTCTCACTCCAGTCTGAACCAAAGCCGCTGATTTCTTTTGTGCTACCGGAGCCCGATCACTTCCTTCCATATCCTTGGCCGGTAGCAGACACCCGTCTGATTGCATACCTGGGTGTCTTTGTTTACACTGTTGACATCGTCACTGTTCTCATACCGAGACTGCGACGATAGTACGGCATTCGCCTTACCGATGACGTACTGAACCTTGATACTCCGTTGTCCTAGCCTTTGCGCCCAGCTAGGGGCGTAAAATCTAGCGCTTGTTGAGAGGCACCTCAACATTGTACTCTTTTGTATATACGTGTTTTGTCTTATTTTGATCTTACTTTCTTCCGTTCTTGTTTTCAGCCCAGGTCTCGCTTAGTATTATCTTTGCTATACCTAGGATATTGCTCATCCTAAGTATAGGGGGGTGGAGACACCGGGTTGTTCTTCGTTCTGTTTCATCACTTCTGTTGTTGCCTATTGACGAGTCGCTAGATACGTTGTTTAATTCGGCTTCGTTGTAGCACGTGTACTTAGCGATTCCGTCAGAACCGAGAGAAGATCTCCGTGAAGAGTGTCTCGGCTAAATTTATATCCCGGGCAAGTCCGGGGTCGAACACAGGGAGGTAAAGGAACAACTTGGGTTTAATTTGCAAATTTAAGATTTTAGATTTCCAATGCGGTTTTTTTTATATTTTTTTAATGCAAAAAGAGAAGCAAAAAAACAAAATGCGGGTGAATCAAGACACTAAGAGAGCATACAACTTAGCCAAATTAAGTTGAATAGAAAATAAGTCCAATTTAGCAAAGTTATATTTTTCCTAGGATCCTAATCCAGTGATGAACACAAAACACATTTTTTGGAATTTTAGGACTTAAAATGCAACAATGAAAAATGCACACTTTTTAAGGGTCTTTTTTGCAATTTATCACACAAAAAGAAAGCAAAAATCATGAAAAAATTACTGGAATGAAAACATGATGCAATGAAGCTACAGTAATTTTTTTGGAATTTTTTGACAAGTTATGAATTTTTTATGGATTTTTTAGTGGAAACAGAGTGACAGTGAGTAAATAATTCCTAATAAATCCACGTTATCAAATTAGTCAGAGATCAAATTATCTCAAATAGATATTTAGATGAGCAATCCAGGAGACTTGAAATTTCGTGAAAAGGATGTCTGTGGATTTAATTAAAAATCAAATACGAAAATCACTCAACAATTTATTTAAGGTACAAGACAACTCCAATTTAAATGAAATTTGGACTGTAAGTTCATCAAATATTAAGGCATCATATATATTTTTTTTGGAATTTTTAGAGCAACTATGCGTGAGATATAATTTTAAGAGCACGGATTGGGTAAAATACACAGAATTTCAGTTAACCATTTTTAATTAATTACCCATGAGTCACAAAATATAAACAAATAGTCAAATTGTAAACAATTAGTTGCTCATCACAAAGACATTTTTCATTGAACAAAATGATGCATAAACGAGGTCCAAATTTAAGTATGAACACAAGGGTGTCCTTGCAAAACAGAAAGACAAGTTATAACTTAAACTTATGAACAGGGACCTTTTTGAAATTACATAAACAGAAAGGGAAATATATGCAATATTTACAAATAAAAAAAATAAAGAGATAGACCTTCTTCTTCCTCCATCCTTTGCAGGTGAACCCAACGGGGGTTTGGTGTCGGCGGAAGGCGGGCGGCCGCCGATGGGTCTGGAGGTGGCGCCACCCACGCGCGCGCGGCCACGGCGGAGGGGCGGTGCGGCGCGGTAGCGGCTGCGGCGTTCGGCGGAGAGGAGGGGGCGCGGCCTGCTGGGGTCGGAGAGGGTCGGCTGGAAGGCGTGGCCGGCGGGGGCGCGGTAGGCTTCTGGCGGCGGGGCCGCTTACGGCGGCGCGGAGATGCCCGCGGTGGGGGCGGCTGAAGGAGTGGGCGGCCGACGATGGAGGAGAAGGGGTGGGGGGCGGCGGCGCGGGAGCTGCTTCCCCCTCCCCGCTGTTACTTTTTTTTAATTTTTTTTTGATTTTTTTTAATTCTTTTACTGCTGTAATAGAAAGAGAGATATTTTTTTTGTTTTAAATTTTTTATTTTTTTATTTTAATTAGACAGGGAATGTGATTAAAGAGAAAAAAATGGGTTGGTGGTGATGATGATGATTTGAACAAATAATAAAAAAAATGATGGTGGTGGTGGGAGGGATGATATGCAAATAAAAAAATGATATGGAGATGTGATGGATAAAAAAAATAAATGGTGATCCAAACAATAAGGAGACAAGATATTAGAAAAAAAAATAACGAGAGAAAAGAGAAGGAATACTTACCTGTTCTTCGCCGGATTGGCGGAGCAGTCTACGCTGAACTCCTGTTGTTGCCTCGACCCGATTGGCGAGATAAAAATCGGAGAAGCTACGCGAGCTCGACGGGGAACTCGTGACGCGAAGCGGAGCTCCGCGGATCTCACCTGAAGGAGGTCGTCGCTTGAGGACGATGCTTCGCCGCTGTCACCAACAAAACACTCCAAGCTCTCTCCTTATTCTATAAGAATGGTGGATGGGGAAAAAATGTGGATGTGGAGATGATTATAAAGAGATGAGAAAGAGAGGTTAGAATGGTGGTGGTGTTGAATGGGAAGTTGTATTATTGGTGGAGTTGAATGGGAGGTTGGTGGAAGAATATGGAGTGGAATGGGAGTTATTAAAAATGATGGAGTTGAATAGAAGTTGGTGGTAGAGAAGTTATTGTAGAGAATGGGAAAAAATAAATACATAAATAATGATATAAAGTATGCTACTTTAAATACAACAAAAATAAAGAGGGAAAAAAAATAGTGGTGAATTTACAAATAAATACATACAACATGTACAATTTTTGTTTACTTTTCTAATTTGTATTTTTTTTCTTTTTAATAAGAGATATTTACAGCGGAAAAATACTATAAAATAATATAATTAAAATACAACACAATCATGATATTTTTGTATTTTTAGCAATTATGAAAGATACAATAAAAATTAAAGAAAGAATGAATATATACAAGGTATACAATGTACATCTAGGTCCCAAAACCCAACTTTTGCAAACGAGCTCCGATTTTAATGAAACCACTTTCGATGGATAGATAATTTTCTAACTTGAACTTTAAAAGTGAGTTTGGTGAATTTGGAGTTCATACGGAGCGGGAATTTAGCTTGGAAGTTGGTCTTTACGGCTTTTTCCCATTAGGATCTAGGAGCATTTATTTGAGATATAATTTATTTTGTATTTTTGTATTTTTATGTGCATTATTATAAACAAGTTAGAGAAAGAATTAGGCAAAAAGGAGTTGAAATGAAATTATTAAAAATAAATGAAGTTTTGGGCTATTTACAGGTATACAACTCCTTTATTTTTACGGCTTTTTATGTGTAATTTATTTTGTACAATCTAATATACAATAATTAATGTATTTTATTTACAAGAGTCATTTTGTTAGTTTATTGATTTTATGGACATTTATTAGGGAATTTACTCGGGGATTTTGCTAAGATCAAGATATTAAGATGATGAATCGCGGATTCATCACCCCCCTATACTTAAACTTTGCTAGTCCTCGAGCAAATAAAGAATGAATAAGTTGGGTTAATCCCTGACTGTGTATGTGAATACAAGACTTGATCCGTTCAAGAACTCTCGGTTTTAGAGATCCTAAAATTCTAAGCTGAACCAAGCTCTAGTCAAAAGGTACCCAATTCCCCTAATCATCAGACTCTCTTTGTATACATATATATAAGGGATATGACTTTAAGTGTGGACTGCAATTATAAGAGTAGAGTCGCAACGTCACCCAAGGTTCCAGTCCAAGAGACTCTCCTATGGACCCGATCCTCAACACTAGGGAATAAACCATTTCTTGCATCCAATCCACCGTCTCTTTAGTTGTCAGACTTAAAAGTGTAGATGGAAGGCCAGTTGATGGAGGGCATAGGATTGTGTCATTTCTTCTCTCCCTCTCATTGGAACAAGGATCCTCTCAAGTGCCTTATTACGCAACGCAATTTTTTTTGGTGTTGATCAGTGCGTCCGTCAAGAGAAGTTGGAGCCGTCTGCACTTGTTTTCCTGGGAGTACACCGGGGTGTGCCTTTTTTGAGTACCTATCGTACCTTCTACACCCAGACTTGTAGCATTTACGATGCAGAGCCCTTTTTTGGTGCAAGCCCGACTCCTGGTCCTAATAGCGGTGGTCCAAGTGGACACTTTGAAATGGTTGGGAGCGCTCGCCTTTGGTGGAAGCTCTTTTGATAATTGACTTTGTGGAATGAGAGCTTTTCTTTGACATTTCATTGCTTTGTAGTATTTGTGGCTAGCTCCACTGCTTTTACCAAGAGTTGGCGCACACTGATCAACATTTTTTTTATTGTATCACACCCTGGCAAATAGGTAAATATCAAGAGATAGTACAAGAACCATGTTCTCATACTGGCTAAAGATGCTGACACTCAGGTTTCATGAAGCCTTCATTGATTTTATCCCATCCTCGAGCATCATTAAATCAAGTCCAAACTCAAATCCCTCTTCCCAGTTCCTCAAGTGAAATTACAACTCATCTCATCATAACTGCAGTCGTGTATGTGAGGTGCAGATCATATTCTTAAGGTAGAGACTAAGCATGCAATATAGCACACACATCTTTCAAACTAGGGAAATGTGAATAATTAAGTCAAGAACCCTAATGACTAAGGCTGGTTAACTTAAAATCTCAAGACCTCATAAACCAAGTGTTCTTGAACATCACTAGTCTTGTGTGAAAGTGAATTGTGTCAGGGATTAAACCAACTTATTAGTTAGTTTTTCTTTTAGTTTTTTTTAAGTTATTTTTTGTGCAAACAAAAGCAAAGAAGTTTTTTTTGTTAGAAAAGTTTTGCTTTTTTTTTTGAAAAAGATAGGTAAATAAGAAAAGATTCTTTTTTTTTAAAGTTTTTTTTAAGGAAAATAAGAAAAGAGTTTTTTTTTTGAAAAGTTTTTACTTTTGTTTTGTTTGTTTTTTTTACCCACCCCATAATTATTGTATAATATATATAAAAAAAATATGTGAAAGTACGAGGTATGGGTAAAGTATATATGTAATATATACACGCCCCCCTATACTTAGCTTGTGCTATGTCCTCATGGCACTAGGTGACAAAAATCCATAGCTCGTACTAAGTACAAGTGGGTGAAAAGAAGAGAAGTGAGGAAAAAAATGTGAATAATACACAATGGGCATCGGCCCCCCTATACTTAGGCTCTGGTCAGCCTAAGTATTGGAAAGAACACAAGAATGGGGGACCAATGAGAATGGGAAAGAATATACAAAAAGAAAATAAAAAGAAGAGAAGGAGTAAATCGGGTCACTCACCCCCCTATACTTAGGATCTAGTCATCCTAAGTATAGCCACAAAATGAAAACGATACGGAACTGGGGCGAGTGATGCGAATCATTAGGGAGGGAGGTGAATAAAGGAAGGAAAATATGTACAAGGAGGAGGGAGAATATACAAGGATCAAGAAGGTTTGTGACGGACCTTCTTGCAGGAGAGATGGGGTGGGTAGTATACACATGTGTCGCTGTCAGAATCGTCCTCCGAAGAATAATAGTGAGGTGTGGGGAACGTCCAACGGGGGTCGACACACGGCTGCTTGCTCAAATATGGCTTCAGATAAGCCGAACTAAGCTCACTCATGTAGATCACCTCATCCGGACCTGATGAGGACTCCTCAGAAAGTTCCTTCTCTGAAACATCGAAGGTAACCTTCTTAGTCGGTTTTCTAGAACCTGAAGCATCAAGAGGAAGAGGAGATTGATACGTCTTAAGGAGTTCAGGAGAACACCTCAAGGAATCAACACCCGTCTTCTTCTTACCAGATGACCGACTAGAGGATGGAGCAACCGATTTATCAAGATTGGTCAATTTGGTCCCAGTTGTCTCCTTTGGTGTATGTCTTGGATGTGGTGTGTGTGAGGTTCTGACCAGAGGTTCATCATCAGATGAGTCACCATATGCATTGTAATACTCCTGCAGGGTCAGCACACGTCTCTGATAAGGCACAGTGATCTCAGTTGGCTTGACATTGTTGGGTTCTTGTGTCGGATCATAGAAATGATCAAGGCAATCCACAAAGGTCATGTCCGACTCACTGATAGCTTCTGGTCTTGAGTCCTCTCTAGAAGCTGTCGTGGTGGTGGTGCAAGCAGTAGGCGGTGTGTGGTTGTAGGAAGTGTCTAAACCAATGGTTGTCTGGACAGTCGGTATCTCAGGTGTAGTAGAGAGATGGGACTCAACTGTCTCTCGAAGGTCGCGACTGTCTGCAACTTTACGGGTTACCTTGGAATATCGTGTGTCCTCAAAGATCGGGTGAGGTCGGAGTGCTCCCAATGCAGAGAAATCGATCTCCCGAGTCTCACAATCTATAGTTGCCTTAGCCAAGGCTAAGAACGGCTTCCCAAGAATGATCGGAGACTGGGTGAACTCTCCTCGGTGCTCAATGTCAATGATCATGAAGTCTATCTCCAGTAGAGCACCTTGAAAAGTGACGATGACTGAAATGGTTCCTCTCGACCGTTTAATGGTCCGATCTGCCAACTGAATGATATCTCTTGACTTCTTGGCAGATCCGAGTTTGAGCTTGGCAAACACGGAGGTCGGGAGGATATTAATTGGTAAGTCATCATCGATTCTTGCATGGGTGAATGTGGTATCTTTGATTTCACAATCAAACCTAGGCAACCGCTTTACTCTGCGGCTCTTGGTTTTTCTCCCTATCATCAAAGATGTGGCCATAGACACTATATGTATCTCAGTCCTTGTTCTCTTATTGCCCGACCTTTTAGGCATCAATTTACTTCTCACAAATCTTTTAAGGTCGGGAAAGTGTTCAATGGCCATTATTAAGGGAAGCTCAAAAATCAACTTTCTATCCAATGCTTCCCTAACTGCAGGATCCAAACTTTTTAGATTTTTTTCCTTTTTCAATTTTTATGGTATTTTCTGAGTTTTCAATTTTTTTGGTCTTTTTTGTATGTGAAGGAGGACTAGGAGAATGTACAGACTCTGGTTTGGAGGGAAAGTGGTTAGTAGAAGAGGGAGGTAGAAGGGACTCCAGCTGTACATGACTTGTGGTCAATCCGGTGTCTTCCAGGTTTTCAAGATCTAATCCGCAAAATCCATGATTCACATTCCTACCTGGACTCTTGATCGGTCTACAAATGTCATCCTCCAATAAGTTCTCATGACACATCATGAGAGAAGTTGACGCAATTGGAGGGTACTGCTGAGAACTCGGGCTCTTATACTCAACACACCTTGACTCGGGTGTGTAATACTGGGTTGAGTATGGCCCATATGTATGGCAATTGTTGGTCGGAGCCTCATCAGGCGGAGTTAGTAGACAGGGGGTCTGTAAATCAGTCGCATGAATCCAATCCCCTGTATATGTCGGCTCTCCGAATGGGTGATATAAAGGTTGGTCAATGTGGTCTCTATCACTCAGGTCAATCAAGTCAGGAAGATCGTACGGTGCAGGCCTCTCCATTCGGTTTGTCTGGTTGACCATGTTGTACCCTAAAGTTAAGTCGGGATGTGTGTATGGCAATTGTTGTTCTGTCCCAACTCGAGGTGAAAGTGAGGTATGTGGGGTCAACTGATTATGCCAATCATTCATCTCAGCAGTCGCTTGCTCTTTGATTTGTTCCTTGATTCCAGCAAGCGGATGAGAATATAGTGAGTCAATCCAAGGTGGTTGTGGGTCAGGGGTGCAAGATGGTGGGGTAGGTGAGAAGGACGAAGAAGTGCGGAAGTCAGTCGGAGTTCTGACTTCGCGGTTGGGGTGTGGGTATGAAGAGGAATGAGAGGGTGGAGATGATCGAAATATGGTCGAAGAAGAATGACGTGGATATGATGACCAATATTCTGACATATTGGAGGGAAAATGGGAGAATGAAGCAGATCGAGGAAGAAAGTGTGCAAGTGCACCGAATAACACACAAAACAAACAAACACAAGAGCAAACCCTGAGTTCACCTACTCAACATAGTGATGGTCGCAAAAGTCCGACCGTTTATCTTTTCAGTTTTAATTAGGTGATAAATCAAGATATCAATCCAATTACGCAAGGCTCAAAAGTAGGTTTTGGGCACTATCCTAGGGATGCGTCCTCACCTCTCAACAATCACAATTAGCCAAGCATACAATGAGGGTTTTGCTCTCCCAAAATAAGTGTTAGTTTTAGTCAATTTTTTTGATCAACTCTGATTAGCAGTCCCGATTTTATGTTTGGTTATCACTTGATTAGTCCACCAAATAAAGCACGCCTAACGATCAGTCCCGATTTCCTTTTAACCTAAGTTTCAAAAACCAAGGGGAGGGAGTCGAGAAAAACCGATGCAAATAATGAAATCAATGATGCATGCCCAGTTCAGAAGACTTACAGTGATCCTCGCGCTCTACATGCGGGATGTAAGGCAGAATTGAAATTTTATACTAATATGAATGCAAACGAGAAACCGTTCCTAGACAAGCAGTTCTATTAGCGAGTGATGAACAAGTTTAATTTGACTAATAGCCCAGCGGTCTAAGTGCGTCTCGTTAAATGTGATGTGTGGTCCAAAAATTTATGAGCACAAGCAATAAAATATTCTAATAAAAATATGCTCTAAGAGCCGCAAGTGCAGGTCCTATTCTACGTCAAGCAACCACACGACCACGAGCGGGTCCAAAGTCCAGTCCGGATACAAACGCGAGCTCTCAAACAAGAGCCGCTGGAAAGAGCGAATTACCTAAGTTATTACAACACAATAATTACAAAAATTCTCTCGAAGATAAATAAATTCTCCAAGCTCTTCAGCAGTCGGCGCGCGTCGCGTCTGTCGACCTCCGATGCACTCCAAGTCCATCGGGCCCTCGCAAGGAAAAAGAGATTTATATTAGAGAGATAAACAACAAAATATATACAAGAATAGAAGACAAATAATTGAAAGGAAATGGATTAATTACAAGTGGGCTCGGGGGTCAGACTACCCGAGTAAATGGAAAACTAAATCCAAATTTTTAAATTAGTCCCTAAGCCATTTGCCTCCCCGGCAACGGCGCCATCTGACGAGTCACTAGATACGTTGTTTAATTCGGCTTCGTTGTAGCACGTGTACTTAGCGATTCCGTCAGAACCGAGAGAAGATCTCCATGAAGAGTGTCTCGGCTTAATTTATATCCCGGGCAAGTCCGGGGTCGAACACAAGGAGGCAAAGGAACAACTTGGGTTTAATTTGCAAATTTAAGATTTTAGATTTCCAATGCGGTTTTTTTATATTTTTTTAATGCAAAAAGAGAAGCAAAAAAAACAAAATGCGGGTGAATCAAGACACTAAGAGAGCATACAACTTAGCCAAATTAAGTTGAATAGAAAATAAGTCCAATTTAGCAAAGTTATATTTTTCCTAGGATCCTAATCCAGTGATGAACACAAAACACATTTTTTTGGAATTTTAGGACTTAAAATGCAACAATGAAAAATGCACACTTTTTAAGGGTCTTTTTTGCAATTTATCACACAAAAAGAAAGCCAAAATCATGAAAAAATTACTGGAATGAAAACATGATGCAATGAAGCTACAGTAATTTTTTTGGAATTTTTTGACAAGTTATGAATTTTTTATGGATTTTTTAGTGGAAACAGAGTGACAGTGAGTAAATAATTCCTAATAAATCCATGTTATCAAATTAGTCAGAGATCAAATTATCTCAAATAGATATTTAGATGAGCAATCCAGGAGACTTGAAATTTCGTGAAAAGGATGTCTGTGGATTTAATTAAAAATCAAATACGAAAATCACTCAACAATTTATTTAAGGCACAAGACAACTCCAATTTAAATGAAATTTGGACTGTAAGTTCATCAAATATTAAGGCATCATATATATTTTTTTTGGAATTTTTAGAGCAACTATGCGTGAGATATAATTTTAAGAGCACGGATTGGGTAAAATACACAGAATTTCAGTTAACCATTTTTAATTAATTACCCATGAGTCACAAAATATAAACAAATAGTCAAATTGTAAACAATTAGTTGCTCATCACAAAGACATTTTTCATTGAACAAAATGATGCATAAACGAGGTCCAAATTTAAGTATGAACACAAGGGTGTCCTTGCAAAACAGAAAGACAAGTTACAACTTAAACTTATGAACAGGGACCTTTTTGAAATTACATAAACAGAAAGGGAAATATATGCAATATTTACAAATAAAAAAAATAAAGAGATAGACCTTCTTCTTCCTCCGTCCTTTGCAGGTGAACCCAACGGGGGTTTGGTGTCGGCGGAAGGCGGGCGGCCGCCGATGGGTCTGGAGGTGGCGCCACCCACGCGCGCGCGGCCGCGGCGGAGGGGCGGTGCGGCGCGGTAGGCGGCTGCGGCGTTCGGCGGAGAGGAGGGGGAGCGGCCTGCTGGGGTCGGAGAGGGTCGGCTGGAAGGCGTGGCCGGCGGGGGCGCGGTAGGCTTCTGGCGGCGGGGCCGCTTACGGCGGCGCGGAGATGCCTGCGGTGGGGGCGGCTGAAGGAGTGGGGGGTCGGCGATGGAGGAGAAGGGGTGGGGGGCGGCGGCGCGGGAGCTGCTTCCCCCTCCCCGCTGTTACTTTTTTTTAATTTTTTTTTGATTTTTTTAATTCTTTTACTGCTGTAATAGAAAGAGAGATATTTTTTTTGTTTTAAATTTTTTATTTTTTTTTTGATTTTAATTAGACAGGGAATGTGATTAAAGAGAAAAAAATGGGTTGGTGGTGATGATGATGATTTGAACAAATAATAAAAAAAATGATGGTGGTGGTGGGAGGGATGATATGCAAATAAAAAAATGATATGGAGATGTGATGGATTAAAAAAAATAAATGGTGATCCAAACAATAAGGAGACAAGATATTAGAAAAAAATAACGAGAGAAAAGAGAAGGAATACTTACCTGTTCTTCGCCGGATTGGCGGAGCAGTCTACGCTGAACTCCTGTTGTCGCCTCGACCCGATTGGCGAGATAAAAATCGGAGAAGCTACGCGAGCTCGACGGGAAACTCGTGACGCGAAGCGGAGCTCCGCGGATCTCACCTGAAGGAGGTCGTCGCTTGAGGACGATGCTTCGCCGCTGTCACCAACAAAACACTCCAAGCTCTCTCCTTATTCTATAAGAATGGTGGATGGGGAAAAAATGTGGATGTGGATATGATTATAAAGAGATGAGAAAGAGAGGTTAGAATGGTGGTGGTGTTGAATGAGAAGTTGTATTATTGGTGGAGTTGAATGGGAGGTTGGTGGAAGAATATGGAGTGGAATGGGAGTTATTAAAAATGATGGAGTTGAATAGAAGTTGGTGGTAGAGAAGTTATTGTAGAGAATGGGAAAAAATAAATACATAAATAATGATATAAAGTATGCTACTTTAAATACAACAAAAATAAAGAGGGAAAAAAATAGTGGTGAATTTACAAATAAATACATACAACATGTACAATTTTTGTTTACTTTTCTAATTTGTATTTTTTTTCTTTTTAATAAGAGATATTTACAGCGGAAAAATACTATAAAATAATATAATTAAAATACAACACAATCATGATATTTTTGTATTTTTAGCAATTATGAAAGATACAATAAAAATTAAAGAAAGAATGAATATATACAAGGTATACAATGTACATCTAGGTCCCAAAACCCAACTTTTGCAAACGAGCTCCGATTTTAATGAAACCACTTTCGATGGATAGATAATTTTCTAACTTGAACTTTAAAAGTGAGTTTGGTGAATTTGGAGTTCATACGGAGCGGGAATTTAGCTTGGAAGTTGGTCTTTACGGCTTTTTCCCATTGGGATCTAGGAGCATTTATTTGAGATATAATTTATTTTGTATTTTTGTATTTTTATGTGCATTATTATAAACAAGTTAGAGAAAGAATTAGGCAAAAAGGAGTTGAAATGAAATTATTAAAAATAAATGAAGTTTTGGGCTATTTACAGGTATACAACTCCTTTATTTTTACGGCTTTTTATGTGTAATTTATTTTGTACAATCTAATATACAATAATTAATGTATTTTATTTACAAGAGTCATTTTGTTAGTTTATTGATTTTATGGACATTTATTAGGGAATTTACTCGGGGATTTTGCTAAGATCAAGATATTAAGATGATGAATCGCGGATTCATCACCTATACTTAAGGTTCTCCACCTTAAGTATAGGGGGAGTGATGTCCTCCTTCTTGTATATATTCGTTCATTTTATTCGTGTTTTGCTACCCCTGTTTTGCTGCCTATACTTAGGGATATTTCACCCTAAGTATAGGGGGGGGGGGTAGACCCTGTACATTCTGCACTCGGTTTTCTCTTAGTATACAGCCTGCTATACTTAGGATTACTTGATCCTAAGTATAGGGGGAAGACCCGAGATCCTCTTGACTTTTCTGTTTCATTCATTCGTCTTTGTATATAGCCTTCCTTTTCACTTTCCTATACCTAGCACGAGTTATGTCTTCTTCATCGCTCTTGACTCTGAGGACATCGTTCGAGCTAAGTATAGGGGGGTGTGTATATATTTCATATATACTTTAGCCATAACTCGTACTTTGTGTGAGTGTGTTAATAAATAAAATGGCTAAAATCCCTAAAAATCACAAAAATCAAATTTTTTTTCATGTACATAAACTTCTTTTATTTGCACATAAATAGCTAGTGTACAAATTATTTTTGTAAAAATGATTTCAAAAATCTTTTGTGTAAAGTTTGTGTAAATATTTTCTTATCAAAATTATGTATATAGTACAAAATTTTTCCAAAATGTTTTGAAAATCAAAAGTTTGCAAAAATCTTGTGTAAATGTGTGTAAATACTTTTTGCAAAACTTGCACTTCATGCATCATCCATTCATGATTTCAAAACATTTTTCAAAAATTTTGCATATTTGTAAACTTTGTGTAAATAGCATCTTTTGTACATATGTATATAGTTTTCTGGATGATAGTTGACATTTAAACTAGCCTGGAATCAAATTGAGAAATGGAGCATGATTAAGATCTTAATCCACCTAACTTCTAAGAGGAACCTTATAGGGCTTAGGTTTAAGGCTTTTCAGGTCCATAGTGACTTAATTCTTTAAGTCCACTAGGCTTTGATCACATGTCATCTCAATGAGCCTAAGTAGAGCACTTAACAACAACACATGACTCATATAGACAATGGCTTTACTTGGACACCAGCACTATGCACCGAGCTCTCTACGGATGAGGTGGTGAGGAGGCAGTCTTCCTTGACTTGGGGTAGCATATGAGGGTAGTACTTCTAGGCGGAACCTCTCTTCTTCTTTTAGTGAAGGAAGTGCGTCTCAACTTGGTCTGGTTGCCATGAGGTCTAACAACGGGAGTTGTGGGTTGCAATAAAGCTTCAAAAGAGGGATAGTCTACTGGCTCAAGAGGAAAAACTCCTTGTATATATGCTGCACATGTATATGTTGTATAGATGCACTTGAAAAAAAATGCAAAAAGAAAACAACTCCAAAAAAGTGGTGGGTCTGAGAGAAAATGATAATCCCACCGGAGTATGTATATAGAGTGCAATAAGCAAAGCTAGAGTTTCATGATCCACCTGATGTAGCTTGCAGCAGGGAGACTTGGCTACACTGGTCAAGCTCCCAAGGGTACATGGCTACACTGGCCTTGACCCATTCTCTTCTTCCTCCTCTTCTTGAGCCGGTTGAACTTGAACTTAGAAGGGAATACCCCGCTCCTCAAGGAAAGAGTGGCCATATTGAGGTCATAGAGTTACCTTGTTAGGGAGGGTTGTCAAGTTGCCATTTCTGAGGTGGAGAGCTTAGACTTCACATTCACAGGACAAGAAAAGATTCATGGTCTTCAGGGTTTGTGTTTGATGACTTGTTCTGATCTGGAGCATTGAGGAGTCTTGGTTATAGATTAGTGGAACTTAGAGGCTGTTGAGTTTTAAACTTAAGTCCAAATAAGGTTCCGACACATTAATAATCCAAAGATCTGATCGAGCTCCATACCTTAATTTAATGAAGGCAAGTTTAATAATCAACCTTGATCCATGTACATTCTCTTTTTCTTTCTCTTTATTTCTTTTTCACTTCTTTTTCAAATAAGTGTTTGCTAAGGGACTAGCAAAGTTAAGTATAGGGGGTGATGAATACTCATTCATCACTCTTTATTCTTATATTTTAGCTACAAAAACCTTTGCAAATGCATGTATATAGTTGTAAATAGAAATGATTACCAAAAGCATGCATTGTGTAAAAACCTATAATTAGCATGTTTTTGTGCAAAAATAAAAGAATAAAGATTAAAAAGAAAAAGAGGGAAATATTTAGAATAAATATTGAGCAACCTAACCCAAGGGAGGGCTCAGCATGGGCCTGACCGCATAAAAGCCAAAGTAGAGGGAGATAGGGGCTCATGTGTGTAAATATTTATGTAAATAAAATAAAAGTATTTTCCTCACAAAAATAAACTCAAATTGGTTTGTAAATACTTGTATATATTTATAAATATAAAATCAAGATAAAAATATAAAAAAAACAAAAACCTCACTCATGTATATAGTCACCATGTATATAAACCATACATCTTATAAATAAATAAAATCAATCTCCAAAATTTTTGTAAATATTCTATAGTGTAAATAAATAAAATAAAAACCCTTAAAACAGAAGCAAAATAAAAATAACAAAATTAAAAACATCAAAATACATTGTAAATATACCATGTATATAAATGTACATATGTATTTATTTCACCTATGTATATAAATAATAAAAATAAAATAAAAATATCCTTTTATTCCTAATTTTATGATATAAATAAATAAAATATAAAATGGGAATAAAATTGTATAAAAATAACAAATTAAAAATCAAAATTAAAAAAAACTTGTATATTGTATATATACCTTTATATAACCCTACTATGTACATACCTTATTTTTACTTTGAAAAATTAATTAAAAATCACTAAAAAATAGAAAAAATTAAAACAAAAATATTTCATGTTTTGACTTTTTAATAAATAGGCCATTTTCTAATTTTTATGGATTTTACAAGTATTTTCCACGTGGCCGCTTCCTATTGGCCCTGGGGATTGTTGACCGCCCGGTCAACTCCCCCCCCATGACCACTTCTCACGGGTCCTTAGCGGATAACCCGTCTTCTCGGATTTTTCCCGTGTAAACCCGATCATGCTTCGCCTAAACCCCGGGTCCGACTCGTTAATGATGCATCCGAGACCCTCGCCGGAGCCACCATCTCGGGATCCGCACGCTCCATTGCCCTACCCGCGCTCTTCTTCCCGGACCCTCCACCATATATAGTTTCAGCTCCGCCACCTTCATTCCCATCTTTGGCCATTCGTTCCACCCCCCAGTGAGCTCCATTGCATCGGCGAGAGTGACAGCTCGTCCCCCGTGGTGTTGCAGCGAGGAGGGAGTGCGAGACCATTGATCCGACGAGCAAGCGCCGCCGTGCTCCGCCCACAGCCGGAGCTCGAGCCTCGGACGTTGGCATTCCTTGAGGCGAGGACCCAGAGCTATGCAAGCTCGACCACAGCCCATTCCTTCACCCAGGTAGACCTGTAGTTCTTTCTTTTTCTCTAATTTCCAATTTCCCCCATTTCGCTCCGCCGCCGTTCTCCGTCGATTCCGATCACGTCCGACCAGCGTTCGACCATCAGGCTTCGCCATAGCCTCCGCCTTCCTCCCGCGCACCTTCTCCATAGCTCCAGCCAACCCAGCTCGCACAGGAGCTGGGGTTCGAGCTCCTCCGTCCCCACCTTCGCTGGAGCTCGCCCATCTCGACCCTCCGATCATCTTCACCCCGCCTAACCGGGTCGAGGCAGTTTGCCTTCGACCCGCGAGTCTTCTGGTCTATTTTGCAGGTACATCCAAGCCCATCTGAGGGCTTGGACCATTCGGTCTAGGAGCTCTACCTCTGCCGACCTCGCCGGAGCCCTCCAGGGCTCGGCTGGGTCATCGAAAGCCACCATCAGCTGCGGAGCATCATCGCGGAGCTTCCCCGATCTTCAGGAGCAGCAGGGGAGGATCTCAGCGCGTGCGTCGGGCCGGCGAAGCTCGCCGGCCAACTGTTCTTCCAGCATCTTCCCCGACCGTCCGATCGCCTCCGACCTCCAGTTCTCATCCTGACCGTCCATCTGGGGAGGTCTCATCACCGTCAGATCCTTGGAGAGGCGATCTGGACCGCCCGTTCTGCGAGGTTTAGCCACCGAGAGCCTCCACCGTTCGATCCTCCACGTGGCGTAGCCTCAGCCGTCAGATCACTGCGAGGAGCCCAGCCTTGGAGCGCCAGCCGTCCTTCACCGTCCGATGCACCACGTGGCGCTTATCCAGCGGCTACATTAATAAAGGGTAATTTACCCTTAGGCCCCCTCTTTTATTTTATTTAGCAATTAATGTTGTAAATATTTAGTGTAGTTGTTTAGTTTTTGGTAAAATTGCATAGAGGACCCTGCACTTTACTTTCTTTGCATATATGCCCCTGTATGTTATGTAGCACGTGCTTCGACACGTGGTTTTCTGGTGTATTTGAATTTGATACCCTGTAGTTCTGGATGTTATGAATTGAATGCACATTTTTGGATATTTGCATTTATACCCCTGTGTGTGATTTATATTTGCATGTGCGTATATTCGTGGGTTATTTACAAACTACCCCCTGGACTTTTGGTACCTATTACCAAATATTCCTCGGAAGTAGTTTTTATTACATTTGGGTCCCTGAGTGCCCCAGGCATGCGCCACACGCGTGTTTACCTGGAAATTTTGCACCAGAACCCCCAGAACTTCTGGTATTTGCACATAGGTCCCTGTGCACAGTACCCTCTTCCTATTTTTGAATAAAATAGCAAATTCACTCCAAATCCAACGAAAATTGGAAACATGGCTCCTGCCATAGTGCAAAATTTTTGAGGATTTTTGGAGACATTTTTGTTTTGTTTTGATATTTTTAAAAATTCAAAAACATCTATTTTCTTTACTGTCTGATTTGAAAAACCACAAAAAAAGATTAAAACTCATTTAAAAATTACAAAAAAATACTTACTGTTTGTCTTTGCTTGCTTGATTTTCTAGCCAATTTTGGCTATTTTTCATTATTTAAAACACCTAAAAATTGAAAAACACTCAAAATCTCATAAATATTCTAGTAAATAAATTAAAAATCCAAAAATAATAATTTAGGTGCCAAATTTTTCCTTGTTTTCTTCTCTTTACAGGAAAAATATCTCCAAGATTATTGGGGACTCTTAGATATTTTATCTAAGTCCCTTAAGCTCGGCTGGACAATACCTACAGTTTTTGACCTTGTTTCATTTTTAGAAAATTAAATAAAAATCAGAAAAATCCCAAAACTTCACTAAAAACAGTAAAAATTATAAAACACACAAAAATATTTTTCTTTGAATTTTTGGTTGATTTTTAGTGCATTTAATAAATTGTTGAAGTGCCTTGTTTTCTTGTTCCTATTATTTTCTTAATATCTTAAAAATCCAAAAAAAATATAAAAAGACTTAAAAACCACCAAAAATACATTTTTATTTCTTTTTCTTTCCTTTTTGACTACTTCGTAGGTCGCGAGGCCAATTCGTGCTCCTTGTGTTCGACCCTGGTCGCTATACCAGGTTAAAATAATAGCAAGACCGCTACCGTGTTTGATTTGATTTTTATTTTTGATTGGTGGTCTATTTTTCTTGATCGAGCCATCCTGATCGCTTGGGTCGCAACGACCGTTTAGCACCTTATACCCTAGTGGTCGGGACGCTCATCAATTATACAATATTTTTATAAGGGATTTTTACCCAACAGACCCTATAATCTTTTCGAATTACATCTACGACCTTCGAAACATCCTAATTCCACCCCCGACCCCGTAAACTTGCTAACCCTTACCCTACAGACCCTGTGATTAACCTCCGTTCATTTACCCATTAAAAGTAACCCGATTCCGTTATGTTCATTTATATTATACCCAATTTGTTTATCAAATTTACATTTAGTGCCACTCCATCATCCGAGAGGAGTTGATCCCGCCTGCGCCGCTCCCCCGCCAGCGCCAAGATTTGAGGCTCGCCACTGCCATCGTCGTGAATAGCTCCTCCATCCCTGCTCTCCCCTCCGGCCGCCGACGAGCCCCGTGCCCAGCTCCTTCCGTCCTCCGTATGAACCGAACACCCGGTCCCCATACGCCACCGCCATTCCCTGCTACCCCCAGCCCCGGCTCTCCCCACCTCCCCCCCTCACGCGCCGCTGCACCCTGCTGCCCCCCCCCCCCCCCCCCCCCCCCGTGAGCCCCCCCTCCCCCCACCTCCCTTCGCCGCTGCACCCTGCCCACCCCCCCCCCCCCTCAGGCTGCTAACTCCCACCGCTGTTGGTCCCTAGCCCCTTAGCTGCTATCCCCCTACCCCCTCAGCTGCTAACCCACCACGCCCAAGTCCCATGTTTCCCCCTTCCACTGATGGAGCCCCCCCCCCCCTCCGCCGCCACCGTTGGTCCCTGCTCCCCAGCTGATATCCCCCGCCGCCGTTGGTCCCTACCCCCTTAGCTGCTAACCCCCTGCCTCCTCAGATGCTAACCCACCACGCCCAGGTCCCCCCTCCGCCGCCGATGGAGCATCTTCTTGTCCTCCTCTGCCTCCTCCTTCTCTGGCCCCCATCATCGCATCGGCATCGTTGTGGACCTCAAAGCGAGGAGAGCATCTACACCGCATCCTCCTCCACGTCCGCCCCACCAGCATACTCTACGGTGCCGACTGGGGCTCTATCGACATCTCCGTCTCTGCCGAAGCTCTCGAGGAGTCCAACCGCAAGCTTGAGGATGACTTCGACGCATTCACCGCCGGGAAGGACTGGGTGTTGTGGCAGAGGAAGGAGCTTACGCCCGTGGGATTTCCACCATTGATGATCTTTTGAAAATAACGTGGATGTGGAATATTCACCATTGGATTTCCATTGGTTAGATTAACCTTAGGTTAACCCAAGCAATTGACTCAAATAAGGTTAAAACTGACGATAGGGTCTGTGGGGTAAGACGGAGCAAGTTTACGGGGTTGAGGGAGGAATTAGGTTGTTTCAAAGGTCGTAGAGGTAATTGGCAAATATTATAGGGTCTGCTGGGTAAAAATCCCTTTTATAAGAGGATAGAAATTTTAAATTTTTTTACATGATGGAAGGTGAACGAAGTTTATACACACACATGGATTTTACGTATTTATATACATATACAAAAAATAATCACATTTTTGAAGCCATTTAAAAGTATGAGTTATGGCTAAAGTATATATAATATATAAGACACCCCCTATAATTAGCTCAAACTATGTCATCATAGTGATCAAAGAGCTGAAGGAAGACATAACTCGTGCTAAGTATAAAAAAGTGAAAAGAACACTATACAATAATGACTCAAATAATGAATAAAAGTCGGTGATCCCCCCTATACTTAGTATTAATTAATTCTAAGTATAGAAGACTGTACAAAAGGGAAAAATCGAGGAAAAGAATTGACAGACTCAATGGCTCGTCTTGCCTCCCTATACTTAGGGTAGATTAGCCCTAAGTATGCCATAAGTATATAATATCAATAAGTTGGGGGACAAGCGAGAGAACAAAAGAATGAAACATAAAAGAGACATTGTGAACAACATCACTCCCCCTGTACTTAGGTTAGAGTATCCCTAAGTATAAGCAATAACAGAAGTGATAAATATGATGAATATGAACAACACAAATCATTCACCTCCCTTATACTTAGGATAAAGTATATCCTTAGTAGACACACACACACATACATATATATACACACTGAAAATAGGTGAATGATAAAATAGAAGAAGGAAGGAACAAATCAAGACGAAACTCATATATACAAAGTATACATTGTTGAGGTGTCTCTCAATAAGCGTTAGAGTTTACACCCCTAGCTAGGCACAAAGGCTAGGACAATGATGTATCAAGATTCAGGACAACATATGTAATGCGAATATTGTATTACCATTGTTGTCTCGGAGTGAGAACAACAATGTGATCATCAGTGTAAACGATGACACCCAAATAAGCAACCAGGCGGGTGTCTTCTACCGGGTAAATAGATCTGTAGAAAAAATCAGGCACTAGTAGAACAAAAGAAATCTTCGACTTAGGGTCAGAATGGAGTGAAATGATTGAGCCAAAGAAATCGTACGTGGAGAAAGAAGGATCAGTCATGGAGTCCTCCACATTAATCATCGTCTCAAAAAGATATGGAAAATCAAAATCATGAGACTCATTGATATCCAATGCACATGATGTAGAGAATTCAGATAAATCATCGAATTTCTCATAGACCGGGTCATCCTCGTGAGGGTCATCGAGGAGAGACAAGTCAGACCCAGAAGAAAAATCAGAAGACCCAGTCTTATGATCCGACAGATCGAATGCATATCCTGGAAATGAAACCAAGTAAAAAGAACATATCACCCGCAGATAACCCTCGGGGAGATGGGAAAAATCAAAATGACTCGAGGAAGAGAATGAAATATCAAATTCAAATAGCGGGTTCTCTCTCAAAGTTAGAGAAAAGTCGTCCACTTCATCAAAAATATATGGCTCATAGAAATCTTGGTCAAGATCAAAGAGATCATTGACCTATCAGAGAGAAGGGACCTGAGCTTGGGAAATGTTGGACAGTATTTGTCCCCCAGAGTGAAGGGTGGGAGGGAGGGAAAACGTGAGTGATAATGTTTTTTTAGGTGATTGCTAATGATCTTGAGAAAACTAACGTAACAAACTCAATACCAAGCACATACAAACACAATGCATCCCCAAATTCACTTACTCAACTCGGTGATGACCATTAAATATTGGTCATTAATCTTATCAATTTTAGTGTTAGGTGATCAAATACAAAGTTGTACAAACACATAGGAAGGCATGGGATTGGGGAACTAATCCTTAGTGTGTACGTAGCAAATAAAATACGAATACAATGAGGGGGTTGCTCTCCCCAAAACAATGATATGAATCAATTACATTTAATTTAAGGGTCCAAGTGATATTAGCAATCTCAATTTTTAAATTTTCAATTTTCACTTTTTTTGATATTTTCTAATAAAAACATGTGTAACAAATTTTCCGATTTCCTTTATTCCTATATCCACAAATAGAGGGTGGAAAACAAAAAAAACCGATGCATGAGAAAATATGAATGCAAATGCTAGTGATAGAGGTGCATACCTGACTCCAACACTCTACATGCAATATGGTCCGCGCATAAAAATAAAAGTAAACTATGTAAATGTAAGCGAGAACCATCCTAATAGTAACTTATATTTGGGAAGAACCAAGTTATTATTTGCTAAGTCCAAATGATCTATAGGAACAGAAATTCTTTTAGGGCTTTGAACCTAATAACTACTTGGCTCAACCAAATAAAACCTAAGGCTAGGTGCTTCACTCACAGAAAACAAAATGAAATAAAGTTAGAAAACACAAATCCACGAGAAACAAATAAAAATAAAAGCAATCAAAATAGTGAGAAAACAACGGTGGGGTCCCCCAAGTGCGCTGGCACTTGGAGAAACATGCCCCGAATAATAGTGTCCAAGTGTCTCTAAGAAAACAGAAAAAGCACAAGTGCCGAAATTATTTACAAATTAGTTACAAGAATTTTTTTAGAAGAATAAATTATATGCTAAAAGTGTCTGCTTTTCAACAAGTTGTCTCCTGTCGGTCAGTGTAGAACGTTCGGCCTCCACTTTGCTCGGGTACTTCGACTCTCCTAGGATCGCCCCTTCGCTCTGCACCCTTGGAAGAAATAAGAAAGAGAGAATGTGCAAGAAACACAAGTATAAAAATATGAGCAAGAAAAAAATAATTTGAATAAACACAATGAGTATGAATAATGAAAGAATGTAGAAAAATATAAATGGAAATTTACAACCAAGAATAGTAGGTCAAATGAAAAACCTAAATACCCTCATTGTGCCTCCCCTGACACCGACGCCATTTGTTGAGCTATGATTTTCCTGGATTTTATTTAGATGCATTATTCACAAAGGGCGTTGCAATCCAAAGAATTGTCAAACAAAATTTTTTGTACTTCTCAAGTCAAAATAAATACAAAAACGTAGCAAGAGAATTTGCTATTTAATTTACTTGTATAACAAACATGGTCGAACTCAAGGAGGCTACAAAATCCCAAGGGTTATTAAATCAATGAAAGGATCAATGAAATAAAGAAGGAAATTCTATGAACACTACTTTTGGTTTTTAAATTTTATTATAATTTATAAATTTTTATATTTTCTAATATTTAATTTTTAGTGGGTTTTAGTTTTACAAATTTTAAATTTTCAAGAATAAAATTTTCAAACAATTTATATACAAAAATAGAGGAGGGCTATTTTTGGATTTTTAAAATATAGTAAACATAACAAAGGTCAGAGTAAAATGTTTTTGTGTTTTATACTTTTATAATGTTTTTGGTGATTTTTCAAAGATTTTCAAGCTTTTATGAATTTTATAAAAATCAGAAACTCAAAATAATGTTAAACGATGTACAAACAAGGATATTTTGCAATTTTAAATAACAAATAAACTCAAACATTATTGGATATATTTTTACTGAAAACTATAAGAAATTGTTTAAAACAATAAATGAAATCATTGTTTTTGGGATTTTCTACAATTTTCTATGATTTTTTTAATATTTTGATATTTTGCAAATGTTTAGGGTTTTAAAAAAATTTAATGCACGAAATTTACACAGGAAATAAAATATAACAAAAAAACTATTTTTTGGTATTTTTTAAGCAATATTCAATTTTTTTATGAATTTTCAAATTTTAAACAGAGAAAATGGCGATGTTTTTGAATTTTTAATAATAGCAATGGAAATAAAATGCAATAAAAAAATATATTATGAAAAGACAAGTAAAAAAAACTCAATCTAATTTTTTGAGAATTTATTGAGCACAAATAATATTTATTTCAACAATAAAAAGCATGCAAATATAAGTCTCGAAACACATGATCGAAATGTAATTATTCAATGCTTTTGCATTAAAATATAATAAGAAATAAATGGTGGGAGGAAATCACAAATTACCCAGGTTGGGTGGGCGCTGCACGTGTGTGCGAACTGGTGGGGATGAATTTGCAATTTCATAAAAGTATGGGGGCAAACGACAGGTTTTTCCAGATATTATCAAGGGGGACATGGCACGATCTGGCCCCTTAGATCTAGGACTCTTTGGAATCGAGGGCTCGGATTGACCCTCCCACCCCCCAAACCCCAATGTAGGGCTCTCCTTCATCTTGAAATCAAAGGGGGGCGCTGCTCCTTTCTTCTCCCTTGATCGAAAAGGGAGCGGCGATGGCGGACGACCGAGCTTAGAAAGTCTTCTTCACCAGGCAAGCCAAGGTTGATGGCGATGGTGTTCTCCTCCGAGTGATCGAGCAGAAGAACGGTTGGCGGATAAGGTGTCCTTCGAGCAGAGGTTGATGGCAGGCCTCCGAGCAGCGATCGACGGTCACTGTGGTGGCGTGAGTTCAGATCTAGAGGGGAGGTGATCTGGTGAAGGTTTCGTTGTGTTTGCAGCGGAGCTTCTTCCTACGGTGGCAGTGGCGGTGCGTCTCGAGCTTGCGATGAGGGCAGTTTGCTATGGGACCACCGGAGGTGATGGGTTCACCTCCAGGTCGGTTGAGGTATGTGGAGGTTAGGGAAGCGGGATGACGGTGAAGCTTGCGAGGCAGTTGGTGTTGAAGGTCCTCTCTACAATCAACGACGAGGCTTGAGGTGGACGACGAGGGGCGTGACTCCACACGGCAACGACAGTGTCGATCAAGAAAATTTTTGGGAATTTTTTTTGTAAATTTTTTGATGAACAAGAACTGATTTTTTTAAGTTCATGTACCTATAATAAAATAAAATGACAACGATTCGAGCATGATGGCTCGGTCCAAAAAATCAAACATGGATCAATGGGCGAGGAGGTTCCATCAGTGGTGATGGATTGGAATCGTGTCTTCGGCCATCGTGCATGGTCGGACATGAGAGATCATATGAGATAGAATGTGAATGTATGTAGGGAGATCGAAAATGAGGTGGTGATCGATGTTTGATCGGAATCAAATTTGATGATTGATTAAGAATTCTACGATTAAGGATCATGACTTAAGATCTAAAATTAACCACAAATTTAAAGCTAAAAATTAGACCTTAATTTATCTAAATGAAAGATTGAAAAGAAATAACGGAGTGGATCTCATCGTGAGAGCGTATGAATGTCGTGATGGCCTCGATGAAATCAACTCGTTGTCACCAGACGGCTCGGAGGCTGGGCACCTTTCCACCAAAGATCGTAGAGAATATGCTCCTCTCACCTAAGGCTTGATCAAATCGGAATGAGGGAGGATGAGCAAAATAAATAGGAAAAATTGAATTTCAAAAAATGAATTAATGAGAGGGAATGAAGGACAATATGTTAATGGTGGAATTAGTTAAATAAATAAAATTACTTTTCGAAACTATATTAATTAAAATAATAATAAATGTCCATAACTTAAAGAGCCACTTTAATGGTGGGTTAATTAAGTAATTAAATTATATATATATATATATTATACATATGGTACATTATACACATAGTTAAATAAGAAATTATTTTTTTATTTTTATATAATTTTTTATTTTTATTTTGTTTTAAATAATTATTAAAAATATTTACAATTATTTAAAAGGATATTATATATAAATACAATAAATAAATGGTAAAATTGCAAAAACCACCTCGGACCGCCATTTTAAAGATAATTTAATTTAGAATACGATGGAAGTGAGTTTGATTCAATTTGAGTTCATATGGAGAAGATATTGGCCTGGAGAGTTTGTTATTTTGTGGCCTATGGAGAGTCTGATTATGTACACTATATACTCAGATTTATTTTGCAATTATTTTTGTTATTTACAAGAGCCTTTTATCGTGATTATTTACAAAGGATTATGTGATAAAATAACTAAAGAATTTGTATTATAGACAATATTATACAAGTGAGCAACATATCAAGTATATTTTTGGTGATTTTTAGCCTTATCTCCCCCTACTTTATTCCTTGTTGATCAGGTCAAGTGTTGACCTTCTCTCAGGGTTGGATTCAGCCTGTATTTATTACATATATAAAGTCTTTTATTTTCTTTATTTTACCTTTATTTATGTATTTATTTTAGGTAAAAAGGTGATAATTATATAATATTTATATAAAGATGCATGTTAGTAAGAATATATATTTATCAATATATACATGTGTTGTATAAGGGATTTTAAGCTAAAATAAATGAACAAAGATGATGAAATGTAGATTTATCAGTTACTTATATATAGTGCATTTTATTTTTCTTTTGTATGTTATATTTTATTATTTTATACAAATATTTTATATATCTATAATTTAATTAAATACACACACGTATATATTATATTTTTCTAAAGTTATTTGTTAGCATAAATAAATATGTGTATTTATTATATAAATTTATATAGGTATAATTCATATATGTACTATAGTATACTTAATTATTTTAATATATTTAAATTTTTTTATTTTTTAATTATGTACATGCATTTCAAAAAATATTTACAAAATTATAAAAATATGAGGAAGTGGGAAGTAAAAGGGATAAATACAATGATTATTGTATTCAAGTATTTTGCACAATAATGGCCCAAAACCTAACTTTTGCCTCTCAACTCCAAATTTATTGAAACCATCCTCATTAAATAGATAATTTAATTTTACGAACAATAAGATGAGTTTCTGAATTTTGAACTTGTATGGAGAAGTTGCAGGTCAAGAAAGTTTTCTATGTGGCTTTTTATTCTGAGTTTCTATGACACACTTTGCATTATTTTTAAGTGAAATAAATATTGTATTTTTTTGTATATTTATCTAAAAGTTTCATGTTCAAAGTTTATTAATTTTAGGTATAAATAATAAAGAATAAAATAGATCCTAAAACCAATTTATTGATGAATTGAAAATTAGGGTTTTCTGTATTTATTGGCTCTTATCTCCCCCTACTTTATTCCTTATTGACCTAGTCATCTTGATTCCTAGGTCTCAGGGTTTAGTGTTATTCAATACCTATTTCATTTCACTTTCATTTCTTTATTGTTTTATTTTGGCTTTAAATACAACATTTACAACATAAATAATGAATGTGATATATGTAATTTAATGCTATTTTTATGCATTCAAATAGTGGTTTAAGGGCAAAATGAAAGAATTAAGGTGATGAAATGGAGATCCATCAATACCTAACAAAATTTTGGCTATACCTAGATGACCTATTTTGGATTAGCTTTCGTCTTGAAAATTGTAGATCCCGCAGAGATCTGCAAGTTTTATAATGCTCTTTTCCTTATTACATCATATTGTATATCTTTTAGACTTTTCTTTGTATTTTTTGAATTTTTGATATGCAACGACATGTCCCCACCTTTGACCCCTCTATAACGTGGCACCTAGTGATTAACCCCCTTCCCACATAGTTGATCGGAGCTGGCATGGTCAAGGCTTGGTCACTAGACATTTCCCATTGGGCCAAACATTCCTTATCATCCTCTCGTCATTGATCGTAGGTCAACAACACCTTCTTCCCCTTTGCCCCTCTTCTATAAACAATGCACTCATCATTTCTCTTCTTCTTATATTATCCAGCAATGTCGTCATCACTGTGCACCAACTCTATACCACTTAGAGACATCTACCAACCCAATCACATGTAGTCTTCATATCTTAAATCTCCATAGTCCCCAACAACACTCATCATCGTTGACGAACGGGAGAATCAAGGGATCTAAAGTGAGCCTCACAAGGTGAGAACTCAGTCGTTGTGACGATCTCCCAATAACCGCGTTCAATCAGCAATTACCCCACACTAGAAATTAATCACTCAAGTACAAGGTCAAAATTTATTATACCCTACAATAGATTGTATTGTGGACAAGTATAGTAGGGGTCGAACACAAGGAACAATGGAGAACAGATCATCAAAATTAACGAAAAGAAAATAAATGATTTTAGGCTTTTTCTGGTATTTTGGATTTTTGTGAGTTTTACTTATTTTTGAATTTTTTTAAAAATTTATTTTATTATTTTTATCCTTTTTTATTTTATTTTTGAGTTTTTTGATTTTTACTTTTCTTTTTAATATATGATATATATAACTATATATGCAATACAAGATAATATAATTATAAATACAACTAAAAATAACCAAAAATTATCGATAAAGTATTTTTGTGATTTTTATATCTTTCTAATGTTTTTTTATTTTTGAAGATTTTCTACTTATTTTTAGGTAATTTTAAAGTCTAAAATATCCCAAAATAGAGATTAAATAAATAGGTTGAATTATTTTAGAATTTAAAATTAGCTAAAAGCTTCAAAATTTTCCAAAACTATTATTAATATATAATAAATAAAATAAACAAAATTCAGAAATATAAACAAATATTCTTAGATTTTTCATAATTTTTTATATTTTTACAAGGATTTTGGAGCTTTTTATTTTTTAGTGTTTTTCTTTTTCTATTTTTAGTAGTCATTGGTTTGTATGCTCAAAATATCATAATAAATAAAATACAATTTTGGGGGATTTTTAAAATGTATTATATTTTTTGGAATTTTAATAGTCAAACATGGACTAAAAGCTCTTTTCTATTAATAATAAATAGAAAATAACCTTAAAATATATGATGAATACCCATTCATCACTTTATTCTTTTATTTTAGCTACTTATCTTGGCAAAACATCATGCATATAGTTGTAAATACAATAAATTATCAATAAGCATGCATTTAATAAATATTAATAATTAGCATGTATTTGTGTAAAAATAAAAGAATAAAGAATAAAAGAAAAAGAAGGAAATATTTAGAATAAATATTGAGTGACTTAATCCCAAAGAAGGCCCAATATTGGCCTGATCGCTAAATAAAATAAGTAGAGATAGATAGGACCACTCTACCTTGTGTATATTCCTTCTTATATGTATATATTTTATTTTCACAAAAATAAAAATAAAAATATGTTTATATTCCCTTGTATATATTTCTAAAAATAAAACAAAAATTAGAAAAATAAAATAAAAATAAAAATAAAAAAATAAATTCCCTCTCACCTTGTACATAACACATGTATAATAATATATCTATTTATTTCACATTTGTAAATAGCCAATAAAAATTAAATAAAAATTATTTTCTACTTCAAATAATATGATGTAAATAAATAAAATATACAATTGGGGTATTTCTACAAAAATAAGAAAATAAAAATAATTATATAAAATACCTAGGTATTTTATACCTGTATATAATACAGTATAATGTATATAGATTAAATTATTTTTCATAAACAAATAAAAATCACCAAAAAATAGTTCGGAAAATAATAAACATTTTTCATTTTGAACATTTTTTATTTTGAAATCATTTTCTATTTTTATACAAATATTTTTGACCGTGCTATTTTCTGATTGGTCCATGAGGAATGTTGACTCCAGTCAACATCCCCTCCCGGACCCTCCGGCGCCTGGATCTGAGTTTCACTTCACTTTCTCCCAATTACCCCACTCAGATCTGGCTCGTTCATGCCCCGATTTCACCACCCGCTTCTCCCCCATGGATCAGCGACCCTTGCAGATCCCTAGGGAGTCGCGGATAATCTTTGGATTGCGCGCTCCACCCGATTCTCTCCGGACACCTGGGAAGGCCTATAAATTCTTCATTCCATTCCCCAGAGCAATAGCTCGTACTGCACACTCTCTTGAGACCCTAGACCTCTTCCCCTTGGTGATAGTAACCAGAGGAGCATCTTGGTTATCGGAGAGAGCCGCTGCCGTCGATGCTCAAGCTTCGTGGTCGGTGTTCCGCTGCGACAAGCCTCCCCCGCCTTCCGTAGCGAGGTCGAGGCGAAGACCCCCTTCGACTTCATCCCTTGGAGCTCATGATCTCGTTAGGACCCTTAGGTAAATCCTTCATCGTTCCTATCTCCCTTATCATCCCAATCTTTCATTTGCCGCCTTCCGTCGCTCCGCCAGCTCTGACCCGTCGGTCGGAGCCTCGCGGTCACCCTCCACTCGTTCAGATCGACTCATCCGGCCACCATCTCCCTTCTTGCGCATCCTGATCACCCGAACCTTGGTTGTATGAGCCGAGATTAGGCTTTAGGTTTCCTCCCTTGTTCGTCGAAACCCCCGACTCCACCCCCGAGATTAGGCTCTAGTACTCCTCCGAGTCGGAGCTTTAGCCCGCAGGTCTTTTCGTGCGTGGATTCGCCCCCACTTCGCCTTCATACAGCTTCGTCGGAGCTAGCCCAGGTCATGTCCACCTTCTAGGAGATCCGACCAGTGGCGAGCTGATAAGACCCATCCATCCGATGCGGAGGAGCCTTGCGAGTCAACCACTGTCGTCCGATCGTTCATCGGAGCGTCGGATCACCACCGGTTCTCCGGTGAACTTCGCCCGAGCGGAGTTCGTCCAGCACTCTTCTCAGCCGTTGGATTGCGCCAGTCGCCCAGATTCGATCATATCTGTCCAGAGCCTGTCCTTGTCAGGTCGTTAGATCTGACATCTAACGACCTCTGTATGCCCACGTTCGCTCCTCTTGACGGCCGTTCGATTCGCCAGCTGTCAGCGCCAGAGCCACACATTGTCATCCAGCCCACACGCAACACTTGTCTCCCCACCCCCACACGCGACGTACGAGCAGCTGGGTAATTTTCTCGGTTTCCCCTGCATTTATTTTCTTTTATAGTTTAATCTGTAAAGTAAAAGTTACACTGTGGAGCATTTTCCATATTAGTCCCTGCATTTTCCTGTATTTACATTTCAGTCCTGTTTGTGTATCCTCACTTGCATCGTTATGTGTAGTAGTGGGTTAATTGTAGTTAGTGCCATGGATTTCTTCTCTGTTACATTTTGAAATTATAGTTTCATTAATTGCAGTTATACCCCTGTTAGTGCATTTTATGACATGTGTTGAAATTTGTGTGAAAATTGCAGTAGGGGCCTTATAGTTTATACGTGTGTTATGGTTTAGGCCCTAGAACATGTTTTTGTTGGGATTAGATCCATGTGTGTTGTGCCTCTTGTGTTTGATTTAATAAATAGCAATTTTCACCCAAAATTCGTGAAATTTTGACACAAGGCTCCTCCATGTGTAGACATTTCCGTGAATTGTTGGGCTCTTTTTGTTTCCATTTAGTATTTTAAAAATTTAAAAACCTCAAAAATGGCTACTGTCTATTTTTAAAATTTAACTAAAAATATTAAAAACCCTCTAAAAAATCTAAAAAAATTAATGACTGCTTTTTTTATTTGTTTTTGCTTCTGTCCCTTTTTGTGGCATTTGCATTTATAAAAACCATAAAAATAAAAAACATTAAAAACTTTAGAAAAATTATTAAAAATTCATAAAAATTCAAAAAAATGCATTTTGAATTTCTGTAGTTAGGATTTTATTTATAGTTTAGCATAAAATTGTTGCTCGAAAATAGGCATTTTAACTATATTTAAAGTGCCTTTAGATTATGGTTGCACAGTATTTAGTATTTTTGGCCTTGTTTCATTTTTTATAAAATTAATTAAAAATCAGATAAATCCAAGAAAAATGTCAAAAACACTTGAATATTTATAAAACACAAAAATATTTTTATTTTAATTTTTTGAGTACTTTGCTCACTTAAATAATTGTTTGTTTATGCCTTTTTTATTTCTTTCACCTTTTATTAAATTTAAAAATTACAATAAAATTGAAAAATCTAAAATACACATTTTTATTTTATTTCTTTATTTTATTCAGATTCTCGACTACTTCGTAGCCCATGCATTTTGTGCTCCTTGTGTTCGACCCTGATAGCTATACTTTGTAAAATGAAATAGCGAGACCACTATTTGTGTTAGCTTGACTGATTTACTTTTTATATTGATGGTCTTCATTTTTTCTTGATTGAGCCCGATCCGAGATGTTGAGGTCGCAACAACCATTGATACCTTTTTACCTTAGTCGCTCGGGTCGCTCAACAGAATGACGCCATTGCTGAGGAGTACGGCTTAGTAGTCGGCTTTCTTTCTTTTTCGACTTTTCTTTTTCTTCTTTTATTTTCTTTTATTTGTTTGCTTTATATTTTTTGTTTTTATTTTTATTTGCTTTTATTTGTGTTTTTATTTCTTTTATTTTTAATTGTTTTTATTTTTGCATTTATTTTTCTTTTATTTTATTTTTCATTATTATAATAATTGTTGGACTGGCACATCTTTTGTTTCGATTTTCTTGCGTAGGACCGATGATCGAGGGTGGCTTTCTTCGGGAAGCCGACGCGCCCGCGGGACTTGGAGGCAGCTCTTTTCTGCATAGAGCCACAGGAGAGAGCGAGAGAGGAGAGCAGGAGTGTGGGGAGCTGTAGTTTAGCATAATTAGTTTATTTTCTGCAGATATTTCTATTGTAATAATACAGGACAGGACAGAGACTCTCAGACTTGGTGGATTTCTCGGGGTCTGTTTTACCGAGCACCGGTGTGCTCGGGGGACCTCACCGTGATTTTCGCCGGTTTTGTTTTTTCGCTTTTATTTTCTTTGATTCTCGAATATTTAAGCCTTATACTTAGGATTTTCACTTGCCTTGTGACGTAATTATTAAGGCCCAATCCTAATTACATCTCTGCTCTTATAAATCGTAATTGGACCTTATTAATTAATTCACTGATAAAAAAGTTCACTCGATCACTTGAGGGGTCATGTGCCGCTAGAGGCCGTATACAGCGCTGGCAGGATTTGTTGTGGCGGACACTGATCGGCATCAGAGACCGGACCCCGACCCCTCTTGTTGACCCGTTAGCTATTGTGCTTTGTGAGTAGAATTTTTCTGTTTAAGGCCGATTTATGCATGCATCATTTCGATAGGTTTACTTTCTGTCTTTTAATTTATGCGCAGATCACTTTGCATGTAGAGAGCTGGAGTCAGGTACGCTTCTCTTAGTCTGCATGCATCATCGTGTTTAGTCGCGCATCGGCTTTTTCGTCTTCTCCCCCTATTTTTGGACTTATAAATAATCAGGAGAACTGAAAATTTTGTTAGGCATTGCTTGCTTTGAAAAATACCTAAAAAACAAAAACTATAAAATTGGGATTGTTTAAGCAAACTTGATCTTAAAAGACACTTCACAAAAATATTTGTCTTGGGAGAGCAATCCCCTCCTTGTATGGTTTGGATGAGCAAGAGAGTTACCCACACCCTAGGCTACAATCACATCCGACCCTTCTTCAGAATACTGGTCTCGAGTTAGTCGTTCTCCAGTGAGGATCGCTCCGATCTCCGGTAAAGCGGGTCGCGATATCCTTAACAGAGTGAGTCAAACGGGTAGTCGGTAAACGGTCCGTGACTTGTACTTGCTGGGAAAGATCTAGCTTTGGATCGGGACAGTCTCCTGGAGGTGCTGGATTCCCAACAGCTCGCTTAATCGCTCTGAAAGACTGTTTGATCACCTAATAAAATTGACAAGATAAAAGACCGAATCTTCACGGTCATCAGCTCTGAGTGCGTAGGTGAATAGGGGGTTTGCTTGACTGATCTTGTTTGCTTTTCCAGATCTCATCCGCCTTCACTCGCCAGATCAAGATGATGGGTCGGAGGTCACTTTGGCAGCCTCTGGCTGCACCGCTTTCGAGTACTTCGGCCCGTTCATCTAGGTTGGTTCGCGAGAGCCGAGACCCGCTCTCCGAACCTGAGTTCGACTCCACCATGTTCCCCCTCGACCACCCTTCTACCAGTCCTGAGGTACCCGAGCAGAGATAACAGTAACTAGTTGATTTATCGGTACTTGAGTTTGGGTCTTTTGCCTTTGCAGAGACCATGACCAGCAGCGAGGAGTGCACTGATGAACCCAGCGGGAACCAGACATATGTACTTGACCAGGGTGCCATCAACAACACCTTGTTAGCCTCCCTTGAGACGATGCAGCGACAAATCCGGGATCAGGAGGCTTTCATGGTGGACATGTGCGGCGAGATGGAGTAGATGCGAGCCAACATAGAGCGTAGAGTCAGTAGAGGAGGAGGAGGAGGAGATGGTCCCGATGCTCGAGAGCCTAAGGAGCATCCCGTACAGCCAGCAGCAACCGTGCGATAGATGAGGGAGTTGCACAACCCTGGTGCAACTCTCACCCACAGATGAATAGTGCTGCCAGCCATTTTTGGAGATTTCAAGCTCCTGCCTCAGACGATTCAGCTTCTTCCCCGCTTCCACGGAATCGCCATGGAGGAACCACACCTTCATCTCCAGGAGTTTGAGATGATCTATAGTACCATCCACGATCGTCTCATGGATGAGGACACCATCAGGATGATGGCCTTCCCTTTCTCCTTGGTAGACAGAGTAGCCAACTGGCTGAAGCATTTAGGGAGATTCATCACCATGTGGGAACAACTTCAGAACGAGTACCTCAACAAGTACTATCCACTCGGCCGAACCAATGCAGCTAGGGCCATGATCAGCAATTTCTCTATGATCCCCAACGAGCAATTTCACGAGGTATGGGACCGCTTCAGGGAGCTCACAGACTGGTGTCCCCATCATGATATATCAAAGCCCAATCTCGTCCAGAGTTTCTTCTGCGGGCTTACACCAGAGTTGCAGGGGCTAGTCAACACATCCTATGGGGATTCGTATTTTGCCAAGGATAGGATCAGGTCTGGGCCATCTAGGAGGAGATGGCTGAGAACTACACTGTGATGTCCCAGACCCGACTCTATACTCAGGGGAAACCCATACCGCAGGTCGTGTCCTATCAGAGGATAGCATGGGTAGATATCGGTCCTTCTACATCATCAACAACCGCAGCACAGGCAGAGTCGACGACCGCTGATATAGGGATTTTCAGCGAGAAGTTGTACCGGATCGAGTTGATTGAGAAGAAGCAGTACCGGGACATGACGTAGATTGATAAGATGGCACTGACGCTGAGTGACCTGAAGACCCAGATCATGTGTCTCTAGGAGTCACAGACGGCTTCTCAGCCCCGTCTCAGGTCACAGGAAGATACTGGCAGCAGCAGCTCGATCCAGCCCTCCGCCCACTACTGATAGGTGCACCACATTCAGGCGGAGTGTTCCAGCCGAAGCAGCAGCAATATGTTCAGGCACCACCATCTCAAGACAGCCAGATGGCGGTGTATCAGACGGACCAGCCCCTGGCAGTATTCCCCCCACCCACCTACGAGCATGAGCCGTTGATGGATGTCAACGAGATTTATTATGACCGACCTCAGCCTGGGATCCAATGAGACCATCCTGGATTCCGTTGGTCGACCGGAGGTACCAGTTCCCAGCAGCAGTCTCCAGTTTAGGGTGGCCTGTACTACCATCAGCGAGAGCAGCACCAGCAGCCCCAGTTCCCATAGAAGCAACAACCACATCCACAGCAGCATTACCAGCAACATGGTCCTCGTCCCTATCAGCAGGGACAGTCTTGGAGGCAGCAGCAGCAGCCTCAGCAGTATCATTCTCAGCCCCAGTATCCCTCTCACTCTCAGCAGCAACAACCTTACTTCTAGAGAGGCCACCCGTCAGGTTCTCATGGGCCAGCCTATGAGAACCCATCCTTAGATGACCTAGCCCGCCTCATCTCTGAGCAGCAGGCTACCTTCCGACGGGAGATGGATGAGTTCTGCCAGGAGATGAGAGAGATCATGAAAGGAAAGGATGCCATCCCTACCCAGATTAAGCCAAACCTGAACAACCTCAAGAGGAAGTCTGAGCAGGTAGAGTTTACAGAGGTTACCACTCCTAGTGATTCACTTGGTGATATTACTGCGTACACCTTTGATGCTGACTTTCTTACACTTAGGAACGGTAGGATGCCAGCCAGCGGTGCCTCGTCTGAGCAACGACCCCATGCGGCTTCAAGAGCGCTATACGAGGAGGAGAGTGGTGTTGATGCCGCTCGTGATGATGATGATGACGGTGGTGTTGACACCACTAAGGACGTTGATCCAGCTGACGGTACACTTCACTAGATGCAGGAGGTCGTGCTGATTCCACCAGAGATGATGCTGAGCCAGAGTGCGGTACTGATGCCGCAATTCCAGATGTCGAGGGTGGTACTGATGCCACCATTTTGATTCCTGTTGCATTTCCTTCCGTTCATGTAACTCAGGACTATTCTTTGAATAATGGAAAGGGTTCTTCATTTATGAGTCTATATGTGTTGCTTGGAGATGTATGTATGATTCCACTTTGCCACACCAGCAGGGACCCGATCCTAGCCCTCCATCTGAGGAGGGCCCAGCCATCCCCTTTCCCCAAGCACTCCGCTTGGATAAGGGGACTAAAAAAGAAAACCCAAAAAATCACATCAGTTAGAGTACATCCAGCAGATGATGGACAGATTTCATATACAGCTGACTCTACAGGAGGCCTTGGAGCACATCCCCCTCTTCCAGAGGAAACTTAGAGAGAGGACCACCATTTACAGGAAGAGGAGGAACCACCAGTCAGAGATCTATGTGCTCACTCGTGCCACCTGCTTCGCCATCTAGAACCGCCTGCCAGCCAAGAGGCTAGATGCAGGAGCTCCTTATGTCAGATGCCATATTCATGAGAAGAGGTTCGATCGAACTCTATTACACAACGGTTCTTCTATCAACCTACATCCGGCAGCCTTACTCGACCGATTAGAGTTTGGCCCTCTTCAATAGAGCAGGACGGTCCTTCAGTTTGCTGATCAATCTGTCAAGAGGCCGAAGGGGTTGCTGAAGGACGTTGTCATCACAATTCAGGGCATGAAATTCCCCGTGGACTTCGTTGTGTTGGACATGGAGACCCATGAGTCTGTGACCGATACCCCCATCATTTTAGGATGCCCGTTCTTGGCCACAACCAAGGCAGTGTCCAACCATGATAGCAGGAAGGTGTACTTTTGCGTCGAGGGCGAGAGTATACAAATAGAGATGATCGATGAGACCAGAGCGCGAGACTCAGCTTGCTCAGAGCTGCTCACCGATTCAGAGAAGATGACAGAGGCAGAGCGAGACATCCACCTGGATTGTGATTTTGTGATTACAGATGATGAGGTAGTTTGGTCCGACCCAGTTTCACGAGCCATCCTCTTACCTTCAGGGCCTGTTTGGTTACTGGGTTGGACAGGGTTGGGTTAGGTTGGGTTGGGGTACCCCTGTGAATAGTAAACTGTGAGGAGGATTGAGAGGGTTGGAAGGAGGGGTGCACTGGTGTACCCCAACCCAACCCAGGCCAACCCAGCAACCAAACAGGCCCTCAGAGTCCGCTGATGCACAGATTCCAATAGAGGAGAGCTTGGAGAGCGCATTCCTGGTACAGGATACAGTTCAAGCAGCAGATCGCGTTCCTGATAGCGAGGCAGTTGGTTTTTCTCCTGATACAGATTCAGATCCCTCGAAGTCAGATTTTGATTGGGAAGAGTTTGATGATATGATTCCATGTCTGACTTCCACATAGCCAACAGCTAGGGTGGAGACTGACTCCATTCAAAGCACAGACACACCAGCGAGCAGTCTTCACCAGATTCTCAGATTCAGCGAGAGTTCTCCCATGCAGATTTGGTCGCATTCACTCAGACTTTTCAGAGGCCAGATCCACCAGCACCCAGTTGTCCAGAGCTGAAGCCCTTGCCGTCATCGCTGAAGTATAGGTTCCTTGCGGGTGAGCATGAGATGCACCCAGTCATTATCTCAGCAGATTTGATCTGAGAACAAGAATCTCGTTTGATGGAGGTTCTTGAAAAGAATCACAAGATGATAAGATGGAGCGTAGCCGATCTCCAGGGGATAAGTCCGGCCCTGTGCTCCCACCATATCTATCTCGAGGAGGACGCCAAGCCGTCGCATGAGTTCCAGCGGCGGCTGAACCCGAATCTTCGAGAGGTTTTCATGAAGGAGATTTCGAAATGGTGGAGCGCCGATTTTATCTACCCCGTCTCTGACTCCAAGTGGGTCAGTCTGTTACATGTGTTGCCCAAGAAGACGAGCATCACTACAATTGTGAGTGAGTCTGGAGAGGAGATCGCTACCCGGGTACCCACTTCTTGGAGGGTCTGTGTGGACTACAGACGATTGAATCAGGTCATCAAGAAGGATCATTTCCCGCTGCCTTTTATTGATCAGATTATAGAGAGGCTAGCTGGGAAGAGTCATTACTGCTTTCTTGATGGGTACTCCGCATATAATCAGGTGGCCATTTCACCCGAAGACCAGGACAAGACCACATTCACCTGTCCCTTTAGGACATATGCTTTCGGACGGATGCCCTTCGGTCTATGTAATGCCCCGGAGACATTCCAAAGGTGCATGTTTTCCATCTTTTCGTACATGGTGGGTGAGTGCTTGGAGGTCTTCATGGATGACTTTTCAGTCTATGACGATGGGTTTGATGCTTGTCTTGACTGCCTAGACCGCGTCCTTCAGTGATGCATCGAGGTCCATCTTGTGCTATCTTGGGAGAAGAGTTACTTCATGGTGACTCAAGGGACGGTGCTTTGCTTGGCCATATCATCTCCAATAGGGGCATGGAGGTTGATCCGGCTAAGGTGGATGTCATTAGGAAACTCAGTCCACCGTCCAACTTGCGACAGTTACGATCTTTTCTAGGGCACGCCGGTTTCTACCGACGATTCATTCATGATTTCAGTAGGATTGTCCGGTCGTTGACTGATTTGCTGTTGAAAGACACCGAGTTCATTGTGTATGATAAGTGTCTAGCATCATTTGAGACTCTCAAGAGTCTAGTTGTTGAGGCTTCTGTCCTCCAGCCACCAGATTGGTCTCACTCATTCGATATCAGGACGGATGCCTCCGATTTTACCGTAGGGGCCGTGCTGGGACAGAGGAGGGATGGAGCACCATTTGCCATTCCCTACACTAGCCGTACTTTGGATGGCGCTCAACGGAACTACACCATCATTGAGAAGGAGATGCTAGCCGTAGTCTTCTCCCTAGATAAGTTCAGATCATATATCATTGACTCTAAGGTGTCCATATTTACTGATCATACCGCCATCAGGTACCTCATGGCAAAGAAGGATGCCAAAGCGAGATTGACTAGATGGATCCTTCTACTCCAGGAGTTTGACATTGAGATTAATGATAAGCCTGGAGTCAAGAATGTGGTGGCAGATCATCTCTCCCGATTAGAGCATCTTGAGGATTCTGAGCAGATTGACCCTATCTCTGAGACCTTCCCAGATGAGGCGATCCTTGCTATCGCCTCTTTCCCGTGGTACGTCGACATTGTGAACTATCTTGTTGCCAATAAAGTTCCACAAGGTTGGCCCAGGCAGAGACTTGAGACCTTCCTCGCAAACGCCAAATTCTACCATTGGGAGAATCCCATCCTTTATCATGAAGGAGGGGATAGCGTCTGGTGTCGGTGCATTCCTCGGGAGGAGTACCATAGCGTCCTCACTTATTATCACAAGCTTGAGGCAGGAGGACATCACTCTGGGAGGAGAACGACACAGAAAGTGCTCCAATCCGGCCTATGGTGTCCTACCCTCTTCAAGGATTCTGATGAATTCGTGAAGAGGTATATTGACTGTCAGAGGATGAGCACTTGTGGACAGCGTGATATGATGCCGATGCAGTCCATTCATTTCTGTGAGGTTTTTGACGCATGGGGCATCGATTTCATGGGTCCATTCCCTAAGAATCAGGGATTCGAGTACATTCTATTGGCCGTTGATTATGTGAGTCGTTGGGTTGAGGCCATCCCCGCCCGAACCGCATATGCTAGGATTGTATGCAGATTTTTGAGGAAGAATATCATTTCACAGTTCGGGGTGCCTAGAGTGTTGATATCTGACGGGGGGTCTCATTTCGTCAACGACAAGGTAAAGGCCCTTTCTAGCGAGTTCAGCATTGACCATCGAGTAGCCACACCTTATCATCCTCAGACCAATGGTCTTGCTGAAGTGTCGAACATGGAGATCAAGACTATATTGCAGAAGGTCGTCCGTCCTGACCAAAAGGATTGGTCGCAGCTTTTGGACTCGGTCTTGTGGGCATATCAGACGTCCTTCAAGACTCCTTTGGGTACATCTCCCTTTCTCCTCGTTTATGGTAAGCCCTGCCATTTACCTGTTGAGATGAGACATAGGTCACTTTGGGCTGTCACAGATATACTTTTGGATCCAGTGAGTGTAGGAGACCAGAGGAGGGCAAAGTTGGCAGCCCTAGAGGAGCTTAGAGATGCAGCCTTTTCGAGCAGCCTATAGTATAAGGAGAGAGTGAAGGAGTGGCATGATTCTCATATCAGCCACAAGCAGTTTGAGCCAGGATAGAGAATATGGTTGTTTGATGCCAAGCTTAGATTATTTCCAGGGATGTTGCAGAGCAAGTGGAAGGGACCATACTTGGTCCGAAAGGTACATGACAACGGAAGCATTGACATATCCGAGATGTCATCTGAGTCTACCTTTCGTGTTAATGGGCAGAGGCTCAACCATATCTAGATCATGAGCCGTTGGTTGTTGACGTCGTCCCTATTCATTTTGCATGAGATGTGGTCTCTTGACTCACATCTATTTCATCTCATGTCTGATTATCACTGTCTTCCGCTTTGTATATATCCAGATATCCATATCACACCATTCTTCAGTCCAACACCCCATCTACATCTTTGATTATGCTATACTTAGGGTGTACTTTACCCTAAGTATAGGGGGGTGAGACCTGATTTTCTTGTGATTCTTTTCTACCTCTGCTTTGCTGCCTATACTTAGGGATATTTTACCCTAAGTCTAGGGGAGGTAGACCATGTACATCCTTCCACTCGGATTTCCCTTTGTGTACAACCTTCTATACTTAGGATTACTTGATCCTAAGTATAGGGGGAAACCCCGAGAGTCTTTTCACATTCTATTCTTTCATTCGTCATTGTAGTATAGTTTTCCTTTTCACTTCCCTATACTAAGCACAAGTTATGTCTTCATCATCGCTCTTGAATTCACTCTGAGGTCATCGTTCGAGCTAAGTATATGGGGTGTCATATATATTTCATATATACTTTAGCCAGAACTCGTACTTTGTGTGAGTGTGTTAATAAATAAAATGGCTAAAATCTTTAAAAACCCATAAAAATTTAGAATTTTTCTTGTACATAAAATTCTTTATTGCACATACAAAGCTATATACAAAATTATTTTTGTAAAATTATTTGTAAAAATATTTTGTGTAAAGAGCTTGTAAATATTTTGATATCAAAACTATGTATATAGTACAAATTTTTTGTAAAATGTTTGAAAAATAAAAAGTTTGCAAAAACCCTTTTGTAAATGTGCGTAAATATTTTGCAAAACTTCTGCATTCATGCATTCAAACATTTTCAAAAAATTTTGCATGTTTTCAAAAATTTTCAAAAAGTGCATTTTTATATAGATATGTACAGTTTTTCTGAATCATAGTTGACATTTAAACTAGCCTGGAATGAAATTGAAAAATGGAGCTTGGTTAAGATCTTAATCCACCTAACTCTAAGAGGAATCTTATAGGGAATAGGGATGAGACTTTTCAGGTTCGTGGTGATTTAATTCTTTAAGTCAACTAGGCTATGATCATATGTCATCTTGATGAGCCTAAGTAGAACACTTAACAACACACGCATGACTCTCACAGATAATGGCTTTACTTGCACGAGCACTTTACACCTAGCTCTCTACAGATGAGGTGGTGAGGAGGCAATCTTCTTTGACTTGGGGTAGCATATGAGGGTAGTACTTCTAGGCGGAACCTCTCTTCTTCTTTTAGTGAAGGAAGTGCATCTCAACTTGGTCTGGTAGCAGTGAGGTTTAAAGACATGAGTTGTGGGTTGCAATAAAGCTTCAAAAGAGGGATAGTCTACTGGTTCAAGAGGAAAAACTCCTTATGTATATATGCTTCACCATGTAGATATGTTATACATATGCACATCGAAAAAAATGTGCAAAAAAACCTCCAAAAAAGTGGTAGGCCAGATAGAAAATGAAATACCCACCGGAGTGTATATAGTCAAATAAAGAGCTTATGTTACCCATGCCCATCTCATGAAGCTTGTAGCAGGGAGACTTAGCTACACTGGTTGGGCTCCCTAGGATACATGGCTACACTGGCAATGGTCCATTCTCTTCTTCCTCCTCTTCTTATGTCGGTTGAACTTGAACTTAGAAGGGAATACCCTGCTCCTCGAGGAAAGAGTTGCCAGACTAGGGTATTAGAGTTACCTTGTTGGAGAGGGTTGTCACTTTGCCATTTCTGAGGTGGGGAGCTACATATCACTTACACAGTACAAGAAAAGATTCATGGCCATTAGAGTTTCTGTATGTAGACTTGTTCTGATCTGGATTATTGAGGAGTCTTGACCATAGATTGGTGGAACTTAGAGGCTGTTAAGTTTTAAACCTAAGTCTAAATAAGGTTCCAACAAACTAATAATCCAAAGATCTGACTGAGCTTCATACTTCAATTTAATGAAGACAAGTTTAATAATCAGCCTTGATTCACCTTTTTTTTCTTCTTTTTCTTTTTATTTCTCTTTTCACTTCTTTTTCAAATAAGTGTTTGCTAAGGGACTAGCAAAAGTAATGTATAGGGGGGTGATGAATACTCATTCATCACTCTTTATTCTTTTATTTTAGCAACTTATCTTGGCAAAACATCATGCATATAGTTGTAAATACAATATATTATCAATAAGCATGCATTTGTTAAATATTAATAATTAGCATGTATTCGTGCAAAAATAAAAGAATAAAGAATAAAAGAAAAAGAATGAAATATTTAGAATAAATATTGAGTGACCTAATCCCAAGAAAAGCCCAATATGGTCCTGATCGCCAAATAAAATAAGTAGAGAGAGACAAGGCCACTCTACCTTGTGTATATTCCTTCTTATATGTATATATTTTATTTTCACAAAAATAAAAATAAAAATGTGTTTATATTCCCTTGTATATATTTCTAAAAATAAAACAAAAATTAGAAAAATAAAATAAAAATAAAATAAATTCTCTCTCACATTGTACATAACACATGTATATATGTATCATATATCTATTTATTTCACATTTGTAAATAGCCTATAAAAATTAAATGGATTTTTACCCGACAGACCCTATAAACTTTTCCAATTGCCTCCACGACCTTTGAAACAACATAATTATTCCCTTGACCTCGTAAACTTACCAACTCTTACCCTATGAACCTTTTGGTTACTCTGTTTGAAGCTCATGAGGATTCTTGGGATAATTTATAGGGTCGATAGGGTAATTACGTTATGCAAAAGGCGTGGAGGTGATTGGCAAAGTTTATAGGGTTTGCTGGGTAAAAATTCCAAATTAAATAAAAATTGTTTTCTACTCCAAATAATATGATGTAAATATATAAAAAATAAAGTTGGGATATCTGTACAAAAATAAGAAAATAAAAATAATTATATAAAATACCTAGGTATTTTATACCTGTATATAATATAGTATAATGTATATAGATTAAATTATTTTTATAAAAAATTAAAATCATCAAAAACTAGTTCGCAAAATAATAAACATTTTTCATTTTGAACATTTTTATTTTGAAATCACTTTTTTTTTAATTTATTTTACAAATATTTTTTATCGTGTTATTTTCTGATTGGTCCAAGAGGAATGTGGACTCCGGTCAACATCCCCTCCCGGACCCTCCGGCGCCTGGATCTGAGTTTCGCTTCGTTTTCTCCCAATTATCCCACTTGGATCTGGCTCGTTCTTGCCCTGATTTCACCGCCCGCTTCTCCCCCGTGGATCAGCGATCCTCGCGGATCCCTAGGGAGTCGCAGATCATCTTTGAATTGCACACTCCATTCGATTCTCTCCAGCCACCTGGGAAGGCCTATAAATTCTTCATTCCATTCCCCAGAGCAGTAGCTTGCACCGCACACTCTATTGAGACCCTAGACCTCTTCCCTTTGGTGACAACAATCGGAGGAGCATCTTGGTGATCGGAGAGAGCCGCTGCCGCTGACGCTCAAGCTTTGTGGCTGGAGTTCCGTCGCGACGAGCCTCCCCCGCCTTCCGCAGCGAGGTCGAGGTGAAGACCCCCTTTGACTTCTTCTCTTGGAGCTCAGGATCTCGTTAGGACCCTCAGGTAAACCCTTCATCATTCCAAGCTCCCTTATCTTCACAATCTTTCATTTGCCGCCTTCCGCCAGCTCTGACCCGCCGGTCGGAGACTCGTCGTCACCCTCCACCCATTCAGATTGACTCATTCGGCCACCGTCACCCTTCTTGCGCATCCTGATCACCCGAACCTTGGTTGTATGAGCCGAGATTAGGCTTTAGGTTTCCTCCCTCGTTCGCTGGAATCCCCCAACTCCACCCATCGTCGCTTCCCCTTATTTCAAGTCAAATAACCTTGATCGGAGTACTCCTCCGAGACGGAGCTTTACCCCATAGGTCTTTTTGCGTGTTGATTCGCCCCACTTCGCCTTCATCCAGCTTCTTTGGAGCTAGCCCAAGTCACGTCCACTTTCCAGGAGATCCGACCAGTGGCGAGCCGATCAGACCTGTCCACCCGATGTGAAGGAGCCTTGTGAGTCGACCACCGTCGTCCGATCGTTCATCAGAGCGTCGGATCACCGCCGGTTCTCTGGTGAACTTCGCCTGGACGGAGTTCGTCCAGCACCCTTCTCAGCCGTTGGATTACGCTAGTCCCCCAGATTCGATCACAACCGTCCAGAGCCTGTCCTTGTCTGGCCGTTAGATCTGACATCTAATGGCCTCCGTATGCCCACGTTCGCACCTCCTGACGGCCGTTGGATTCGCCAGCTGTCAGCGCCAGAGCCACACATTGTCATCCAGTCCACACGCAACACTTGTCCCCCCCCAGGCGCAACAAACGAGCGGCTGGGTAATTTCCTCGGTTTCCCCTGCATTTATTTCCTTTTATAGTTTAATCTGTAAAATAAAAGTTACACTGTGGACCATTTTGCATATTAGTCCCTGCATTTTCCTGTATTTACATTTCAGTCCTATTTGTGTATCCTCACGTGCATCGTCACGTGTAGTAGTGGGTTAATTGCAGTTAGTGCCCTGGATTTCTTCTATGTTACATTTTGAAATTATAGTTTCATTAATTGCAGTTATACCCATGTGCGTGCATTTTATGACGTGCTGAAATTTGTGTGAAAATTGCAGTAGGGGCCTTATAGTTTATACGCTTGTTATGGTTTAGCCCCTGGAACATGTTTTTGTTTCGATTTGATCCATGTGTGATGTGCCTATTGTGTTTGATTTAATAAATAGCAATTTTCACCCAAAATTCGTGAAATTTAAACACATGGCTCCTGTCATGGTTTAGAAATTTCCCTATTTTTAGGTTCTTTTTGTTTCCATTTATTATTTTTAAAAATTCAAAAACCTCAAAAATGGCTATTGTTTGTTTTTAAAAATCAACTAAAAATATTAAAAACCCTCTAAAAAATCTAAAGAAATTATTGATTACTTGTTTTGGTTTTTTGCTTCTTTCCAATTTTTGTTGCATTTGCATTTATAAAAAACCATAAAAATTGAAAAACATTAAAAACCTTAGAAAAATTATTAAAAATTCCTAAAAATTCAAAAAAATGGATTTTCAGTTTTTATAGTTAGGATTTTATTTATAGTTTATCATAAACATGTTGCTCAAATTTTATAGGCATTTTAAGTATTTTTAAAGTGCCTTTAGATTCTGGCTGCACATTGTTTAGTATTTTTGGCCTTGTTTCATTTTTTATAAAATTAATTAAAAATTAGAAAAATCCAAGAAAAATATCGAAAATACTTGAATATTTCTAAAACTCAAAAATATTTTTATTTTCAGAGTTTTTACTACCTTAAATAATTGTTTGTTTGTGCCTTTTTGATTTCTTTCACACATTTTCTTAAATTTAAAAATTACAAAAAATTGAAAAATCTAAAATCCACCTTTTTATTTTATTTCTTTATTTCATTAGGATTATCGACTACTTCGTAGCCCACACATTCAGTGCTCCTTATGTTCGACCCTGGTAGCTATACAAGGTAAAATAAAATAGCGAGATCGTTATTTGTGTTAGCTTGACTGATTTACTTTTATATTGGTGGTCTTCATTTTTTCTTGATTGAGCCCGATCCGAGAAGTTGAGGTCGCAATGACCATTGATACCTTTTTACCTTAGTCGCTCGGGTCGCTCATCAATACCCAACCAAAAATATATGTGATATATATGCATCGAGTATTTATAGTAATTTTCCCCAAATTTTTAGAGTTCGATAGCTATTTTTTCACAACATAAAAATAACAAAAACAATATTCATACTAGCAGGGGTATTTATGGAAATATTTAAAGTTTCAGAACCCTCGTCGAACACCTCAGAGAACCGGGGCTAAAAATGCAATTTTTCAGAAAATATCTAATAAACAATACTTGGAGAGGTATTTCTGCAATTAATACAAAGTTCGGGGGGGGGGGATGAAAAACGATAAGATGGGAGTCGCTAAGTAATGGCCTAACAATTCAGGCTAACTGTCGTTGAGGCGACTACTCAAATCCTCTCATTGTTCAACAATTAACCCACACAAATAATTAGGCAATTAAAGGCAAGAGTTAAAATTTATTTTACCCTACTAAGAATGTATAGTGGCAGACAAGTAGGGGTCAAACACATGAAGCAAAGGTTTAGAGCAGGCTAGATAGCATTCCACACACTACCTCTACAAACACTTAGCCAAGTTATAATTTTTGTGGGTTTTTTATTTTTTTTATTTTTTATTTTATTTTTAAATTATATACTTTTTATTTAATTTTCTGATTTTATACTTTCTTTTTTTATATTGTATATTTTAATCTTTTTCTTTTTTCTTTAAGATATATATAAAACTATGTAAATAGTATATATATAAGAGAGGTAAGAGAGAGATAGTCTATATAAAAACAAGTAAAAGTAGTCAAAATACAGGAAATAAAATCTATTTATGCTTTTATATTTTTCTAATATTTTTGTGATTTTTCTGTATTTTTGCTTTATTTATTTGGGATTTTTATAGTCCAAAAATATTGAAAATAAGGAGCAAAATATATGCCCGAAATTAAATTGGATATAAAAAATATCAAACAGTAACTAAAATTCTCCAAATTAGTTTTAAAATAATGCTAAAAAATAGAGAAAATTCAGAAACAAAAAGTGTAATTTTGGATTTTTCGAGAGTTTTTACTATTTTTATAAAGGTTTTTGGAGTTTTGTAATTTTTATGACTTTTCTTTTGTAGTTTTTAGTGCTTTTTGGTCTGAAGGTTAAAAACACAAAAACACACAAAATATATTTTTTTGGTAATTTTTCAAAAGGTTTTTATAATTTTTAGGTATTTTCTAATGCAAACAGGGAAAGAAATGCATGTTTTGATTTTTTATAAATAATAAAATGCGTAAAAATGCAAAATAAAATATGGCATGAAAGATCAAGAAAACATGATCTTAAGTCTAATTTTTTTTAATATTTTAGAGGTCTATAGATGCATGAAATAATTAAAGACAACGAAGAGAAAAAGCAGTACTGATAGGGGTATTTTTGCGAATATAAGAAAGTACAGGGGCCAACATGCCATTTCTACAAAAATATATAACGTGCTCAAAAAGATATAGGACCGTTACAAAATAACCAAAGCCCAAAGGGTATCTCTGCAAAATTTCAAAACCGCGTGTTCAAATGCGTGCACCCCTAGCAGGGACTGAAATGCAATATTCCAAAAATCCAAGGGCCTACTTAAAAATTCACCCAAAAATATTACACTGCATGAAAAGTTCCAGGACCAAAGATAAATATGCAAACATGCAGGGGGTCCCGCGGCAAAAAGACCACCACATGTAATGCGTCACGTGAGGTGACGTGGCGCGGACCCGATTGCAAACACGTGAAATGTAGGGGGTATTTGGACGTGGGAGGAAGAATATGGAGGAACTAGTGCTGGGGCGACTTTCTCCGGGCAAACTCCATCTCCTCCGATGATTATAGAAGCTCAAAGGTGGTCATAGAAGTTCCTGGATGGGTCCTCGAGTTGCCGGCGGTGCCAAAATGGCGAGAGGTTGACTGGAGCGTTGTCGCGATGTCGGAGAAGGAGGATGGCTCTAGGTACCTTGCTCTTGCCAAAATTAGCCTCGGTGTAGGCTTTCTCGCATTGATACATGTAGATTTAGCACCTGTACAGGAAAACAAAGGGTCCAAGCGAGTTTAGGGGATGGAATGGATGGTGGATGTGCGTGGAGGTAGCTCCGGCGAGGCGGAGGAGGTGGAGCTCCGAGAGTCTTGCTCTTTGCAAGAGCAAGGGGAATGGAGTTGCGTCAGGTGATCAGAATGCGAGAAGGAAGGAGGGAAGGGTGTTTGGCGAGGCAGAGGGAGTCAGGTACAACCATGATCAACTGTCGGAGCAAGAAGCTCCACCGGATAGACTTCTTGAGATTCCTGCGATTTAGAATGAACTCAAGTAGAAAAGTGTGCATATTACGATTACTGGGAGTCTAAGGAATGAAATGAGCATGAAGAAGAAGGGAAGAAAGCTCACTGGGTACGCCGGGAGCGAGCTCAGGCGACGTAGCTCCGGCGAGCAGGATCATCTCGATTCGACACCCACAGTGGCCCCCGAAGGTTGGAGTTGACTCTTACTGTCACTAGGAAGATCCTTGGATGCCTAGGATTAGGATATGAAGGTGGAAGAGTTATCGGTTGGGTGTCAGTCGAAAAGGAAGGTGGGGATCCAATCCTCAGGATATGGGCAGCTAAAAAATGCAAGAAAAAGTAAAGAAAATGGACCTCAAAGGCCGGTGACGCCCGAGATAGGCCTCACGACCAAAGACCGGAGATGGGGGGTGGAGACCGCTCCTCCGCCGTGCACGACGCTCCCAAGATGGCTGGAGGAAGCCTTGTCACAACCATCGGTCCAGAGCATAAGAAGGAAGGGCATAGCTCGGTCAAAAGAGGGTTCCTAAGCTCAAGGAAAGGTCAAGGGTTGGTTTTGTACAAAGTGGTTAGGCGCTCAAAGATCGAAGGAGATCGGTGGGATCCGAAATGCAATCCCCAAGAAAAGAGGCCGGCGTGCAAGACCAATCCTTGAGGACAAAAAGTCGTGAAGAAAGTGATGCGAAAGGATGAAAGGAGGAGCCTCAAAAAATCGATAAAATCAACAAAAATGAGGTTCTGAAATGGCTACAAGATGTAGGACAGTTAGTTAACTGAGATCAACTAACCGAGGCTCCTGGTTGGTCCATGTGGACCAACCAGGAAAAAGCGTCCTGGAAAATATTAAAAATCGATAAAAAAAATATTAGATAATTTTATAAATTTTAGGTTATAAAATGAAAAATTTCTATTATTTTCTGAAGTATTTTATGATGATTTTTATTTATTTTGTAGAGATTTGTAATTACTAGTTACTTTTAAGGGCGATATAGTTATATTTATCTATATATTTTAATGTTTTATTTTTATTTTGTATTTTTAAATCTTATTAATTTGGTTTATTATTTTATATATTTATAACATAATTTTATGCACTTAAGTATATTTTTATATTATTTTTTGATGTATTATATATAATTAAATAAATAGAACTATTATTTGTATATCTATAAGTATAGGTATTTTACCTATGTATTTTATACAAGTATTTTATTTTTGTATTTTAATGATGTTTTTATTCTAATTTTAATATACATATATATTATAGATAATATTTACAATTAAAATATAAAATTATAAAAATAATGAATAATAAATAAAATGAATATTTTAATTGGTACAAGTATACAATAGGGGTCCAAAACCTAAGTTTCAAACAGTAACTCCAAAAAATATGAAACCATCCTTATTAAATAGCTTATTAAAAGTTATATACAATTAAAGGTGATTTTGATATATTTTGAGTTTTTATTTGAGAGATATGGGTCTGGGAAGTTGGGGTTATGAAAAGTTATTCAGATCATATCTTTTTATCTGTATAATGTTTTTGTATGATATCAATTTTGTATTTTTCTATGTTTAATTATCTACAACTTTCATGTACAAAGTTTCTTTATTTGAAGTATAAAAAGTGGAACTAAAAAAAGGTCCCAAAAATGAAAGAAAATGAATAAAATAAAAAAGGATTTATTTGTATTTTTCCCTTATCTCCCCCTACTTTATTCCTTGTTGACCTAGTCATAAAGATGCCTATGTGTTGGGGTTTAGGGTTATAAAATATTAACAATATTTTATTCTTTTTCTTTTCTTTTCTTTATTCTATAATTTTTGCTTTAAACTGTATTTTATACAATATTTATACAAATATGCATGAATGATAAAATACATGAATTAAGCCTATTTACACGTATTTACTAGGGTTTTTACAGCCAAAATGATAGAATAAAGATGATGAAACAAAGATTCATCAGGGGGTCCAATGCAATTTTTTTAAAAAATATAACACTAGTAAATCAAATATCTTGACTAAAATGAAATACAAAATCCTAGTGGTTTAGGTGCAAAATACCCTCTCCCCTCACGTACACAAGAACTTAAGGTGACATGGATTGGACATACACGTAAATAAAGAAAGTACAGGGGCCTATTTATAAATATTACAAAAATATTTACGCTATAGAAAAATGTTTATGGACTAAAAATAAAATACAAAAAACAAGAGAGTGTGTGTGCAAAATACCCTCCATGTGTGTGATCGACGACCCTGAATCTTCACTTATCCATGTGTTGAGGCATGGACGGATGATGACGCTTCGATGTTGGAGGCCTAGAATTAAATCCTCGGGAGGAGATCAACGGTCGTTGCTCTCCATGATTTGACATCTCTGGTTCAATATGGCACTTGGCTCCTGATCGGACGACAAGGAGTTCACCTAGAAGAATAAGGAAGAACTCCATGTGGTCCAAGCTTTGATTCGTGCTAGTGGTCGACTCCGGCCACCTGGGGGTCTTTTGAAGGTCCCTAAACATGGTCGGAAGCTCCCTGGAGCTGCCAGAGGCTTCATATGGGCACCTGGACCTCCGATGAAGGATGGCCAGGTCGGAGAAGTGAGGGGGGTCCAGGTATCTTAAGCTCGATCAAAAGGCACACAAATAGTAAGGATTAGGGGATCTAGCTAGGTCGGGATGAGTGGAGGTGAATGCGAGCGGAGCTCTCCGACGACGTAACGGAGGAGGAGAGTTGAGGTCCTGACTGAGCAAGATCAGGAGGGTTGAACGTGATAAATCTCCATTTCATTACCTTTATTCTACCATTTTGGCCTAAAAACCCTAGCTAAATGCATGTAAATAGCATTAAATTGTACAAATTAACATTCATTATTTATTCGATTTATTATGTATAAAATATAGCTTTTAATGCCAAAATTATAGAATAAAGAACATAAATAAAAAAAGAAATAAAATGCCAAATTTATTTTATGGCCCTAAACCCCTAGACCTAGGCATCTTGATGATTGGGTCGACAAGGAATAAAGTAGGGGGAGATAAGGGTCAAAAACACAATAAAAATCTATTTTTTACCCTCTAATATTGTATTTTTGGGACTTATTTTATTCTTTATTATTTATATCTCACATAAAAATAATAAATATTTACATTTTATACTCAGAATAAAAAGCCAGAACCCAAACTTCCTAGACCCATATCTTCTCCATATGAATCAAAATTGAGCAAAATTATCTTTAGTTGTATATAACTTTTAATAAACTATTTAATGAAGGTAGTTTCATTTAATTTGGAGTTAAGATGCAAAAGTTAGGTTTTGGACCCCTATTGTATAGTTTACCTGAATAAAATTTTCATTTTATTTATTCTTTATAATTTTTATACTTTTATAATTTTATAATTTTTTAAATATTATTCATAATATATGAATATATTTAGGATATAATAAAACCATAAAGAAAATATGAAAATAAAATAGTCTATAGAAATACATAGATAAATATACTATACTTTTACCTATATAATATATATCTATATTTATTTAAGTGTACAGAATAAATCAGAAAAATACAACAAAAATATATTTATGCATATAAAAATAAGCAATAATTTAATAAATTAAGAAAATCAAAAAAAAATATAAAATAAAAAAATATATATAAAACATAGGCAGATTGAAATTCGTTGGGGGAAAGTTCTTGCATTGTTCTTCCAACGTGATTCTCCTCCATCCGATCAAGCACCCCGCCCCAGATCCTACAAGGGACGTCAGATCAGAAGGCACTACCGTTGATCTTTGATGAGCATAGCCGAGCGACTAAGGGTAAGAGGTATCAATGGTCGTTGCTACCTCAACCACTCGGATCAGACTCAATCAAGAAACTCAAGACCACTAGAAATCAAAATCAATCAAGCAAGCACAAATAGCAGTCTCGCTATTTTATTTTACCTGGTATAGCTACCAGGGTCGAACTCAAGGAGCACGAAATGCGAAAGCTACGAAGTAATCGAGAATCCAAAAATAAAAAGAAGTAAAATAATTTGGTGGATTTTATCTTTTTCAAACTTTTCTGTAATTTTTAATGTTGAGAAAAAGTGTAAAAGAAATTAAAAACTCGTGAACAAACAATTATTCAAGGCATCAAAATACTCAGAAAATTCAAATAAAAATAGACAAAAATACTAAATAGTGTACAGCTCGAATCTAAAGGCAATTTAAAATTATTTAAAATGCCTATAAAATTCAAGCGGTAATTTTATGATAACCTACAAATAAAAAACCTAACTACAGAAACCTAAAATGCATTTTTTTAGTTTTTATGACTTTTTAATGATTTTTTAAGTTTTTTAATGTTTTTCCATTTTTATGGTTTTTATAAAAAAATCGACAAAACTTAGATTGAAGCAAAAACAACTCAAAACAAAAAACAATATTTTTTTTGGAATTTTTAAAGGGTTTTTAATATTTTTAGTGGATTTTTAAAACAAACATTAACAATTTTTATGGTTTTCAAATTTTAAAAAATACTAAATTGAAACAAACTACCACCAAAAATTCATGGAAATCTCTACACCATGGCAGGAGCCATGTATCAAAATCTCATGATTTTTAGATGAAATTTGCTATTTATTAAAACAAAAATCAAACATACAGTACATAGGGACTAATTAGCAATAAAAACAAGTTTCTGGACCAATAAATAACACACATAAAAAGTTTGGGTTATCTACAATTTTTACTTCCAAATTTGCACATGTCCAAATTTAACACGCACAGGGGTATAAATGCAAATAATAGAACTATGACTTCAAAACATAACAGAACATAAGCCCAGGGTTCTGCATGCAATTATCCCACAAATACACGTGACGAAGCATGTGCTGCCACACAGGAAGGACTGAAAAGCAAATACGAAAAACTGCAGGAGCAAAAGTGCAAATTGCCCTACTGTGTACTTTTTATTTTACATACTAACTAATAAAAGAAAATAACTGCAGGGGTAGCAGAGCAAATTACCCAAGCTGCTCGTGCGTCGTGCGTGTGGTAAACAGGTGTCGGGTGCTGAGTGCAGGTGAGACGTGCGGCACGGACATGTCCAGCTGGTGGATCCAACGGCTCTGACTGGTCGGCTACGTGTGCGGTACGGGGGCCGTTAGATGTCAGATCTAACGACCTGACAGATTCAAGCACTAGACAACTGTGATGTAGTCTGGCAGAGGGGCGTAATCAAACGGCGAAGAGAGGATCTGGAAGAACTTCACCTAGACGAAGTCCACCGAAGCATCGAGGGAGATCGACAGCTCCGATGAACGATCTGACGGCGGCAACAGACTTGTGTGGCTCCTCCGCGACAGGTGGACAGGACAGATGGGCCCGCCGATGGTCGGATCTCCGGGGAGGAGGATGGGACCTGGGCGAGCTCCGGCGAAGCAGAGCGAAGGCGATCTGGGGCGAATCCACGTGCGCGAAGAGGGGTAAAGCTCTAACTCAGAGGGATGCTCCGGTCAAGGTTATTTGACTAAAACGAAAGGGAAGCGACGATGAATGGAGTTGGGGGTTCCGACGAAGCGATAGAAGAAACCTAGGGCCTAATCTTGGCTCTACAACCAAGATTCGGGTGATCAGGTTGCGTAAGGAGGGTGACGGTGAGATGGGTGTTGATTAGAACGGGCGAAGGTGGATGATAAGGCTCCGACCGGCAGATCGGAGCTGGCAGAGCGGCAGAACGGAAAAGATGAAAGATTCAATCAGATATGGGAGCTAGGAACGAAATGGAAGCTACTGCGTCGCGGCGGAACTCCGGCCATGAAGCTCGAGCGCCGGCTGTAGCGGCCTTCTCCGATCACCAAGGCCCAATCCGATTGCTGTCACCAAGGGGAGTGGTTCTAGGGTACCAGGGAAGAGTGCGGCATGAGCTGCTGACATAGGGAATCAAATGAAGAATATATAGGCAATCCCAGGTGGCTGGAGAGTATCGGGGCGTGTGCGCAATCCGAGGAGGATCCGCCCTTCCCTAGGGATCCACAAGGATCTTGGATCCCAAGGGAAGGTGCGGGCGAAGAAATCGGTGCAAGAGATGGCCAGATCTCGTCGATAAAAATGGGAGAAAGCAAGGCGAAAATCGGATCCAGACGCAGGAGGGTCCGAGAGGGGATGTTGATCGGGGTCAACATTCCTCCTGGACCAATCCGAAATTAGCTTGGTCAAAAATATTTGTAAAATAAATTGAAAATTGAAAATTATTCCAAATTAAAAAAATGTTCAAAATAAAAAATATTTCTTATTTTCTGAACTATTTTTTTGTGATTTGTATTTATTTTTATAAAAAAATAATCTATATACAATATATTACATTATATACAGGTATAAAATACCTAGGTATTTTATATAATTATTTTTATTTCTTATTTTTGTACAAATACCCCAATTTTATATTTTATTTATTTTCAATATATTATTTGGAGTATAAAATAATTTTTATTTTATTTTTATTAGTTATTTACAAATGTAAAATAAATAGGTGTATGATACATATATACATGTGTTATGTACAAGGTGAGAGAGAAAATTTATTTTATATTTATTTTTATTTTATTTTTCTAATTTTTGTTTTATTTTTAAAAATATATACAAGGGAATATAAACACATTTTTATTTTTATTTTTGTGAAAATAAAATAAATATATAAAGAAGGGAATATGTACACGGTAGAGTGGCCCTATCTCTCTCTACTTATTTTATTTGGCGATCTGGTCTATTTTGGACCCTCTCTCGAGTTCAGGTCACTCAATATTTATTGTAAATATTTCCTTCTTTTTCTTTTATTCTTTATTCTTTTATTTTTGCACAAATACATGCTAAATATTAATTATTAACAAATGCATGCTTATTGATAATTTATTATATTTACAGCTATATACATGATGTTTTGACAAGATAATTAGCTAAAAAAAAGAACAAACAATGATGAATGAGTATTCATCAATCTGCCTCAACAGATCTAATCAAGGATGTCGAAGCGTGAAGTGTCATCGAGTCCTCTCGTGTAGACACGTAGTAAGTGGAATACCAGGAGTCGTTCGATTGCACGCTTAGTGGGGGTATTTTGCACCTTTCCCCCACATTTTGTTTATTTATATTTAGTCATGTAATATTTTTAAATAGTGTAAACTTTTGGTAAAATTTGTAAAATGAAACCAAAGTTTTATTGATATTACCTCCAAGTCCAGTCCACGACACCTCACGTGCGATCCCACGCGAGGCGGCAATTTTGCGGCGAACTACTTGCGGGGTTTATAAGTTTGTTTTGGTCCGTAAACTTTAAATATTAGTTATAATATTTTGGGTATTTTGCTGAAACCATGTTGTCTTATATTTTAACAGCAAATATGCCCTTGCTAGTTCATTAATCTTTGTCTTTGTATTTCATTTATTATAAATATCGTCTGTGCTCCAAAAATTATGAATAATTAGGTGAAAATGATACTAGCATACACATTCACTTTACATTTTTATTTTTGTATTTTAATAATTTTAACTATATATTAAAAATCAAAAGATCGCATTTTTATCTCTGTTCGAATTAAAAATTATCAAAAAATATATAACATTTTTGAAAATTCCAAAAAAAATTATATATTGTTTATTTTAGTCTCGTATCTCGAGACCAAAAATCCTTAAAATAGATAAAAAAGACCAAAAAAATTAAAAAGCTACAAAATACAGTAATAAAATAAAAAAATTCCCAAAAAACCAAAAAATATTCATTCTTGTTTTGTAATTCTTTTTATATGGTATTAATTAAAAAAGTTTTGGAAATTTTTGGCTTTCTTATTTTAAATTCCAAAACAATTCATTCTATTTATTTATTCTCTATTTTGGGATATTGACTCTAAAAATATATAAAAATTAGCAAAAGTTCACCAAAAATTACAAAAACAGTAGAAAATGATATAAAACCCAAAAATGTTTTAATCTACTATCTTTGATTTTTTAGTTGTATTTATAATTCTATTATCCTCTATTATATATAGTAATAAATATATTCATTTATTATATATTTAATAGAAAAAATTAAAAATCAGAAAATGTAAAAGAAAATAAAAATATATAAAATGAAAAATAATTAAAAAGAATATAAAAATTAAAATCCATAAAAAATATGAAATTAAAAACCCACAAAAATCTAAAAATCCCAAAATCACTTATTGACTTTCTTTGCCAATTTTTGATTGTCTGTCCTCCATTGTTTCATGTATCCGTCCCCTACCATACTTGTTACATGTACATCTATTTGTAGGGTATAATAAATTTTGATTCACACTTGTTTGCCTTGCTTGATCTATACATTGTGTGGGTAAATTGTTATTCAATTTGACATTTGTGAGCGGTCGCCTCAGTGATATTTTATCTCCGCCTTCCATGAGGATATTATTTTGGACCCTCACAAAAGTCAACTCAACAAAACGTGCGTGGGGCGAAGAGAAGCGATAGGGTAAGGTGATGGAGGCAGTAGTGGAGGCGAAGGACGATCAGAATGGGTGAAAATAAGCGACAGAGCCAGACCTCCGACGACTCTATTTTTGGGATTTTACATTAAACTAGACGGAATCAAAGAAAAGTAACGGCTAATCTGCTCTACTTCTAGGCTAAAAACAAAAAAGAGAAAGAAAAGAAGAAGCTTCTACCTGACCTGGACCAGCTAGAGGTGAGCTCGCGACGGAGGAGGTGGTTGAGCTGGATCTACCTCAATTCAACATCAGCGTGACTCGTTGAACCTTCTTCGAGGGCCATGTTGTCACCAGGAAGCTTAAGATGCTCGAAAGTTAGGGTTTGAACGATAGAAGAGTGATCAAAAATCAAAGGGAGACTGAGACGATATTATATACATGTTGAGGTTCGATTGGGGGAAGCGCCCGATTCAAAGGTCCATCGATCTATGAAACACTTGAGCGAGTAAGAGCTATGATCGAGGAACAAAAGTCAAGAAGAAGTTGAGTGATTCTAGTGAAAGCATTGATGAGGAAAAATTGAGGAAAGAAGTGTCAAAGGCTCTGACAGTGGCTAAACTAAGGAGACTAGTGAGTTGACCTAGGTTAACCTGCCTTTGCTCCTTATTGGGCCACGCCGCCCACAAAAAGACAAAATCTAAAACAAAAGATTTATTAATTTAAAATAAAATAATATACGATTTTATTGAGTTTTGATTAAAAAAATATTCATTAGTTTATTTAGCATTTTATTGTGAATTTCTATTTATTTTTACAAGTAAATTTATTATAGGTTACTTTTTAGAGGTTCATTTTAGGTATATTTACCTATATATTACGTATTTTTATTTTACATTTTTCAATATTTTTTATAAACTTAATTTATATATTTATAACTTATTTAAATATACACAAATATATTTTTATTGTATTTTTCTAATATAATATGTACACTTAATTAATTATAGGTATACATCACATAGGTATAAGTATAGTATATTCACCTATGTATTTTAGTATGTTATTTTAGTTTTATGTTTTCTTTATGATTTTATTGTATTTTAAATAAGTACATATATTATGAAGAATATTTACAAAATTATTAAAATATAAAATAATGAAAAATCTAAAGAATAAATAAAATGAATATTTTATTTAGGTATATAGTACAATAGGAGTCCAAAACCTAAGTGTGGCATGTTAAATCAAAATAAAATATAACCACCTTCATTAAATAGCTAATAAAAAGTTATATACAATTAAAGGTGATTTTAATGCATTTTGAGTTCATATGGAGAAGATATGGGTCTTGAAAGTCTGGGTTTTGACTTTTTATTCAGAGTGTAGAATGCACAACTTGTATTATTTTTATATGAAATCAATTTTGTATTTTTCTATGTATTTTTATTTATAACTTCAAAGTTTATTTATTTGATTTATAAATTTAGAGAATAAAATATGTCCTAAAATGAATTATTGAAGAAATAAGATTAGAGTTTTCATTGTGTTTTGACCCTCATCTCCCCTACTTTATTCCTTACCGACCCAGTCATCATGATGCCAAGGTCTCGTCATTTAGGATCATAAAATACCTATGGAATTTTATTTCTTTTTCTTTTATTTTCTTTATTCTTTTATTTTGACTTTAAATAATGTATTTTATACAATATTTACATAATAAATAATGAATACTAATTCATGCAAAATAATGATATTTACATGCATTTAGCTAGGGTTTGAAGGCCAAAATGAAAGAATAAAGGTGATGAAATGGAGATTTATTACTTGGAAATAGAGGTCATAGGGGAAGGTAATGGGTTGTTCAGATGGGACGGAGCAACGTCGAAGCACAAGGGAACAACGGGAACAGTAGCCGGAGCTCTAGCTCCATCGAACTACGAAATCCAATTTCTAAAAATACAAGACTAATTTAAGCTAAATTAAATCCTAAGTTAGACTACTGCTACAACTAGGAATGAAAAGAGCTAAAGATACTAGGGCTCAACCAGTAGATGGGGGATCCGAGGTAGAGCTCCAGCGAAAGTATCTGACAAGCTCAAATCACCATCTTATGCGCCTCTTCCTCCGTGCAAAATGCACCAGCAAGAATGCTCCTATCACCAGCAAACTCAAACTCGAAGAAATATGGAGATCTCGAGGATGAAATGGGATCAAGATTCAAATGAAGTCCGACGAAGGTATTTGTACAAGATATGCTTTGACTGAGGCTCCTATAAATGCAGTAATCCATAGATCGAGGGGAGGTGGGCGCGTGAAAGACCATCAATCAAGGGATAGAAGTCAAGGAGGAATAGTGCCATGAAGATGCAAGCTTCGGTTGGGAAAAATCAAGGAAACAAGGCAGTCAGAGGCTCTAACACTCCTAGGGCACTAGAGGGCCATTTGACCGGTGCGTCAACCAAGGTCAGGCCCCATTGGGCCACATTGGCCACTAGGAAACAAAATGAAAAATAAATAAATAAATAATTCAAAAAAGAAATAGTAAGCGTTTTTTTTATTTTTTTTCTTAAAACATAAAAAATTACTATTTTATGTAATATTTTATAGTGATTTTTATTTATTTTTTTGAGGTCATGTATTATGTGTTACTTTTTGTATGTACAAATATAGGTATATTTACCTATATATAGTGCATTTTATTTGTATTTTATATTTTATTATTTTATACACTTTTTTTATATATTTATAGCTTATTTAAATAAACAAACATATATATATACACATTGTATTTTTCTGAAGTGATTTGTTAGCTTAAATAAATATGTATATTTATTATATAGGTTTATACATGTATAATTCATCTATGTACTATGTTATACTTATTTATGTTAATGTATTTTTATATTTTTACTTTATTTTAATTATCTACATGTATTTCAAAAAATATTTACAAAATTATAAAAAAATATGAGGAAGTGGAAAGTAAAATGTATAAATATAATGATTATTGTATTCAAGTATATTGCACAATAAGGGCCTAAAATCTAACTTTTACATCTTAACTTTAAATTTAATGAAACCTGACTTCATTAAATAGATTAATTTATTTTATGAACAAGAAAGGTGAGTTTGATGAATTTTGAACTTGTATGGAGTAGATACAGATCTGGAAAGTTTTCTTTGTGTGCTTTTTATTCTGAGTATCTAGGATACACTGTACATTATTTTTAAGTGAAATAAATTTTGTATTTTTCTTTGTATTTTATCTACAAGTTTCATGATAAAGTTTATTAATTTGAGCTATAATTAGTAAAGAATAAAATAGATCCCAAAACCCTGATGAATTGAGAATTTTGATTTTATTGGCTCTTATCTCCATCTACTTTATTCCTTGTCGACCCAGTCATTATGATGCCCAAGTCTCGGGGTTTATGATCATTCAATACCTATGGTATTTCATTCCTTTTTCTTTTTATTTCTTTATTCTTTTATTTTAGCTTTAAATACAATATTTAAAGTATAAATAATGAGTGATTTATGTAATTTAATGCTATTTTTATGTATGTAAATAGAGATTTAAGGGAGAAATAAAAGAATAAAGGTGATGAAATGGAGATATCAATACCTGAGAAAAATTTTGGCTATACCAAGATGACCTATTTTGGATTAACTTTTGTCATGAAAATTGTAGATCCCATCGAGATCTACAAGTTTTATACTCATCTCTTTTGTTTATTACATCGTATTGTATATTTTTTATAACTTTCTTTGTATTTTTATTTTTTGGATTTTTTATATGCAACGACATGTCCAGATCCACCTTTGACCCCTCTGTAATGTGACATCTAGTGATTAACCCCCTTCCCACATAATTGATCAGAGCTGGCATGGTCAAATCTTGGTCACTAGTCATTTCCCATTAGGCCAAACAGTCCTTGTCATCCCCTCATCGTTGACCGGAGGTCAACAACACCTTCTTCCCCTTTGCCCCTCTTCTATAAACAATGCACTCATCATTTCTCTTCTTCCTCCATTATTCAACAATGTCGTCACCACCTTGCATCAAATCTAGACCACTTAGACACATCTACCAACCCAATCACATGTAGTTTCCATATCTCAAATCGCCATAGTTCCCAACAATGCTCATCATTATCCCTTCATACTTCACCTTGCCTCCATATCCTCTGCAACGCCTGCCAAGGTGATCCACTTTCGCATTTGCTATTCATTTTTCCGTTGCTCATTCTGCGTAGCATGTTAACGCATGCACATAAAGCTAAGCTGGGATCATTAGGAGCTACGCCTCCAAAAATGGATATATACAAATTTTGAATGTCCAATTTGCGAACGGTCTCCTAATCTTCTTGTTAGATGACGAGACCTTGTTAGCTAACAGTTGCTCTATTTTGTAAAACATCGCCAAGATAAAGTCTCGAGATCAGCCATTCAAAATCATTCCTTTTCGCGATTAATCGGAATAGTGAGACTAATTTGTTATCTACATGGGGATTCCAGCAGGGTCACTGGTCAATCAACTATTTGGGTCATGGCCATTACAATTCACAAAAGGATCGCCGCATCTAGATGCATCTTTTTGCCGATTTCCTTGAGAAGCATAAATCACAAAAGGAAGGCCATTAAGCGAATTTGAATTTTAAATCAATTTCATGTAAACCGAGTTGAAACGGATTTCAAATGAATTTTCAAACTGAACCGCCTCAAACCGGAAAACTGAACCGGAAAAGGGACAGTGCAGTCCGGTTTTCATAACATTGCAATCCCACGATGTAATGAACATAACAAAGATGTTATACCCCATGTTAATTTCATAATTTTAGCAAGAAAAATCCAACTTTGTTATTAAATCTATGCAATTTGTATTTTTATATCAAATACCATGTTATTCAGATACCTATAAGTACTCCATCTCAAAAGTTTAAGTTTCTTGGAATTTTAAAATAATATTACAAATAGTTGAGTATCGATATATTAAGATGGAGTTATACATATGTGATTATAACAAAATTTGGGGACGGGGATATATTAAGTAAAATTGTTCTCATTGTTACTGAGGGAAAAAATAGCAATCAATATTTTTTTTGTTTATATAGGAAAGACAATAAATAACATTTGCTTGTTATTGCAAAAATGGCAGCTGATATTATTTTCATTGCTATGATAAAAAGAAGGTTATGATTTTTTTTTGCTACGGGTAAAAGAATGCAACGAATATGTTTTCACCGCTAAAGGGAGATAGCGCAATAAACATTTTTTCATGGACACGTTTTTCATTGTTTTGGGGGTAAAGAAGACATTTAATATTTGTGTTTGTTGCTATAAAGACAACAATAAATTCCTTGTTACGATGAACTAGCAACGATTTGAAACCGATCTTGTTATTTTTTAACAAAGTTAGCAACAGTTGAGAATCGTTGTTATGTTCTATCTTAATAACGATATGATAAATTGGTGTCATTTAATCATTGCTTTATGTCAATTTTGTTGTAATGAATGGAGGAAATAAAAGGATATATGATATTGATATTAGGAGCGGAAAGCTGCTGAAAGCATCTGCATATTAAACCCATCCAAAAATGAGTACTCTCTTATTCCGACTTACCCAAAGCCTCCGGTAGCACAGTTGAGATAACGACATGTTTTCTATCCCTGTAGGTACGAAGCCATAGAAGTACTGAGAATTCAAGATAAGGTCCCGACCTCAATTTTCAAACTTCTCACATATAGTAGTGCTCTTTCTAAGTTTCCCCACTGAACAAGAGACAAGACCGGTCAAGGTAACACGAGATCCCCCTATATTAAAGCATGTCAGCATATAAAAGTTAGGTTAACCCATTGAATTTAAAGTCCGAGTTAAGCCCAATCAACTTGCTACTTGATCATTTTTTTATCTACGTGTTCTGGGGGTAAGCTTAATACATATCTTCAACGTTCATGACATCCTTATTATTACCCTATATAATTATATTGGACAAATTCTTTCATCTTTACATTAGAATTACTAACTAAGACAACGGTATTATTAATTATTACTTTACATTGCAAGTGCAGATATCAAAAAGGATAAATTTATTTATTTTTCAAATATAACAAGTTATGCAATAAAGATTGAAAGTGATTATTGATAATGAACCAATTAAGAAGGTTAAAAATGGAACTCTCTTTCTTTCTTGATAGAAATCCACTTTAAATGTTCTTTTTGTTTATTTTTTTTCAAAATACAAAGAAATTAATCTTTGTGGTAGTGTAGTGTGCCTACCACTCAAAAGATCTGTGTTCAAATCCCTTTTTCTCAGCGTAAAAAATAGAATCTTTCGTTATGGATTTGAGTAAAAATTCATATAATTAACCCTACTTATTGGGAGAAGGCTTTGCCTTTTTTATAAAGAAATTAATCTGGCTAATATTGGCCGAATTTATGCTTAAAAATTTGTTATCTAAGATCCGCTTGTTTGTCATTCTCAATCCAAATTTAGTTGATAGGAAGATAAAAGGATTGGACCGCAAGACGATTCGAATCCGGCTCGTGTTGATCCCAATACACCCGATCCAAAACCGAAAACAACTCTTCATATGGTCTGGACAGAAATTCTTTTTTTTGGTAAGTAATTGTATATATATCATTCAAAAATGGTATACATGTCCGGCCCAAGGGCTAAATAAAATCAAGATTCAAAAATTGAGAACAACAGGATTTGTTTGGGGGAACGAAGACCCATAAGCGGCACAGTGCCAAATAGTCAAGATCTAATCCATGATGATTCTAGCACTCTGGATAATGTAGTGTATGATGGAGGAAAGCTGAGAGGGGAGCTGCCCAGTCCACCTCCTGTTTCTTTCAGACCATATGCGCCACACGACGATAGCGAGTAGAAGCCCAAGCTTCCTGCGGGCAGCCTTGATTGGGTAAAGTGAGATCCATTCCAGAGAGTCCTTGAGGGATGACATCGGAGGTAAAGGTAAGACCAAGGCAGCACAAGATGATGTCCAAACCGAGGCCACAAATGCGCAGGAGAAGAACAGATGGTCATGAGGCTCCAAGTCATGCCCGCAAAGGTAACATAGACCATGAGGACATACACCCCACAACGCAAGCCGATCAGTAGTAGGGAGGCGCTCCAGCACCCCCCGATAGAGAGCAAAGGAAAACCTGGGCGGGGATTCCTTAGAGACGATAGGGGCCCAGAAAGGAGGTTCAGCACGAGTGCGCAGGAGTTCGTTGGCAGCAGCAAAGGTGAAGCGATTAGGCTGGGGGATCCAGCCATACAGTGGAGCATTACCAGAGATAGCAGGGCGAATACGAGGCCTCAAGTCTAGGATAGCCTTCCAAACCCGCGAAGCCGAGGCCGAAGGATAAGCAGACCAGAAGGAGAGGTTGTGCAAGTACATGGAATGCATGTAAGTCACCCAAATAGAAGAGTTGGAGGAGAGAATCCTCCAAGTCCAGCAGGCAACCATAGCATTACGGAGGGGGAGGGTCGATAATAGACCAACCCCACCCTCCGCCTTAGGGAGGCAAAGGGTATCCCAGGCGATAGCATGACATTGGCGCCCCCAAAAGAAGTTAGCACAAAGTTGGTCGAGATTCTTAGCAACGGAAGCCGGGAGGAAGATGCTAGCAGTCCAGTAGAGCACAATCCCCTTGATCACAGAGTTAAGAAGTTGAGCACGACCGGAGAAAGACAGGGCCTTGGCTTTCCAGCCAACAAGCAAGGCCCGGAACATGTCAAGAAGGTCCCTGTAAACGGAGCAACAACCATTCACTGAGCAGAGCGGTAGGCCCAAGTAGACAGTGGGCAAAGACTTCCTAAGGATGCACAGCCTCAAAGTGTCCGCAAAGCTGTCGACGTAGGAGGAAGGTCGAATGATCCTGCTTTTCCCAGCATTGAGCGCCAGGCCAGAGATAGCATGGAAGGAGCTAAGGATTTCCTTCACTGTCAGGAGAGAGCTGATGGAACCTTTACATAAGAAAAGGAGATCATCTGCGTAGATAAGATGGGAAGGCGCAACAGAACGCCCCCTCCCAAGAGGTTTTAACTTGCCAGAGGAGGTGGTCGTATCCGCCAAGCAAGATAGGGACTCCATAGTGATCGTGAACAGGAGAGGGCTGAGAGGATCACCATGCCGAAGCCCGCGAGTTCCACGGAAGAGCCCCCAAGGGGATCCGTTAACCAAGACCGAGAAAGAGGTCGAGGAGATGCAGTTATCAATCCATTTGATCCAAGTTTCACAGAAGCCCATACACCTTAGGGCCGACAGTAAAAAGGGGTGCTCAATAGTGTCAAACATTTTGGATATATCCACTTTAAAGCAAGCCTTATTGGAGCTTGAACGGCGGTCGAAGCCAACCAAGACTTCTTGGGCCAATCTGAAGTTATCACTGATTGATCTCCCTTTGATAAAAGCCGATTGGTTCTGAGAGATAAGGTGCGGGAGGACCTCGGCAAGTCTAGTAGCAATGAGTCGAGCAAAGATTTTGTATGAAACATTGCAGCATGAGATAGGACGAAAGTCCGCAATGGAGGAAGGGGATTGTACCTTTGGCACCAGAGTGAGGAACGATTGGTTCAATTAAGCATACCACCACCACCATGCAAGAAGTTGATAGCCGAATAAATGTCTTCTTTAATCGTAGCCCAATGTCTCTTGAAAAAGCCATCATTAAAGCCATCAGGACCAAGAGCGCTTGAGGAAGGAATGGAACAAACAACTTTCCAAATTTCATATTTTTCAAACGGCCGTACAAGCCACTCCCTAGTCTCGAAGGAAAGGACGCACAAAGGCTGAGGAGGAGCAGCAAGGGCCGGGGCCGGCCTATTAGGGGCAAGAAGGGACTGAAAATGCTCTAAGGCCTTGCGGCCAACCGTCCCAGGACAATCAACCAAGGCACCTTGAGAGTCAATCAAGGTGGAGATGTGGTTACTGGCCACTCTCGCATTAGCCGAGAGGTGAAAGAAAGAGGTGTTTTGATCGCCAAGCTTTAACCAATTGATCCTACTCTTTTGTTTCCAAGCCCACTCGCTATCCAAGTCCAGGATGTCAAGGTGATCCCTGACATCCAAATCAAGTTGTGCAAGGCAGGGGTCTAGCGGGTCAAGCGCCAGAGCATTAGTGACAAGAGAGAGAAAATTTTCCGCCAATTTGTTGTCAGCGCGGATGCCGCCCTCCCGGCCCAAGATTTGAGAGCACATTTGACAGCTTTGAGCTGGAGGCAAGCCGGAAGAGAGGGTTGCCATGAGACGGGGTGGCCCAGGCTGACTCAATAATGATGTACTAACCTGGTCGACCAGACCAGTAGTCAAAGATCCTGAAGGGCTTGGGATAAGAACTGCCAGTCGAGAGGGCAATATGGAGAAGATGGTGATCATTGAACGGTAAGGGAAGGTAATCGAGCTTAGCCGTAGGACAGCAGGAGAGCCAGACCGAGTTACCCAAGGCCCGGTCAAGCCTCGCAACATTCCATGTCGAACCAACAGAGGAGTTACTCCAAGACCAGGGGCTACCTGTGGAATGGAGGTCCATGAGTCCCAATTCATCAATGCAGGAGTTGAAGTCGTTCATAGATTGAGAGAGCGGTGGGCGCCCACCCCTTTTTTCCGAGGCAAAACGAATGACGTTGAAGTTCCCAATGACCAGCCATGGGGAAGAAGTGTGGTTGTTGGGTAACTTGAGGAAATCCCACAGCTCTTTACGCCGATAATGGTAGTTGTCGTCGTAGACGACCGAAATGCAGAAAGAGAACCCGCCGAGATTATTGCAGACCATAGTGATGGCTTGAGGATGTATAGCCAAAGGGCTGCAGGACCAACAGTCGTTTTTCCAAAGAAAATAGATACGTTCCAAGGGTGTGTTATTGTGGATGGATGACCATCCATTTGGGATTCGATTGGCAAATGAGTCCCTATTTTCCGACCTTATCTTAGTTTCCAGTAAGCCAAGTATTTCAGCGTTCTTTTAGGAGGCCGCCCTGAGGTTAGCTTGCAGTTTTCGGGCCTTGTTTAGCCCACGAGTGTTGCAAACGACAACAGACATTAGGCAGGGGACTGAGTGGGAGTTTGACCTGCGTGGTCGTTACGACAAAGATGATCCTTTGCGGGCTTCTTCTTCTTGTGGCTAACAGTAGCCCACAGAGGATTTGGAATGAAGACCACCACTGGGAGGGAGGACCCCAACTGATGAGCATCTTTCGGAGCTTCAAGGATAGCTCCCTGCGGACTATTCAAATCAAAGTCCCAGTAGTCAGTGGACCCAGATGCACGAGGGAGAGGCTTTTTAGAGGACAAGATTTTTTTGTGGAACAAGGCCTTGGAGCCCACAGGGAATGGCATCGCGGTCTTATTCGTCCCATGAGACCTTCTTGGGATTTTAGGAAGTGGGCCAGAAGCAAAAGCAATTGACCGGTGCGGAATGGCGGGGACATGATTTGGCAGCGCCATTTCAGAGTCCCTACGATCTGGAACGTTGGGTATGAGTGGAGGGGCCAGAGAAGAGGGTGCTTGCCCATCCTTCGAGGTAGAGGGGTCAACATCATCTGGCGGAGGTGGGGGGGGGCTCCATCCCAGTAGCCGCATCAGAGGAGGGGGGACTTTGGCGGGAGGCAGCCTGGTGCCCCAGAGGGCAGTTGTTTGGCTGGTGCCCATAGGAAACACACAAGGTACAGCGGGGGGGAGACCATTCAAGCTCAACATCGACCATTTGGTGCTGTCCAGAGAAGAAGACTAGGGGCAGAGCTTTGGGGATATCCTTTGCAGCATGGATGGAGATGCAGCACCTGGAGTAACCACCACAGTGACTCGATGTGGTAGCTGCATCCATGAAGAGAGGTGTGTCGAGGAGGCTGGCAAGCTTGTTGAGAATTATGACCGAAGAATGGCCGAGGCTCAACCCGTGGAAGCGAACCCAAAGAGGAATCTCAGAGAGAAGGTCGTGTTCAAGGCCAGCACCGGCCTCCCAATGCCGGATAACCATGAACCTGCCTTGGAAGAGCCAAGGTCCACTCGTCAGCATTCTTGAACATTCGTCCTCCGAAGAGAGCTTGAGGTAGAAGAATCCGTTTGGCTTGGCGAAGAGCTGATAGCCCCCCGACGGTTCCCACACCTTCGTAATGAAGGCCTCTAGTAACTTGCGATACGGTTTTTTCCCCACGATGTAAAACACCATGGTTTTGTTCCAAACTTTATCCAGGACCGAGGCGTCGTCGGCCGTGACAAAGGCAACCTCCTCTCCTTCAAGGAGGGTTGGAGGAGTGAATTCCATTCAGGGAGGCAAAGGGGCAATGGGTTTAGAGATATTACAGATGTCGCGCCAGGAGGGGATGTGGGCGATAGGTTGGCGGGGCATGGCTGCTGGAGGGTGGGGCATGGTCGGAGGCGGCCGTCGCGCCAATATTAGGGTTATCGGGGGGGGGGTCGCAACTCATTTGGGAGGGGGACCAGAAATTCTTGGGTCCACGAAAACTAACCCAATCCAACCTAAGGCCTATCCCACAAGCCAAGGATTCGATATATAACACCACTCTCAATTTCCAGTCATCCGACTAGATCAATTACTTTGGTCTCGCTACGATATTAGTGGACGATTCAATAGAATAACTCAGCTCAAATTATCGGCCACCTAATAAAAAGTAATATTTTTTATTTGTTTCTTTAACGCAACGTAAAAGTTAGACATGTAAAATATGTTTGTAATTCAACATGTACTTGTATCTTATAAATTGATGGCCATACATGTAAAAAAAAGAATTAGATGTATAATTTTTATATTTGAATAACTAAAAATATCTATCTGGGTATTTTCAGTTAGTCAATCAATTACAATTTATTCTTTATTCAATGATCCTTTCAACGATCGATTGCTGTTTATTCTTTATTCAACGAATCCTTTAAACGGCCGTGTACGGATTTTTGCAACATTGATTACACTTAATTAATAAATCTATGTCAATTGTTATACTTCATAATGGATATTTTTGATAGAACTTCTGTTTAATATGCATTGGGAAAGATTACTCCCACTCTATTTTCCCCTATTTTTGTTATTTTTTTAAAAAATGAAAATACGTATATTCATCACTATATCCCCCTAACATGTCATTCCAGTTTCGCAGAAACGGAAACTCCTATGCCCTCCATCTAAAGGTGGTCAATTTCAGCAATTCTGAGACAGTTAAAATTTGACAGTCTTGATGGAGGGGATAGAAGTCTCGAATTAAGTTGAATTTTTAATGACACCATGGTGACATATTGTATTCTAAATTCCAATAGGTTTCATTTCAGAAAAATAAAAAAATACGGGAGAAAAGGCGTGCACTCAGGGAGCATACTCCTTTTTTTCACATATATATATATATATATATATGATTTAATGGGGCTGCCCCCTTGGGGCAGCCAACTTGGCTGCCCCGCCTCCTATTTCGGCGGTTTTTATTTTTTTTCGAAAATATAACCATGTATATTCATCCCTGTATCCCTCCTATATGCCATTTGAATTTCGTCAGAAACAGAGACTCCTACGGCCTCCATCGAGATAGTGTCGATTTAAAAAATCATACGACCATTAAAAAATGACTATCTGGATGGAGGCCGTAGGAGTCTCTATTTCTGACGAAATTCAAATGGCATATAGGAAGGATATAGGATGAATATACATGACGATATTTTTCAAAAAATAAAAAAAACCATCGAAAATAGCACGGGGGCAACCCAATTAATCATATATATACATAGAGAGAGAGGGAAGTTGCTCCATGGAGAAGTTTTCCCCAACTTTTTTATGTTTTTAAATTTCTACCATGTATATTCATCTATATATCCCTCCTATAGGTCATTCGAATTTCGTCAGAAATGGAGACTCATGTGCCCTCCATTTGGAACAGATAATTTTAATTGTCTTAAATTTGTTGTAATCAACCTGTTCTTGATGGAGGGCAAAAGAGTCTCTGTTTCCAACAAAATTCGAATGGCATATAACAGGGATATATAGATCAATATACATGATGGAAATTTCAGGAAAAAATAAAAATTTTTTGGGGGAAACTGCTCCGTGGAGCAGCCATGGGACTAATCCTGTGAGAGCCAGAAACTGTAAGAGCAAGAGAGAATTGATTCTGGACCACTAGATTATTCTCTTATCTCTCATGTTGCAATTAATGAGGAGAGAGATGTCAGAATCTAGTGGTCCAGAATCATTCCTCTCATGCTCTCACAGTTTTTGGCTCTCACAGGATCAATATGATCATGTGAGAGCCAAAATTAGTGAGAGCATGAGAGCAGTAAATATGAACCACTAGATTCTGCTATTCTCTCACCTCCTGCTATCAATGAAGAGAGAGATAACAGAATCTAATGGTCCATAATCATTCCTCTCATGCTCTCACATATTTTGTCTCTAACAGGATCGACCCTATATATAGAGAGATAGAGGGTTGATCCTATGAGAGCCAAAATCTGTGAGAGCATGAGTGCAGCAAATATGAACACTAGATTCTGCTCTTCTCTCTCCTTCTGCAATCAATGAGGAGAGAGATGACATAATCTTGTGGTCCAAAATCAATCCTCTCATGCTCTCACGGTTTTTAGCTCTTAGAGGATCATCCCTCTCTCTCTCTCTCTATATATATATATAGGAGTGATCTTGTAAGAGCAAAAAATTGTGAGAGCATGAGAGTAGTAATTCTGTACAACTAGATTCAACCAGAAGAGAGAACATTGAATCTAGTGGTCAGGGATAACTACTCTCATGCTCTCACAGATTTTTGCTCTCACATGATCAATCCTATCTCTCTCTCTATATATATATAGGGCTGATCCTGTGAGAGCCAAAATCTATGAGAGCATGAGAGTAGGAAATCTGGACCACTAGATCATGCTCTTCTCTCTCCTCCTGCAATCAATGAGGAGAGAGATGACATAATCTAGTGGTGCAGAACCATTCCACTCATGCTCTCACATATTTTGGCTCTCACAGGATCAACAATATATATATATATGGGAAAAAGATGTATGCTCCCTAGGTATAGCTAACTTACATGCTTCCACCTCTTTTCCCTGTATTTTTTATTTTTCTGAATTGAAATCTACTGGAATTTAGATCATAATATACCATCATGGTGTCATTAAAAAATCGACTTAACTCGAGACTTCTATCCCCTCCTTCAAGACAATCAAATTTTAACGGTCTCAAAATTCCTGAAATTGAACCCCTTCAGACGGAGGGCATATGAGTCTCTATTTCTATTTAAATTGGAATGACATTTTAGGGGGATATAGTGATGAATATATATATATATATATATATATATATATATATATATATTAATTTTCCAAAAGGGAGGGGGGGATGGGGTGGGAGTAACCAATTGACTACACCCAGGTTGTAGCCTCATTCAGCCCTATATATATCGAGGGTTGATCCTGTGAGAGCCAAAACCTGTGAGAGCATGGGAGCAGTGATTCTGAACCACTATCCTGAATCACTGCTCTCATGCTCTCACAGGATCACTCCTCATATATATATAGGACTGATCTGTGAGAGCCAAAATCTGTGAAAGCATGGGAGCAGTGAATCCGGACCAGTAGATTATGTTCTTCTCTCTCCCTCTTGCAATCAATGAGAAGAGAGGTGTCAGAATTTAATGATCCATAATCATTACTCGCATGCTCTCACAGATTTTGGAGTAGCCAATTGGCTACATCCAGGGTGTAGTTTTAACCTTATATATAGAGGGTTAATCCTTTGAGAGCCAAAACCTATGAGAGCATGAAAGCAGTGATTCTGGACCACTAGATTCAACAGGAGAGAGAAGACATGATCTAGTGGTCCAGAATCACTGCTCTCATGCTCTCACAGTTTTTTACTCTCACAAGATCACTCCTCATATATATATATATATATATATATATATATATATATATATATATATGAGAGCCAAAACCTATGAGAGTATGACAACATGCATTCTGGACCACATGAATTCAACTAGGAGAGAGAAGATAGAATCTAGTGGTCCAGAATGCATGCTCTCACAGGTTTTGGCTCTCACATGATCACTCCTCATATTATATATATAAAGAGAGAGAGTGAGTGAGGAGTGATCCTGTAAGAGCTAGAATCTGTGAGAGCATGAGAGCATTGATTCTGGACGACATGATTCAACCATGAGAGAGAAGACAGAATCATGTGATCCAGAATCAATGCTCTCATGCTCACAGATTTTGGTTCTCATAGGATTACTCCTCTCTCTCTCTCTATATATATAGATAGATTAATGGGGCAGCCCCAAACATCGCTGCCCCCCGTGTCATTTTGACATTTTTTTTTGAAAAATATCGCCATTTATATTCATCTCTATATCCCTCCTATATGTCATTCGAATTTCGTCAGAAACAGAGACTGCTACGGCCTCCATCCGGACAGTCATTTTTTAACAGTCGCAGGATTTTTTAAATCGACACTATCTCGATGGAGGCCGTACGAGTCTCTGTTTCTGACGAAATTCGAATGACGTATAGGAGGGATATAAGGATGAATATACATGGTGATATTTTAAAAAAAATGTCGAAATAAGGGATGGGGCAGCCATGTTGGTTGCCCCCATGGGGCAGCCCCATTAAATCCATATATATATATATATATATATATATATATATATATATATATATATATATATATATAGGGGGCCTTTCCAATAGGATATGGTCCTTCCATGTGTAAGGAAGGCCAACGATCTAGGCCATCGGATTCAAATCCAACGACACCTTCAATTTTGTTGCCCAAAAGGGTATTTTGGGCATCCTCTTTTGGATTAATTATGTATATCATTTAATAATTCAAAATATTAAATTTAGCTAGATCTAATTTTGGTATTTTTTCGTAATACCATATTTAAATAATATCCAATTTTATGTTGGTCGATATTATGTGAGGAAGATGTTTGTATCCTTACGTGATTTTTTGTAGAATATGTGGTTCCTTTTCAAATGATTATATGTTATTTTGTAGAATCCTTGGTTGATTCAAAATTCATAAGTTATTTGTAAAATTTATACGATTATTTGTAGAATGCAATTCATATTACCATTAATGCATGTTTCTTTGTAGCAATTATATGGTTTTTTATAGGTAGATTTTATATTATTCTTTGTAAAAATACAGTAGACTTTCACGTTAAATCGATAAGTAAAATACAAATCATATATGTATAATAGCCATCTGCACTGTATATGCACATCCAAGATGTGTAATACACATCAAATATACAGTTATAAAAAAAATTACATTTGTCATTCACACCAAATTGTTATGTAAAAATACATATCAAATATGTATAATGTACTTCAAAATTGTATAATATGCATCAATATTGTATAATACAAGTGACAAATGTATTTTTACATAACAATTCTGGGTTGCCCACTTCCGCCTTGTAGATGACGTCGCGAATGACATCATGAACTGCTCCATGTCGATATTGAACACAAAGATAAAGGGGCAGAGAACTTCATGTCGGGCACACGTAGTTGTCCATGTGATGATGTCGATAACACAGTGAATCACTCCATGTCGACGTTGAAGGCGGAGATGAAGGGGGCGAAGAACCTCATGCCAGCCATGTCGACAGTGAAGACATAGACGAAGGTGACGAAGAGGATGACAAGGCATGCGAAGACGACAGAGACAAGGCCTGTGATGTGCGCATGACGGAGACAAGCGACAATGAAGATGAACGACAGTGGAGATAGAGATGAGTGACGGTCGACGTCCACCTCTTCCTCTCATTTTTCTGTGCATGTGAGATTATGAAATGAATGGAAAGATGAGAGATTAATGAGATATTTTAGATGTTCATGTGAGATTTTTGGAAAGATTAGGATAGAGATTAATGAGGAGATAAATTATGTTGTTACATACTATATTTAGATAATGAACAATGATCAAAATGAGTTTTTGGTTAATTAAATAATAAATATAATATACCTTTAATAACAACCGACAGATTGGATATGGATGTATGAGATCATTGACCTTCCTTAAGGATGGAAGGATCATGTCTCATTTGAAAGTTATCCTTTATATATATGGTTAAATGAGGCTACACATACCTTTATTTTCCTCCTATTTTTTTATTTTTTGGAAAATGAAAATATGTACATTCACCACTATATCCCGTAACATGCCTTTCCATTTTTGTCAGAAACAGAGACTCTTATGTCCTTTATCTGAAGGGGGTCAATTTTAGCAATTCCGAGACCGTTAAAATTTGACAGTTTTGATGGAGAGGATAGAAGTCTCAAATTAAGTCGAATTTTTAATGACACCATGATGACATATTGTGATCTAAATTCTAATATATTTTATTTCAAAAAAATAAAAAAATACAGGGGAATAGGGGTGGGAGTATGTAAGTTGGCTACAACAAGGGAGCATAATCTTTTTTCCCATATATATAGGAAAGGGATCCTACTCCATGGAGTACGTAACATACCTACTCCACTTTCTTTTTTTCATTTTTTTATTTTTTTAAAATGATTCCATAGATTTTCATAACTATATCCCTCTAATATGTCATTCAAATTTCATCAGAAATAGAGACTGCTACGACCTCCATCTAGAACATGAAAATAACAGCAAATCTGTGACCGTTAAAAAATTACTGTCTGGATGAAGGCCGTATGAGTCTCTGTTTCTGACGAAATTTGAATGACATATTAGAGGGATATAATTATGCAAATCCATGGAAGCATTTAAAAAAAATAAAAAAATTGAAAAAAAGAAAGTGGAGTAGGTAAGTTACCTTTTCCATGGAGTAGGATCCCTTTCCTCTATATATATAGGGAGCACTTGAATTGAGGTGACACCTTTCCTTGATTATGGAAAGGTATTATCTTAAGTCATTTTATGATGAGTGTACGAATCAGATTGAAACCACTAGGTGATTTCGTGCCAACTAACATTCTTAATATGATGGTGGATTAAATTACTGATATTTAGATAAATACATGTCATTGATCATTCTATATTTAGGTATATATTGAGTAATGTACAGAATTTTCCAGAAATATATGATAAAATAAATGTTTACGTTTTGAACTAACCATTAACAATTTACAAAAGATTAAGTATTTTACAATTCTGTGTTATAAATTACAAACATGTAACCACTGATATTCGCAAAAAATTCCAAATCTAACGAAAATTTGTATTTTTTGTATAGATGTGTTTCCAAAAATATAGGATGCTTTGATCACGTGCTAATAAATTTATATACACGTGGAAAAATTCGTAAAATTATGGGATTTTTGTTACAATTATATTTCCTAATCTACGGAGATTTTTGTGAAGCTGTGTTTCTCAAAATATTTGGTACTTTGATCATGTGCTAATCAATTAATATACATGTGGTAAACATTCTTTTTATAAACTGTATTTGATTTTTTTTGAAAATAATCATCCAACATTTTGTGGAAGCAATGTTTGTAAAATGTAACAATATTTAAAATTTCGTAGTTTTTTCTAAACTGCATTTGATTCATTTTGAAAATTTTTGTAGTATTGGGGAGATTCTGTTAGAGCAATGTTTGTAAATTGTGATACTTTTTCGTAAAATTTGTTTCTTTTTTGTAAAATTCATGTGATTTTTGTAAAATAGATTACTTATTATTAATGTATAAATTATTTTATATGTCCATCCAAAGTGATTCTCATATCGTGGATCCATCGAAATTCGTCATCTATTTTAAAGTTTGTATAGATTTTATAAAATCCATGCTCTCATTGTAATAATTATACGATAATATGTAAAATAAACAGTCAATCAGCAGTTTATCATTTAATCCAAAAAAGGATCATATGTACATACAGAATTGTAAATCAATGAATCAAAATGTAAATTATACAATCAATTATGTGAACTAGTAGATCAAAAGGTAAAAAATAATCCACAATCGATGAGATTTCACATCCCTTTAGTATTTAATCCGCAAATCATTAGGGTTTCATCTAATTTGATTTTCGAAAAATACATCATCTATTGAGAGAAAATATAACAAAATGTAGAACTTTCTACAATAAAAAATCATTTATTGATACTGGCAACCTAGGACATATTCAATCTATAAATAAATATTTACATTCTTAATCAAAAAAATCTTTCTTTTAGGGAACATTTTCATTCTCATTCTACAGATTTCAATATGTAAATAAAATTCAATAGAAAAAAAGCGTGCTGAACTCAAAAGAACGGGGGAACCCAAACTTACAAAATATTGAATATTTCAGAAAATATGATTGAACTTAAAAGAACTAAAAGTACGTTGAATATTCTAGAAAATATGATTGAATAAATGCTCGCGTTTTGAAATACTTGTTATCAATTTACACAAGATTGATATATTTTACAATATTACATTATAAATTACAAAATTGTAGTCATCGATTTTCGAAAAAATACCCAATCATAATCACTAGTGAATCAGGAACACAGATTCAAAAATAAAACAAATGAGAAACTTTGAAGATTGGATTGAGATGTAATAAAAAAAGAAAGAAAAATTAAAATCCAAGTAGAAAAACAAAAGCAATCTAAAATAACCCGAAACTTGATTAATAGATGAATAAAAAAGAATAAGATATTACTAAGACATGCATCATCCTCCGTGTGCAACCACCTCATGTTGTTGTATGCATTGTCGTCGTCATCATCATACACCGCCAATGCCATTGTCACACACCACTATCATCTCCACGCACATCCACCGCCTCTACGTCGAGGGAAGATGAAAAACTAGAGAGGAAGCGAACCCCCGTCAAATATTGTTTTGGTAATTTTGAGTAAGTGAGAACGTTGATTATGATGGATGCTATATTAAGTAAATAAATTCGAGTAGTTAATATGCAACGGGATAATAGAGCAATTAAATAGAATATCAATATTATTTCTAAAAATAGTGAGATTATTTGGATGATGGTTTTGGTTTAATTTGATGGTTTTCTTTATGATCGGAGATTAAAATCCAATGGATTTTATGGAGTGTCGTACCATGATTGTGGTTAGGTGTCACCTTAATTCAAGTTTTTCCTATATATATAAAGGGAGAGAGAGAGGGAGAGAAGGTGGGAGAGAGGGGGGTTGATCATGTGAGATTCAAAATATGTGAGAGCATAAGAGCAGTGAATATGGAACACTAGATTCTGTCCTTCTCTCTCCTTCCTATAAACAATGAGGAGAGAGATGACAGAATTTTGTGGTTCGGAATAACTGCTATCATGCTTTCACAGGATCAACTATATATATATGGGATATTTACACCATAACATTGAGTAATTCCGTAATAACATTCATAACCTGCGTAATCGCGAATTACGACGATGACCTTGAGTAATGTTAACTCTTATACCTATAACCTTATGTTAACTTTTTCCGTTAAAAATGACGGTATCCGTCCAACATTTTGAATTTTATACCTTTTAATTTCTTATTATTTATGAATGGTCACTCCCCTTCTCCTCAAGCTAGACAACCGACCCAAGAAAAATTCCACGCTCTATTTTTTCATCCTCTGACAAACAAATCTTGCAATGGAATCTTGTCACTGAAGTACCAAATTGGCTGCTGGTTATTTTTTACAGCAACCTCCAGGGGTGAACTTGGGGGTCCAGAGGACATGTTTTGTAATAGCACCATCGGAAGCAGGGTTCTTGCTGAAGATCCAGTCTGCAACGGTGGAACCTATTATACAGGCGGTGCGGATTTTTGGTATCTCTTTCTTCTCTCACGCGGATGCGGCGGTGATACAGAACCCCTTGCAGAAGCGTGGGATGTTCTCCCGCGTGAAAGGCGAGCTAAGCATCCAAAGTTTACCTAACCGATGATCCCTAGATCAGAGTCTCCAACCCCTGGCTGCCATCGACATTTTGAAAAGCAATCCTCCACCAACAGTTGTCGTCAATGTGGCACAAGCCCCTCCACCAAACGTAGTAACGGAAACAAAGGAGTCCAAAGACAGGCACATCTCGTACACCATCCCTAAAAGAGACCCCACCACCAAAATCCGATCCCTGTGATGGCTGAACCTCTGCCGCAATTCACCGTAAATGGCATGAAATCCGAGCAGCTCAAATCCATGCCATTGTATGCTCCCTCGTCATTGTACAAAGCGACGGATTATGCAGTGAAGGAGACCAAACCTTTGCTTGGTGGTGGACAGATTGTTGGTGGCCGCTTGCTGCAAGACGAGAAGCATCCGAAGACATTCGATCTCGTTGAGAAGATGCAGTACCTCAGGTCCGTGTGGTGAAGGCCCGAGATGTGCCCACTATGGATGTTACGGGGAGAGAACGACCCTACGTTGTAGTACAACAGGTGTTGTACTTCCGGGAGCCGTCCGATGGCGATCGGGCGGTCCTCTTAGGGGGCCAGAGATGATTGGCCTCCAATGAGGACCGTCCGATACCCATCGGACGGCTCCTACGAGCACAACACCTACTGCACTACAACAGACTATCCACTATGGTTACGGGGAGCCTCGACCCGTACACGGAGGTGAAGGTCGGCAATTATAAAGGAAAGATCAGAGCGTTTGAGAAGAACAAGAATCCAGAATGGAACAAGGTCTTTGCATTCTCCAAGGAGAGGATCCAAGCCAGGGGCGGAGCCAGGAATTTCTAATAGGTAGGGCCGATGTTCGGTCAATCAAGTACATATATATATATATATATATAATTTAAAAACTATTAATATTGAGTTACATTATTTAGTAAAAGGTGGATAGAGTCTAAGAGAAGCATATATAATAATTAGTTGAAAATACTAACAAAATTATCAATATAAGCATATATATGCTTCAAGTCAATACGAACAATATTACTATTATATGACTTGTCTTATTATTAGTGTCAATATACACATTTTTTATTGAAATTATTGCATATCACATAAAATATTGTTTCATATATAATCTCATATATCCTAGTGCAACTGCAATTAATATTTAAACTGTAATAAAGGTATGTATAGATAAAACACAATTGGAATTTATAAAATTCGATATCAGACTTATTATGATGATTTAACATAAATCAAATTAAATACCATCATTATTCATAATACCACAACATTCAAAAGTCAAATTTTACATCAAATAAATTTAAGAAATTTTAGCATATTTTTTAAAAATCACCATCTAGTATTATGCAGATGAAGGAACCCCACAATTAGGACAAAGCGATTCAGAAGTTTGTTGGGAGATTTCTCGCAACAGTAAAATGGTTGATTCACGAAAATAGTTGGTTTATGTGCATGTCGTTGACGCACGTTTGCAAGAAAATAATGATTTTCAACTTTTAATAATAGCATTATGTGAACAACAGTGGCATGTTGCAACGTTAAAGGAGAATGAAACCTGAAAAAGGACTAGCATCCGATAATGGGAGAATTGGAGGGGCCATTGCTTAATTTGCATCCCATATTTTTTGAATTTGAAGGAGAATTTACAAAGATGGAGCATTTGGGACCACAATATATGCAATTACTAATTTGGGAGGGGGGACCACGACCCCTACCCGCCCCCTTTTCCCTCGCCCATGATCCAAGCATCGGTGATCGAAGTTCTTGTTAATTACAAGGACCTTATCAAGGACGACTTCATAAGGATTGTGAGGTTCGATCTGCACGATGGCCCCAGCCGTGTTCTGCCGGATAGTCCGCACAACCATGCAGCCTCGTCGAAGCTCCCAACACCACCGCCTCTGCTCGCAAGCCCCTCCCTTCAAGCCTCCACCCAGCATTCAACCCCCACCCCATTCCCATCCCGTGGAATCCCAACCCCCTGCCCCGACCCCCACTGGTCAGACTCCCAACCCCCGTCGAAGCCCCACACCACCTCCACCTGCATGCATCGCCTCCCCCGACCAGCAAGAACCCCCCACTCCCGTTTGCAAGCTCGGAGAAAGGGAGTAGTTGGAGACCAGAGAGAGGGAGGTAGTGGCGGTGGCAGGAGGAGGAGAGAGGAGGAGGAAGAGGGAGGAGAGATGGAGGAGGTGGTGGCGTTGGAGGAAGAGCTGCTGGAGGAGGAAGCAGGAAGTTTTTTTTTTACTTTTGGTTAATCATAATTGTCTGATTGCGGATTGGTTAGATTAACTCAGTCATCTGATTGAGTTAACGAACTAAAGTAACAAAGGGTTATGGTGCAAGACTGACACACACTTATTCAAGGTCCTGGGATGTAATTCGTGATTACGCAGGGTTATAAATGTAAATAAACTTATTATGCGCTAATTTACAGTGTTTTTACCATTGTTTGTATATTTGATCTGTATCCATTTAATTCATATAAGTTTTTGAGGATAGCTTCCAATATTTGTATTCTTATATGTATTCATATTTTAGAACAAATAAAGATAATAATATTTATATGGGATATTTACACCCATAACCTTGAGTAATTTCATAATTAGCACAGGTACCCACTATAATTATGAAATTACGTCCAGGATCTTGAATAGTGCTTAACAGTTACACTCATAACCCTGTGTTAACTTTCATCCAATTTTCCGTTAACTATAACAATATCCGTTGGGTATTTTACATTTTATACCCTTTATGTTTCCATTATTTACAAAATGACCACTCCTCATCTTCCTCACCCCATCCTCCACACCATCATCTCCCTCCCCAATGTCTCTTCCCCAACCGCCTTCTCCAGCAAGCTCGCAGCCCGCTCGCTTTCGCCAGCAATCTCGAAGCCACCCCAACTCGCCTCCTCCAGCAAGCTCGAAGACCCCTCTTCCCCCACTGGCTCGCCTGAGCCCCCCCCCCCCCCGACCCCAGCTTCCAGTACCTCCAGTATCGTCGGCCCTCCACCATCGTCTCCCCTCCGCCCACCTGCCTTCTCCAGCAAGCTCGAAGACCCCCTGCCGTCGCCTGCAAGCTCGAAGCGCACCCCCTCCCCCGCCCCACTCACGCCTCCTCCAACAAACTCGAAGACCTCCTTCCCCCACTGCCTCTGTCAGCAAGCTCGAACCCTCCATCGTCACCCGCCCGCCTCCTCCAACAAGCTCGAAGACCCCCCTTCCCCCTGCCTCCGCCTGCAATATCGAACCCTCCACCATCGTCGCCCGCCTGCCTTCTCCAACAAGCTCGAAGACCCCCCTTCTCCCTTGCCTTCGCCTGAAAGCTCGAAGCCCCCCCCCCCCCCCCCCGCGCTTCCGACCTTAGCCTCCAGCATTGTCGCACAAGATCCCACACCCTGCCTGCTTCCTCTAGAAAAGGTCGTCGACCACCCCACCCCCCGCCCGCCTCCTCCAACAAAGTTCGAACCCCGCCCCAGCAAAGCTCGAAGACCCCCCACTGCCTCCCGCCTCGTCCAGCAAAGCTCGAAGACCCCTCTGATACCCGCTAGTAAACCCCCTCCCCCACCGCCTTCGTCGGTAAGAACCCCCCGCCTTCAAGACCCCATCCACCGCCTGCAAGTCGTCTCCTGGAAGATTTTTTCCTTTTCCTTTTTTTACTTTTGATTAATCCTAATCGTTAGATCGTGACTTGGTTAGATTAACTCAATTGTATGGTTGAGTTAAAGAACTAAACTAACGGAAGGTTATGCGTGTAAAACGGGGCATTTATTCAGGGTCATATGTGTAATTCGTGATTATAGAGGGTATCTGGGGTAATTACGAAATTACTCAGGGTTATTGGTGTAAATTGCATTTTTAGGTTATTTTTTTACAATGGTGAATGAATTAACAAAGGTTAAAGAGTTTATCGACCAATAAAAATACCAAATTAAATGTTAAAAAGAATGGAATTTTAAATCCCATGAAGACATGATCACCAACTGCAAAAGTCAAGTCTCGCCTTCGCATACGACTTCTGCCTACTCTGACAATAAGATATTCTTGATCAAGTCAACCTTCTCTGCACAGGCTTGGACCAGCTCCGGTCCCAAAAGACGTCTCTCGCCCACGTCACCCCGGTGATCCGCATGGCCTCCCATATAGTGCCTCATAGCATGAGCCGTTAGAACCTCATAAAGGTAAGCATAGACTGACTATGGTTTCCCACCTTCATCAGATCCGGCTTGACCTAACCTATGATTTTTGATAGCCGACGTCTATGCAAGACTTGCTTTCCCAGTGCGTCAATCAGGCCTCTCCGAGTCGACCAATTCCCCGCCCCTAAGGTAGCTTCTGATCCCACTTCTGAGTCTGAGCTTATAATGCTTTCGAAGAATCCAAGCTCGAGGGGAGAGTGATGCTAGTCCCGTGACACGTCCCTTATTAATCGCGTATCAGGATTGCCGCCCTTCTTCTTGTACCCGCTCACGGGGGGACCTTCCTCCTCTTCATCTGTTGCCTCGAATGCGGCTTCAAGCTGAGACTCTACTATATAATCTATTTGGGGGCTCGGCGAGGGTGGGCTTCTCCTCGCATTTCTTTTCGGAATCGAAAGGTGGGAGTATGCGAAGTAGGGCGTCGAAGATAGAGGAAGAAATCGAAGAATGAGGAGAATCAAAGTGAGCCTTTCCCGAGCTTATTATATGAAAGTCGAGGAAAGATCCCCAGAGATTCAGGTCTTTTTTGCAGCTTTCGTTGTTGCTGGAACTATGTGGTATGGTTCAGCAACTACCCCGATCGAATTATTTGGTCCTACTCGTTATCAGTGGGATCAGGGAGATTTCCAGCAAGAAATATATCGAAGAGTTGGGGTTAGCCTCAAATCATAGTTTCTCAGAGGTCTCAAATTCCCGAAAAATGAGCTTTTTATGATGACATCGGTGGCCGAGTAGTCAATCAGTGGTCAAAGGTTGGGCAAGCTACACGGGAAATCAGAAGTCACAGACAGAAAGGAGCCTCAGTGCTTTGCTTTCTTCCCAACGTTAACGTCCAATAATATTCGTTAGATAAGAAAATAATACCTGTCGAAGGTACGAGTTACGGGACGAACAGGAGACTGGATTATACTGGCCACCATTACTGGTCGGTTCAAGCGAGCACGGGAAAGAGATAGGGTGTATACTGGCCCGTCAAAGATGCGGTTCCCTTTCCGGTCGAATTCTATCTACACCTACCTTCTAGAAGTATTAGCGAGGCTCTCCCCGGGTGTACTATTTATTGGTTTTGTTTCTCACTCTCATCTCTTTGCAGTTTGATATATCCTGTTTCATCCTCGAATGCAAAAAGAGATTGATGAGCTATTCGCCATTATATAAATATGTTATCAAAAAACTAGTGTGAAGAAGTTGTATAGTTTACCTCAGCAATAGAGGGGTTAGGTTTCAATAGAAATCAGCTAGGGAGCGGGCGAGGGAAAACTATGGTTGTTGGTTGCTTTGAGTTCGCTTCGGATATGACCCTAGGGAAGAAGAGCTTATTCGAGTCTAGCTTTTGGTAGCCTTTTTCCCCTTCCATCTGATATCGGCTATGATTGTGACTCGAAATTGAATTTTCATTATAATAATTATTTCTATCTTATTACAAGCTAAGGTCTACTTTAATATGCATTGCCTTATATTCTATAAATAAATGCATAAGAATGAATAATATTCTTTGCTTGTACTACGACAAAATTGGCTTAAGGCAAAGAGGCATATCTTCCATAGTTAAATATATGATAACAAATATTATTCGTTGTTTATTCTTTAAATTCACAAAGAATATTCTATCATTATTATATTCCTATCAACGAATCATATAAGAATAGTTATTCATTGACTTTTTTTATAATCATTGTTAAATTTAGCAATGAATAATACAAATTTTAACAAATAAGTTAACAAAAAAGTCATCGCTTTGTGAACCTTTAACGACAAGTATGGCATTCATTTTTTAATTAAAAGAACAAAAGTTAATTTGGCGACATACAATATTCATTGTTTTATCAGTAACATTGGATATATGACGATAAATATTCAAGTCATTCGTTGAATTACATCATGTTTGTTATAATGTTGATCCTTTGTAAATGCAACGAATATCATATTCACTGTTATATTGCATTACATCATATTTTATCTAATTGTTGTTAAATTTGGCGATGATTAATACAAACTTTTGAGAAAGGATCAATGAAGGTCGTTGGTACATTAAACTTTAGCAACAAGGCTGCATGTTACAAGAAAGGACATTAACTTCTAAATGATTAATATTTGTTGTTATGCATTTAACATCTGAAAATACAACAAGAATATTTAAATTATTCGTTGACCCAATGCATCACTTTATTGTGGTGTAGCATTATGTTGATGTAAATATGTAATTTCTTATTTTCCATCATTAGTACAGTACATCGATTCAAGTTTTTTTTCCCTCAACGATTGATGAGTATTTCACAACAAAGCTAAGTTATCTACCTCGCCGTCCAAGTTCAAACCAGTCTTCCCGATAAATTTCATTAATGAGGAAAACTCACATGGGTGCTTTTGTCTATAGGAACACAAATTCAAGAACAACTCGTGCACAAAACGAACAAATTACTTGGTTTTTGGTTGACTACGGGAATATAATCTCGAGCACAAATGGAAAGGAAACACATGATGTCCTTCCAGTTAGGCACTAGCATGGCTCATTTAACTACATAAGCTCATTTACTATTGGGTCGGGCTTCTCCCACATATTTATCGCGTTAGGCTTCACTTTAAAAGCTCAAGCATGCCCACCATTCCCATAAACTAATCACCTGTAGAGTCCAATTCGTATATTTATCTCACGTTCTTATTCCTTCTATATAATATAATATTATATTATATATATGTGTGTGTGTCGGGGAAGCTGCACCTGGGGGTGTAGCCAACTAGCTGCACCCGACCATTTTTTTATTCATTTTCTATGTTTTTGAAATGAAACATAGGAGGATTTAAATCATCATATATCACCATAGTCTCGTACCAAATTCAACACCTCTATCATCTCCATCAAAACCATCACATTTTAACGGTCTCAGAATTATTGAAATTGATTCTGTCTAGATGGGCTTGTTAGAAATGTTCATTTTGCATGAAATTTGAAACACATATTCCACTCAATAAAGTAAGTAAATCCCCATAGGTTTCCTTCATAAAATTCAAAAATCAATAAGAAAAATGGTCAGGTGTAGCTAGTGGCTGCACCCCCGGTGGAGCTTTCCTTTTCCCACATATATATATATATATAATATAATACATATATGGAAAAAAATTGGGTTGCCCATCCCTTTTTCCGTAATTTTTTTTATTTTTTAAAAAATTTCACATGTATATTCATCTATATATCTCTCCAATATGTCATTCGAATTTCGTCAGAAACAGAGACTCCTATATCCTCAATCTAGAACATGTAATTTTAACGGTCTAGATATTGTTGTGATTCTCCTATTCTACATGGAGGGCATATGAGTCTCTGTTTCTGACGAAATTTGAATGGCATATTGTAGGGATATATAGATGAATATACATGGTGAATTTTTTAAAAAAAATAAAAAAATTGCGAAACAAATGGGGGCGGGGCAGCCATGTTGGCTGCCCGCAAGGAGCAGCTCCATCAAACCCTATATATATATAGGTAAAAAGTAGTATGTTCCATGGGTGTAGCCAACTTAAATGCTCCTACTCCTTTTCTCCTTTATTTTTTATTGTTCTGAAATAAAATCTATTGGAATTTAGATCACATATGTAACCATGATGTCGTTCAAAATTCAACTAAATTCGAGACTTCTATCCCTTCCATCAAGACTGTCAAATTTCAATGGTCTCAGAATTGCTGAAATTGACCTCCTTGAGATGGAGAGCATAAGAGTCTCTGTTTGTGATGGAATTAGAATGACATGTTAGGAGGATATAATGATGAATATACATATTTTAATATCCCAAAAAAATAAAAAATATGAGGAAAATGGGGGTGGGAGTAGCCAATTGGCTACACCCAAGGTGTAGCCTCATTTTACACACATACACATGGGATTGGGGATCCTACACCCATGTCTAGGTAACTTTCCTAAATCCACCCCTTTTCCCCTCAAATTTTTTTAAATGGATCCTTAGGGGATTTACTTCGAATATCAAATGAAATGCGTGTTTCAAATTTCATGTAAAACCGACACTCCTAACATCTCCATCGGAAGGGGCCGATTTCAAAAATCTGAGACCGTTAAAATTTGACTATCATGATGGATAAGTTAGAAGTCTCGAAATAAGTTGAAATTTGAATGAAATGATGTTGATATATATTGTGATCTAAATCTCCCAAATATTCAATTCAAAAAAATCGAGGGAAAATGGGGTGAGTGTAGGAAAGTTACCTACACATGGGTGTACGCTCCCTTCCTCCCGCTCTCTCTCTCTCTCTCTCTCTCTATATATATATATATATATATATATATATATATGAGTGATCCTATGAGAGCTAAAATTTGTGAGAGCATGAGAGCATTGATTCTGTACCACATGATTGATGAAACCCAATTTCATCATCTTTATTTTCCATAATTAACCCCCTTGCTTAAAGTTATGTCAATAAAATCCTGTTAAAGTCTTGTATTTATCAGAGTCTTTAATAAATTAAAAACCACAAAAAAATGGCAAAACAAAAATCTGTGGTATTTTTAACCTTAAAAATACACTTAAAAATATTTCGAGTCTACAGATGATCTCTTCTCCAGTTTTGGTCAACATGAAACTTGTAGATCTCATCGAGATCTACAACTTTTATGTTTTGAGTTTTCTCAAAATCAGCCATCTTGACCTTTATATTTCATTTCTCTTTTCCTAATAATCTGATTGGGCCACGTGGCCCGTTCTGGGTGAGCCACGTGGCCCGCCATCCTTGTCTTATCCGCCCGTGATCTGGACCGTCAGATCTCCTCCTGAGATCCTACGACCCCAAGTTCTCCACGTTCGGTCATTTTTCTAGCCGTCTGATCTCCCTCAGGCCTTGATCACCGCCCTCCGTTAGCGCATCTCTTGTAGGACGACACGTGGCTCATTAATGGCGGTTCGCTTTCGCCTGGGAGCGTTGATCTTAACCATTCATCCGCTCTCTGATTTCAACCCTCCGATCGCCTTTAGTAGAGCCCATCGTGTCCGCTCGTTCACGCCTCTCCCACAGTTTGCCACGTGGCTCATTATGCTCCTTCCGATCACCTTAAAAACCATCCATCTCAGCCGTTATCACCGCACCAACTCTCAACCGCCCGATCAACCCCCAGACTTCATCTTAGCCACTCACTCCCGCCTTAATTTCCTTTCGACACGTGGCTTCACCAGCAGCCTCTGATCGCATCACCTTCAGATCTGATCCAAACCGTCCCTACGCGCCCTCACCAGGACCGTTGGATCTCACGATCCAACGGTCCGGACCTCATCTTCCTCCTCCCGCAAGCTCCGCCCGAGCATTGCGCCTCGCAGACTTCCTCCACCCTTCCATTTTTAGCCATAGCCCTGTTCCACCTCTCCTCTCACCAACTGTCGCACCACGATCCCCCGTCATCCCTCATTCTCGCGCATATCTCCACTAACCTCTATCCACTACTAGTCGCGCCAAGCGCGTCCTCGAAACCCTCGACTCCACTCATCAGCTCCGCCATCACCTCCTTTAAATACTCCCCTCCTGAAAACTCGGATTTTGCGAGGGTCAAAATAGTCCACACAAGGCAGGACTACAGTGTCGCTGAGCGACCGCTCACGAAACCCGAATTAATCAACAATTAACCCACAACAATTAAATCAAACAATGAATGTAAATGTGCGGAGTTAAAATTTATTATAACTCTACAACAAGATGTGTATAGTGCAAGTATTGTAGAGGTCGAACACAGGGAGCAGAAAGGCTAGATCGGGGCAAAAATGCTCAAAATGTGTGTGTATGTGATCAAATGTCCACTACGCTATTTTTTGTGGGTTTTGAATTTTTATATTTTCTATTTAATTTTTAATTTTCTATTTTTGTATTTTGATTTTTTAATTTACTGATTTTTATTTTCTTTTTATATTTTATATTTTTTAATTTTCTTTTCCAATATTGGAATAGATATACTATGTGATAAAAGGGAGAAAGAGATATTTACAAAAATAGATAAAAATGTTCAAAAATTAGTAAATAAAGTCTTTTTGGTCTTTTTATACTTTTTTACTGTTTTTGTGATTTTTGGGTATTTTTCAAGATGTTTTTGATATTTTTAAAGGGCTAAATAAAGAAAACAGTGAATAAAAGTTGCTGTCCGAAATTAAATTGAGGATGAAAAATAGTAAACAGTGTCAAAAATTCCTCAAGTTAATTTTCCATAAAAGAAAATAAAATAGAGAAACTACATGAACTGAGTTTATATTTTTAGGATTTTTCTAGGATTTTTTAGATTTTTAGGAAGGTTTTTGGGCTTTTCTAATTTTTAGGAGTTTTGTTTTGTATTTTTTAATGATTTTTGGACGGAGTTAGAACACAATAAGATAAGCAAAATATATTTTTTTGGGAATTTTCTGATGTGTTTTTATATTTTTTGGTATTTTATGACGCAAACAGTGCTGAAAATGAGTATTTTTGATTTTTTAAAAATGGGAAAATGCCATAAAAATGCAAAATAAAAATATGGCGTGAAACTACAATGCATCAGGAGCTTAACTCTATTTTTTGAGATTTTTTCGAATTTTCTAGATGCATGAAATAAATAGAGAAAGCATACAAAAATACAAGGCCTAACAAGGGTATGAATGAAAATAGAGCGAAGTTCAAGGGGAAAAGTGCAAATTATACAAAAGTATACAACTACAAATGAATGCTTTGAGTCCTAAATAAATATTACACAAAATGGCGGGGGAAATGGTGCAACATACCCTCGCCCGGGCAGATCGGACGGTTGTTGTGATCTCTGGAGATCCTCGTGGATCGCACGGCGATGGGCAAGGGAGGAAGAACTGGGACGAACTCCGAGTCCGGCGAACTTCGAGCTCTTCCCCCTCGCACCCCCGACGGTGATTGGCGGCACGACGAGGTACAAAATACTCCTGGAGAGATGCTCTGGCAATCGGTTGCTTCAAAAAAAACTCGGAGGTCACTTGAGCTCCTCCACCATGGCTAGGATGGGAAAGACCCCTAGGTGACTCGCCCGGTTGCAAAAACGACCCCAGAAGGGGTTCTTCGGCACCTGGACCTGCAAATAGAGCGCAAAGCAACAGTAGGAAGTTCCAGGGCCAACAAAAAGGGGTGGATGGTGGCGTGGAATGATGAAAGTGGCCGGAGTTCGTTGAACACCGGCTAGGTGTTTGAGGATGGGAACTAAGCTAGTGAATGAGTGAATCAACAAACTAAATATGCAAACTAAAAACTGAAACTAAGAGCTAATTAATCAGCGATAAAATGGAAAGAAAACGACCTCGAAGGCGGGTTGCCTGAGATGGGGCACCTCATGGCCAAGCTTGGCCGGAGATGGGTGGAGACGCCTCCGCGCCGCTCATCCTCTCCTCCTAACGGCGAGGTGAGGTTGCTGTCACCTTCCTCTAACCTCAGCACATGAAAGAAGGGAGGAAGAAGGGGGAAAAGGAGTTCAAACTCGAAATGGAGGAGAAGGGTCGTTTTTGAAGATGTGGCTCTGGAGGCACAAAGAACGAGGTGTCGCGCGCGAATCGATGGTCCAAAGACCCGTCCCAGCCTAGGGCGTGTAACCTCAATATATGGTGAATAAAAGTGAAGAAGGAAGAATTGCCAAATGGTGAAAGACGCGCTCTCCAAAATTCGGAGAAAACGCCAAAAAAACGCAGTCTGACAAGCTTCAGAACATTGGGCAGAGAGTGGGCGAGGAGGCATGAAGATCGAGGTTTATCGAGCAAATCTTCGATCTAAAGACCAAACCAAGTACTGGGCGTGTATCATGGTTATATGGGGAGAAAAAGTGAAGAAGGACCCGAGGTCAAAATGTGAATGACGTGGCCTAGAAAAATAGGAGAAAATGACCAAAAACTGGCAGGCTGCAGGTGCAGACCAGGGAGTTGACCAGCTGGTCAACTTCCACCTGGTTGGTCCACGTGGACCAACCACAAAAATCCCTGGGAAAAACATTTGTAAATTCAATTAAAAATAGCAAATCAATTTATTAAATTATGGTTACAAAATAAAAAATGTTTATCATTTTATAAATTATTTTATTATGATTTTTATTTATTTTTATGAAACATATTTTTACAAGTTTGCATTTATACCCTTATAGGTATCTATATCTATGTATTTAAGTATTCTATTTTTATTTAGGTATTTTTAATATTATTATTTTTTGTTTATTATTTTATATAATTATAACATACTTTTATACATGTAAATCTATTTTTATTTTATTTTATTGATGTGTTTTGTATAATTAATAAAATATAAGTATAGTTTATACAGGTATGTGTATAAGTAATGTATCTATGTATTTTATTTTTAAGTATTTTATTTTTGTTTTTATTTAGGTTTTTATTCTTATTTTAATATACATTATTATTATAAGTATTATTTACAACATTATAAAAATACAAAATTGTAAAAATAATAAATAAATAATAAATTGAATATTTTAATATGTACAAGTATACAATGAGGGTCCAAAACTCAACTTTCAAACCGTAGCTCCGCCAAATGCGAAACCACCGCCATTGAATAGCTTATTTTATTCTATATACGATTAAAGGTGAGTACGTTGCATTTGGAGTTTTTATTTGTGAGATACGGGTCTGGGAAGTTGGCATTCTGGAATTTTATTCAGACCATAACTTTTTATCTGTACATTATTTTTGAATGAAATCAATTTTGTATTTTTCTTTATAAAATTATCTGCAACTTTCATGTACAAAGTTTCTTTATTTGATGTATAAAAAGTGGAACCAAAAATAGGTCCCAAAATGAATAAAGAATGAATTAATACATATAGGTATTTGATCTGCAATTCTGACCTTATCTCCCCCTACTTTATTCCTTGTCGACCTATTCATCAAGATGCCTAGGTCTCGGGGTTTCGGGTCATAAAATATTTACAATATTTTATTCTTTTTCTTTTCTTTTCTTTATTCTATAATTTTGGCTTTAAAAACCGCATTTTATACAATATTTACATACATATACATGAATGCTAAAATGCATGAATTAGGCCTATTTACACGCATTTCCTAGGGTTTTTAAGGCCAAAATGGTAGAATAAAGATGATGAAACGTGGATTCATCATCCCCCTATACTTGCCTTTGCTAGTCCTTAGCAAACACTTATGCAATAAGTGCAGAAAAAGAAAAATAAAGAAAAGAAAAAGAAGAAAGATGGACTAAATTTAATTATCAAACTTGTCTTCACAAAATCAAAGTTTGGAGCTTAAGTCGGACCTTTTGGAATTTTAGTGTGGGTGGAACTTTATTGAGAACCGAATTTGAAATCCAACAGTCCCTGAGAATCCCGAAACTCTGTCCAAGTCTCCTCAATAGCCAGGTCAGAAATATCTCAACTCATACGCAAACCCTTACGACTATGAATCTGACTTGTACAGTGTAAGTGATGGTGGCTCTCCCCAACTAGAATGACAAAGAAACTGACTTCTCCAGTACGACAACCCAATGATTCCCCAATCCAGCAACTCCATCCTCGAGGAGCGGGGTATTCCCTTCTAAGTTCAAGTGGCAACCAGCTCAAGAGGAGGGGGTGAAGAGAAGAATGGACGGTAGCCAGTGTAGCTACCTATCCCGGGATGCAAGACCAGTGTAGTCAAGTCATCCAGCTGCAGGCTCACATGATATGACTTTGGAACTCAAGCTTGCTTATTGACTTTACAACATATGTACATACTTTGCAGGCTTTTTATTTTTGTACATGCCTGACTTCTCTTTTTTTTTCTTTCTTTCTTTTTTTTTTGAAATACTATTCACAGCAGCATTTACATAAGGAGTTTTTCCTCTTGAGCTAGTAGACTATCCCTCTTTTGAAGCTTTATCGCAACCCACAGCCTCCTGTCTTTAGACTTCCTAATCACTGGACGGGTTGGGGTGCACTTCCCTCCCTAGAGGAGGACAAGTGTTTCCACTTGTGTGCGTCTCATACCGGCAAATCCAATCCCCTCACCACTCCAACTGAGTTGAGCCATGTGAAAGGTGCAGGTGTCCAAGTTAGGTCATTATCAACAAGAGTCGTGCGTGTGCTCCGAAATACTCTACTTAGGCAGTCAAGAATCCATTGAACCAAGTCTCGTGATCCTCACAGAATTAAGTCAACCAGACCTGAAGTACCTCAAACCCAGTTCCTATAAGGTTCCTGTTATTAGGTAGATTTTAAGGTCCAATCAAGCTCCAATCTTCGGATTTTACTTAGACTTGTTCAACTATCAAACTCAATCCGAAAAATGCGAATGCCATGCAAAAAATATTTTTGTGATGCAATTTTCAAGGATTTTGAACTTTTTATGGATTTTTGAAAATATGATGATGATGCATATGCAGATGCATTTTTTTGTATTTTTCAAAAAGATTTTTCAAATGTTTTTGGATTTTAATTTTGCAAGTGTTTTTGGGATTTTTGAAAAGAAAAAGTTTTGGCTGAAAACTAGGTTAAAAATATGTACACGGGAGTGCTTCTTATATACAAGAAGTGAGTTTGAAGAATTTACAGGGTAAGTGGTCAATTTTATACATATATACATATATAGTGGATTTTGGTGTGATGTGTATATTCCTCAAACTTAATTGAAAACAATTTACACACAATTTTTGAAAACTATAGTCCAAAATAATTTTTACAAACATTTACACACATTTGAAAATCATTTTGCAAAAGGCTTTCAAACAGTATATATAGGTTTTTTTCAAATCATTTTTGCAACCATTTTTCAAACCATTTGCAAATCATTTTTCAAACATTTTATTTCACACAAAGAAAAGAAATTTTACAATCCACACAATTTACACAGGTTGAAAACATATAACAAAATATTTTCAAAATAGTTTTCAATAAATGTTCACAAAGATTTTCAAACAATTTTTTAAACATTTTTGCAAAAAACATTTTCACCTGATTTATTAATCAGTAAATACAAAAAGAATTTGAGGAATAACCACATCTTTTTATTAAGAATTTTTAATGAATTTTAAAGAATTGTTAGCCATATTATTAAGAAAAATACGAAAGTACGAGTTATGGCTAAAGTATATACGCAGTATATACGACCCCCCTATACTTAGCTTGAGCTATGTCCTCATAGATCAGAGAGAAAAGAGAAGACATAACTCGTACTAAGTGTAGACAAGCCTAAAGAATAAAGGAATAAGAGATGAATAAATGAATGAGAAGTTGACCGTCCCCCCTATACTTAGGATCAAATAATCCTAAGTATAGCAGACTGTACACAAAGCAGGGAGGGTCAAGGGTGGGAATGAACAGATCATACTCAGATTGTCTCCCCCTATACTTAGGGTAAGATATCCCTAAGTATAGACAAAAAGAGGAGACAATGGAGAGGATCGAAAAATAGAGAAACTCGGGGTGCACACCCCCCTATACTTAGGACAAAGTACGTCCTCAGTATAGAAAACTGTCTACAAGGGCGGCACCTTTTTGATAGATACAGAGAATAGAAAAGGAAAAGAAGAAAAGAAGAAAATAAGAAAATGAACGCAGAAGATGGATGAAAAGATCGTGAGGATGTACACATCACTCCCCCTATACTTAGGGTAAAAGAAGCCCTAAGTATAGGCAACAACAGGAGTGACGAAACGGAACGAAAAATGAACACTCGGCTCGTCCACCCCTCCTAAACGTAGGACAAAGTGCGTCCTAAGCAAGGCAAACACGAGAATGGATAGACGAGCAAAACGGGAGAAGGACGAAGATGAACATAAGAGGATATACAACAGAGATGGATGTTCATATGATCAAGAAGGTTGAAAGCGCACCTTCTTGCGGGACCTCAGAGGAATAGATCTAGTGTGGTGCAGGTCGACATCGGGGTCCACAGTGTACGGAATCCGATCAGGGTCGACAGGATGTAAGTCCTCAGTGGCCCTAGGGTGTGAAGGCACAGACGGATCAGTGAAAGAAGTGCGGCTAGGTCCGGCCTTAGGAGTCTCGCTGATATCGAAGTGGAATGGAACGAACTCATCATCATCGGAAGTAGTGTACTCAGAGTCGTCCTGCGAGGAGTCATCCAGGTCAAAACCAAAAGGCACGAACTCATCGGTGGAAGTAGTCGAACTCTGGTCGTCCTCTATAATTTCAACTGGATCATCTTTCTCATCAAAAGGCCCGAATTTCTGAAGAAAAGCAACTAAATCAAATTCGACCTTAGTCTCATCAGTATCTACATGGACAGGAGCGGACTCATCAGTGGAAGTAGTCAGAGCAAGTCTGTCCTGTATAGTCTCTAAATCTGCCCTCCGCTCAATGGTATCGATCGTGTAAACCCCACGGATGTCATCAACACATCGCCAATCACAGGAAGCAACAACACCAAGGTCTATGCTTTCCGAGCTTTCCTCCTTGGAGAGGAATTCTCGGGTCTCATCATCGGTCATGAAGAAGGTTTCTCTGATATCCTCATAAAGGTCATAGTCCTCGGGGTCAGCCAAGACAGGTGAAGTCATATCAGGTGTAGGTCTCTGGTCGGCAGTAGGTGCGGTGATCAACGCTTCGCTCTCATCAGCAGGACGGAAGCGAATCTCTCCTGATCCGTAATCAATAATGACCCTCGCAGAGGCGAGGAATGGTCGTCCCAGGATGATTGGAGATGGCTCCCCTGTGGAGGTCTCCATGGGCAATACGACAAAATCAACTATGTGGCTTGTGCCCTGAATCGAAATGACAGCGTTTTCAAGGATACCCTTCGGCCTCTTGATTGATCCATCAGCAAACTGTACGATCATCCTGGTCTTCTTGAGAGGCCCTAAGTGAAGAGACTGTACCAACGAGAAGGGTATGATGCTAATCGAAGCACCGCCGTCTAGGAGAGTGTGATCACATGTGAAGTCAGAGATGGTGCAGCTAATGAAAGGTGTGGCACTGTTCTTCTTCTTGGGAATGGGACGGTGTGTGATGGCGTGGGCAGTGGCCATGGTCAAGATGTGACGCTCAGATCTGCTCCTCCGCTTTCTCTTCCTTGGGAAGAGGAGCATACATATGGGTCATGGCCTGCTGAAGTGGGGCACGGATAATCTCATGAATGGTGGCCACCACTTCGGGTTCAGTCAGAATTTTTTTGAATTTTTGGACCTCCTCCATACAAGGGAGGGAGTCGGAATCAGCATATACACGAGGCATGCCAAGAGCAGTCTGTCCAGCGGCATCCTCGGGGTCAAAGGTGGGGACTAGATGGATGTGTGGTCCAGGGTTCTGACAAGTGGACTCTCTCCTCAAAATCTTAATCAACCAAGTGTCTCCCGAAATCTTTTTGGATTTTTAGATTTTTATCATTTTTTTGTATTTTTGGTGATTGCAAGCTCTCATGGAAATCCTCGAGTGAACCCATATCATCAAATGGTGGAACATCATGGTCGCTCTTATTGGTACTAGTGAGGTGGTCAATCCTCTGTCTCATATGATCCATCATCTGGGTCAAGTGCTCAAGGGTGGGCTCCATGAAAGGTGACTCCATCAGCTCAGTCTCGGGTGGATGTGAAGGTGGAGGCGGATAATACACAGGTGGAGATAGAGGTGGGTGTGGGTAGAAATCCGAGGTCTGATACTGTGGCTGAGGCAGATATGTACAAAAGTCAGGAGCAAAGTCCCCCTGGAAAAAAGGAGGTGGACCGGCTGGAGTGAACGAATGATCCGCAAAGTCCGGATAGAATACGCTCCAGTCGGCCATCTCAAAAACAAAAGGAAAATGATCGGGAGAGCACGATGGTCAAGTCAAGAGAATGAAGAAAAAAGGCGCAAGTGCGCAGTGGCGATCTAGGACACACACAAAACAATCACAGACAAAAATGAAAAGAATACAAACCCTCAATTCACCTACTCAACTCGGTAGAGACCGAAAATTCGGTCTTTTATCTTGTCTGTTTTAAAGTTAGGTGAGAAGTCCAAAATACGCAAACACTTAGGGGGCTGAATGGGATTTTGGGCTCTAACCTTAGTGTGTGCGCGAGCAAATAAAAGCGAAGACAATGAGGGGATTACTCGCCCCAATACAAGATTTCCTTTTTGATCGGTTTTAGGGTCAAGTAATATTAGCAGTCCCAATTTTATTAATTATCACCTTTTTTTTTGGATTTTTAATGAAAATGCACGATCCTATCGGGAATTCAATTCCTTTGAGCACCTAAGTTGGCAAAAACAGAGGGAGAGTCGGAAAAAGCAATGCAAGCGGCAAAAACGATGATGAATGCTAAAGCGTAAATGCTCACCTTGCCTCCAACACTCTACATGCAAAGATGCTCAGCAGAATTGAAACCTAACTATATGCAAATGCAAAAAGCCGATGAAATCGCCCTAGGTTTTAGAAATTGCTATTATCGTGAACAACCACAAGCTGACCACCAACCCTCAATCCTAATGTCCGGTCTAGGCTCACCCCTCCTCTGCTCAACACACTTGAGTTAGGAGAAAGCGCTTGTTCGGGAATGAGCTCGCGGCGCGTGGATCGAAAGCTAATGATCAACTGTTTAAGATTTTGACTAAGTCCAAACGAAACTATAGGTACATGCAAGGGTATTAGGTGTTTGGCCTTAATCTATCGCAAGCAATCCTAAAAGATAAGGGCTCAATCACACAAAAGAAAGAAAATCGAAAAACAAAACAAAAATAAAAAGAATGCGAGAAAACCCGACAAAAGCCGCGGCGAGCCCCCAAGTGAACAATCACTTGGAAATTAGGCTCGCAAGAGTCTAAATGTCCGGGGGTACCTGTATTATTACAATTAATAGTCTCTCTCTCACTACAAATTACAAAAATTAATGCAGGAAATAAATTCTACAACTAAAGGTGGAGCTCGGTCTTCAAAAATATCTCCTCGTCTCCTCGGTGCTAAGATGGCAGAAGCCGGCTTCACGTGGGTGCGTAGGCGCCTAGGGTGGAGCGCCTCCCTCGATCCACGGTTCCTCTCGTATGGAGTCAACAAAAGAGAAGGTTAGACAGCTCAATAGATATATCAAAAATACAGAAAATAAAATAGCAAAAATGAAAGCCACGAAATAGACAATAAATCACAATCACAAACAAGACCCGAACTAAGCGCTGTTGCTCCCTGGCAACGGCGCCATTTGAAAACTCGGATTTTGCGAGGGTCAAAATAGTCCACACAAGGCGGGACTACAGTGTCGCTGAGCGACCGCTCACGAAACCCGAATTAATCAACAATTAACCCACAACAATTAAATCAAACAATGAATGTAAATGTGCGGAGTTAAAATTTATTATAACTCTACAACAAGATGTGTATAGTGCAAGTATTGTAGAGGTCGAACACAGGGAGCAGAAAGGCTAGATCGGGGCAAAAATGTTCAAAATGTGTGTGTATGTGATCAAATGTCCACTACGCTATTTTTTGTGGGTTTTGAATTTTTATATTTTCTATTTAATTTTTAATTTTCTATTTTTGTATTTTGATTTTTTAATTTACTGATTTTTATTTTCTTTTTATATTTTATATTTTTTAATTTTCTTTTCCAATATTGGAATAGATATACTATGTGATAAAAGGGAGAAAGAGATATTTACAAAAATAGATAAAAATGTTCAAAAATTAGTAAATAAAGTCTTTTTGGTCTTTTTATACTTTTTTACTGTTTTTGTGATTTTTGGGTATTTTTCAAGATGTTTTTGATATTTTTAAAGGGCTAAATAAAGAAAACAGTGAATAAAAGTTGCTGTCCGAAATTAAATTGAGGATGAAAAATAGTAAACAGTGTCAAAAATTCCTCAAGTTAATTTTCCATAAAAGAGAATAAAATAGAGAAACTACAGGAATTGAGTTTATATTTTTAGGATTTTTCTAGGATTTTTTAGATTTTTAGGAAGGTTTTTGGGCTTTTCTAATTTTTAGGAGTTTTGTTTTGTATTTTTTAATGATTTTTGGATTGGAGTTAGAACACAATAAGATAAGCAAAATATATTTTTTTGGGAATTTTCTGATGTGTTTATATATTTTTTGGTATTTTATGACGCAAACAGTGCTGAAAATGAGTATTTTTGATTTTTTAAAAATGAGAAAATGCCATAAAAATGCAAAATAAAAATATGGCGTGAAACTACAATGCAGCAGGAGCTTAACTCTATTTTTTGAGATTTTTTCGAATTTTCTAGATGCATGAAATAAATAGAGAAAGCATACAAAAATACAAGGCCTAACAAGGGTATGAATGAAAATAGAGCGAAGTTCAAGGGGAAAAGTGCAAATTATACAAAAGTATACAACTACAAATGAATGCTTTGAGTCCTAAATAAATATTACACAAAATGGCGGGGGAAATGGTGCAAAATACCCTCGCCCGGGCAGATCGGACGGTTGTTGTGATCTCTGGAGATCCTCGTGGATCGGACGGCGATGGGCAAGGGAGGAAGAACTGGGACGAACTCCGAGTCCGGCGAACTTCGAGCTCTTCCCCCTCACACCCCCGACGGTGATTGGCGGCACGACGAGGTACAAAATACTCCTGGAGAGATGCTCTGGCAATCGGTTGCTTCAAAAAAAACTCGGAGGTCACTTGAGCTCCTCCACCATGGCTAGGACGGGAAAGACCCCTAGGTGACTCGCCCGGTTGCAAAAACGACCCCAGAAGGGGTTCTTCGGCACCTGGACCTGCAAATAGAGCGCAAAGCAACAGTAGGAAGTTCCAGGGCCAACAAAAAGGGGTGGATGGTGGCGTGGAATGATGAAAGTGGCCGGAGTTCGTTGAACACCGGCTAGGTGTTTGAGGATGGGAACTAAGCTAGTGAATGAGTGAATCAACAAACTAAATATGCAAACTAAAAACTGAAACTAAGAGCTAATTAATCAGCGATAAAATGGAAAGAAAACGACCTCGAAGGCGGGTTGCCTGAGATGGGGTACCTCACGGCCAAGCTTAGCCGGAGATGGGTGGAGACGCCTCCGCGCCGCTCCTCCTCTCCTCCTAACGGCGAGGTGAGGTTGCTGTAACCTTCCTCTAACCTCAGCACATGAAAGAAGGGAGGAAGAAGGGGGAAAAGGATTTCAAACTCGAAATGGTGGAGAAGGGTCGTTTTTGAAGATGTGGCTCTGGAGGCACAAAGAACGAGGTGTCGCGCGCGAATCGATGGTCCAAAGACCCGTCCAAGCCTAGGGCGTGTAACCTCAATATATGGTGAACAAAAGTCAAGAAGGAAGAATTGCCAAATGGTGAAAGACGCGCTCTACAAAATTCGGAGAAAACGCCAAAAAACGTAGTCTGACAAGCTTCAGAACATTGGGCAGAGAGTGGGCGAGGAGGCATGAAGATCGAGGTTTATCAAGCCACTCTTCGATCTAAAGACCAAACCAAGTACTGGGCGTGTATCATGGTTATATGGGGAGAAAAAAGTGAAGAAGGACCCGAGGTCAAAATGTGAATGACGGGCCTAGAAAAATAGGAGAAAATGACCAAAAACGCAGCTGGCAGGCTGCAGGGCAGACCGGGGAGTTGACCAGCGGGTCAACTTCCACCTGTTGGTCCACGTGGACCAACCACAAAAATCCCTGGGAAAAACATTTGTAAATTCAATTAAAAATAGCAAATCAATTTATTAAAATATGGTTACAAAATAAAAATGTTTATCATTTTATAAATTATTTTATTATGATTTTTATTTATTTTTATGAAACATATTTTTACAAGTTTGCATTTATACCCTTATAGGTATCTATATCTATGTATTTAAGTATTCTATTTTTATTAGGTATTTTTAGTATTATATTTTTTGTTTATTATTTTATATAATTATAACATACTTTTATACATGTAAATCTATTTTTATTTTATTTTAATTGATGTGTTTTGTATAATAATAAAATATAAGTATAGTTTATACAGGTATGTGTATAAGTAATGTATCTATGTATTTTATTTTTAAGTATTTTATTTTTGTTTTTATTTAGGTTTTTATTCTTATTTTAATGTACATTATTATTATAAGTATTATTTACAACATTATAAAAATACAAAATTGTAAAAATAATAAATAAATAATAAATTGAATATTTTAATATGTACAAGTATACAATGAGGGTCCAAAACTCAACTTTCAAACCGTAGCTCCGCCAAATGCGAAACCACCGCCATTGAATAGCTTATTTTATTCTATATACGATTAAAGGTGAGTACGCTGCATTTGGAGTTTTTATTTGTGAGATACGGGTCTGGGAAGTTGGCATTCTGGAATTTTATTCAGACCATAACTTTTTATCTGTACATTATTTTTAAATGAAATCAATTTTGTATTTTTCTTTATAAAATTATCTGCAACTTTCATGTACAAAGTTTCTTTATTTGATGTATAAAAAGTGGAACCAAAAATAGGTCCCAAAATGAATAAAGAATGAATTAAACCATATAGGTATTTGATCTGCAATTCTGACCTTATCTCCCCTACTTTATTCCTTGTCGACCTATTCATCAAGATGCCTAGGTCTCGGGGTTTCGGGTCATAAAATATTTACAATATTTTATTCTTTTTCTTTTCTTTTCTTTATTCTATAATTTTGGCTTTAAAAACCGCATTTTATACAATATTTACATACATATACATGATGCTAAAATGCATGAATTAGGCCTATTTACACGCATTTCCTAGGGTTTTTAAGGCCAAAATGGTAGAATAAAGATGATGAAACATGGATTCATCACCTCCCCCATGGATCCACCTGTCCATCTACCAAGGGGCTGAGGCCCACCCTCCAGCTCCTCCCTGTGACAGGGGGAGGAGCTCGGATCGAGCGACAACGACCTTCTTCCCTTATGAGACCCACAGACCTCCAGGCACCAGGCAGCGTTGCGGTGGCTCAAAGCCCTGCCCGAGCTCGCTGGCACGGTCGGCCAGTATGTGCGATGACCCAGGCCTCTTCTCCGATGCCCACCCAGGCCACGACCTCCATCTCCGGCCAGGTGATGAATCTACGTTTCATCATCTTTATTCTATCATTTTGGCCTTAAAAATCCTAGTAAATGCGTGTAAATAGAGCTAATTCATGCATTTTAGCATTCATGTATATATGTGTAAATATTGTATAAAATGCGGTTTTTAAAGCCAAAATTATAGAATAAAGAAAAGAAAGGAAAAAGAATAAAATATTGTAAATATTTTATGACCCGAAACCCCAAGACCTAGGCATCTCGATGGCTAGGTCAACAAGGAATAAAGTAGGGTGAGATAAGGGCCAAAATACAATACAAATACCCTTTTATTTTATTCATTCTTTATTCATTTTGGGACCTATTTTTGGTACCACTTTTTATACATCAAATAAAGAAACTTTGTACATGAAAGTTGTAGATAATTTATAAAGAAAAATATAAAATTGATTTCACAGAAAAATAGTATACGTATAAAAAGTTATGGTCTGAATAATAATCCAGAGTCCCAACTTCCCAGACCCGTATCTCACAACTGAAAACTCCAAATGCAGCAAACTCACCTTTAATTGTATATAGAATAAAATAATCTATCCAATGGTGGTGGTTTCGCATTTGGCAGAGCTACGGTTTGAAAGTTGAGTTTTGGACCCACATTGTACATTGTACAGATTAAAATATTCAATTTATTATTTATTTATTATTTTTATAATTTTATTTTTTTATAATCTTGTAAATATTACTTATAATAATTATGTTCATTAAAATTAGAATAAAATGCAAGAAAATGCAAAATAAAAATACTTGTATATAGAGTACATAAATATAATACTTATATACATACATATATAACATACTCTTATAATTTATTAAAGGGATATTTACACCCATAACCCTGAGTAATCTTGTAATTACCCCAGAAACCTTCTATAATTATGAATTACACTTCAGACCTCGAATAATTGCTCCGTTTTACTCCCATAACCCTCCGTTAGTTAACTTGATTAACTCAACCAGATGGTTGAGTTAATCTAACCAATATGTGATTGAACGGTGAGATTAATCGGAAATAAAAAAAGGAAAAGAACTAGAGGAGGTGGACGCGACCTGGAACAAGAAATTGCAGGGGGCGAGGGGTTCTTACATGGGGGGGTTCCCGGCGCCGAAGGGGAAGGGTGGTGCGGCCGACCTGGGGCTTTGGCGCGGGCGAGGGGGATGGGTTCCCAGGCGTGGCGGGGCTCGAGCGACCTGGGGATTGGTTCCAGGCGAGGGGGTTGGGGTAGCGACGTGCGGGGAGGGGGGTGGGGGGGGGGCGCGGGCGAGGGGATGGGTTCTCAGCCAAGGCGGGGCAGGCGATGGGTTCCCAGGCGGGGTGACGGGGTGTTGGGGTGTGTGGCGGCGCAGGCGATGGATTCCCGAGGGGGGGGTGTGGTGGGGGTTCGGCCAGGTCTTGAGCTAGGGCGCAGGCACCCTGGGAAGGGGTGCTCGACCTTGCGGGCAACCAGCGGGAGGAGGGGGGAGCTCGCGGCGGGAGGGGGATGGGGTTCCCAGCGCCCCGGGGCTTGCCGGAGGGGGGTGGCGGCGCGGCGATGGGTTATCAGGCGAGGGGGTTGGGGTAGCGACGAGCGGGGCGAGGTGGGAGGAGGGGGGAGCTCGCTGGCGGAGGTGGGGGAGCTCGGACCGGATAGTTTGTGCCAAGCTGAGAAACTCGTCGTGATAACATTGCAAGGAATTTCTCCATCACATCGCTGCCAGATTCTGTCGGAGATCTCGCGATGTTAGAAGAACTTGACATAACAGAAAATGAGATAAAGATACTGCCAGAAAAATGTTTGGTTTTCCTTTCAGGCTGTGCTGCGGTTCATGGCGGACCACGTCGCGAATAAAGAAGATCCGAGAGCGGGGTCTTTGGCTCGTCTTTGCCTCTTCCCCGCGAGCAAGCGCAGCGGCTCCGATTGACTCTTTGGCATCCATCTTTGCCTTTTGTTTTCTTGCACAGCTTCAGTAATATAGGACTTGCTTTCACATCCCGATGCAATCATATGCGATCAGTTTCAGCTTTCGTTCATTCACTTCATCTGAATTTCATTTTCGTGCTGGACCTCACGAGCTGGGGGCGGCGGCGCGGGGCGGAGGTGAGAGAACGGGCCAGCTTTGGTGGGAGAGGGGAGCATGCTTTGTTTGATATAAAGAATGGCATCATGTTTTAAATTTGATGTGTTTCAGAGGGTAAAAATGGTCAACATATCACTTTTCCCGTCAAAGTTAACAACCAGTCAAGACGGAACTTGACACAGGGTTATGCTATGTAAAGGTTAAACATTATTCAGGGTCCTGAGCGTAATTCGTTATTATAGAAGGTTTCCGGGGTAATTATGGAATTACTCAGGGTTATGGGTGTAAATATCCCTTTATTAAATATACAAAACATATCAGAAAAATTAAAATAAAAATATAACTATGTGTATAAAAGTATGTTATAATTTTATAAAATAATAAACATAAATAAATAAATTAAAAATACAAAATAAAAACAGAAGAATAAAATATGTAGATATTATACCTATAAAGGGCATAAAAGGCAACTCATAAAATTATACCTCCTAAAAATAAATAAAAATTACCATAAAATAATTTATAAAATTAGAAATATTTTTTATTAATAACCTAAATTAATAAAATAGTTTACTATTTTAAAATGAATTTTTAAATCATTTTTTCAGGCTTTTTCTTGGTTGGTCCACGTGGACCAACCAGGGGGGCTGGAGAGCTGACCCACGGTCAACTCTCTGACCCCAGCCTGTTCATTGTCAGAGATGCGTTTTTGGCGTTTTTCTCCAATTTTTGGAGATCACGTCCTTCATCTTTTGATGTTGGTGTCTTCACGACTTTTGACCCCTGTCCCTAGCCCTTACACGCCTATATCTTTTCTTAGACATTGGATCATCACAGTGCCTGTGATCTCTCATTGAACCTCGCACCTCGGCCATGTTTTCAAAAACCACCCATTCACTTCCTCCTCCCTTTGAACCCTTCGGAGGCGAGGTTAGCGGCCGGGAGGCGCTCCAACTACCCCATCTCCGGTCGTCGCTGTGAGGTCATTACCTTGGGTCTTTTGACCCTTGAGGTTGTGGTTTTTACTTTGTCTTTCTTTGCTTCCGTAGTTTGTTTTAAATATAGGACCTGGACCTGATCGACATATCTGCATTTCATCACTCGATCGCCACCCCGCCATCACCTCGCCGGAAC